>OX465296.1:176190963-176675268 GCA_949987735.1 Leucophora obtusa
AAAAAAAGAAAGCGCAAGGCACAAAATGCACAAACTGCAGCAGCAAAAGAAAAGGATGAAGATATACTAAAGACTGCCAATGATATTGAAATCCCTAACAAAAAACCTAAAATAGATGAAACATCTCAACATGAACAAAATCCCACAAAAGATACTTCAAAAGCCACACAACCGAATGGACAACAACAAGAACCTAATAAAAGGAAAAAGAAGAGAAATAAAAAGAAGTCCCAAAATTCAACTACATCAAACGATAAAATTACTAACAAGCAAACAGCTGAAATTAGCAAACAAAATAAAAATTCCGGTAACAAAACTATTATTAACACGCCTCCAGCTAATAAAAATCCGGTTTCCAATAATAAAACAGTTGGCAGTAAACCGTTTAACAAAAATAGTAAAGATAAGCCCAATAATAATTCTTTAATTGATAAAAATTCTTTTAAAAATAATCCATTTGCTAGTAAATCTTCTAAATTTAACAAAAGTACAGATGAAACTGTTGGCTGTCTGCCGCCTCTACGTAAAAATATACCCAAATCAAAACATATAAATAGTAAATTTAAACAAAAATTAAACAACAATTACAAGAAACCTTTTCAAGAAAAATCATTAGCTTCTAAAGGCGAAGACAAGGATAATATTAGTGATGAACGATTAAAAGCTTATGGTATTAATCCTAAGAAATTCCATAAGAAACAAAAATATGGAGCTGGTAGTAATAGCGGGGGCAGTGGTAGTAATAAGTGACAGAGTTAGTTATTTAGTTTTGTTAATAGTATAAAAATTATGCTTTAAAAATATATAAAATACATATTTATATGTGCATTTATGTGCTTGTAAATATTTTAATAAAGTTTTAAACACAGTTTTGTTAAGGCTGTAAATTAAAATATATTACTGTAGTTCTCTAAATGAAAGGAAAATATGACAAGAAATTATTGTAAACTACTTAATAAGCGATTGGTTTTTAGAGACTTATCGCTCGTACAAAATTTAGACACGCAGAAATTTTTTTTGAAAATGATTCAAAATACCGAATGTTTAGCCCTGTTCTAAGTTCCTACACGCAAAGAAAAACCTATAGTTACTTCAACAAAACATGCCATGTAAATATATCGTGGGTTTAATTTGGTAGTAATTGTAAAGGGTCGCACTCTAGTATAATAGGCAGTAGCCAATATTTGTTGCTGTATATTATCTTTTTGTGGGTTAATTTATTGAAGTAGTACTAAAAGGCAACCCTAAAAGTACGTTTCGTTAGAGTTTGTTTTCCTACTCCTATTCTAAAATTTGTTCGAAACATCAAATTTTCAACATTTTTAATTACGTGTGATTAGTAGTTACCAGCATTTTTTTTTTTGCCGAACTATGGTCCGAAATATTTAATTAGATTATTTCTTTTGTTTTGTCCTCCTTTTGGCTGGAAACGGGATTATTTTTGAAGGGTTAAATATATTCGGAGGTGTTCTGGAAAATGAATGTACATAAAATTATCCGTTTTTGTACAACAGAATTTTATGTGAAAACGAATAATTTTACTTGGATTTTTTTCAGAACACCCCCAATTGCAATATTCAGGTTGATTGCGGTTGGAGCTGTCGATATCGACAGTTAGATGATTTTGCTAAAAAGTACTAAGTGTAGAAACGGTAATGACATATCGTTATTTTTGGACTACCTACCAGTAATGACACCGACCTACTTTCTGCATTATTTTAAAACATAAGCTGACTTGTGCGCAGCATGGCAATTATATTTTTATGTATCAGATATTAGATAGCCATAGGCGTACCTAGACCATTTTTCTGGGGTGGGCAAGGGCCCATATATGTTCGGGTGTTTATTAGCTAAAAAAACTCTTGCGACACTATGCTTACAACTTTTTCATACAAAAAAAAAAAACTTTAGAAATGACTCCCTCCCTGCTGATAAAATTTTCATAATTTTCTAAATTCAATAACCCTGGTAGCTTATGCTGTCTGCAGGTTTTTATAGAGAACTCTGAAAAGCGCGCTTTTTCGGAAGAAAAACTCGTACAAGCTATTCTCTCAGATTAGTATGAAAATTGGATATTTGATAGAGTTAGAAATCTAAGATCAAACTATCTCATATTTTCGTCCACCTCGAGTGAACCCATTCTAATACCATGTTTTGACCTCTTAAACTACCGAGATGGTCAAAAACCGTGAGATGTTCATCTTAGAATTTTTCTTTCTACAACATATTGAAATTTCATCAAAATTGTAGTGTTTATTTTGAAGTAATTTCCTTGTTAGATATTAACTATTTATTCCTTTGAAAAACTATTAAATCTAAGATATTTATCGCACCAAAAAAGATTCCAACTATGGGATTCTTATAATATTTCTTTAGAGCTAGTTTTGTGATCAGAACTAAGATCGATTTGTTTCTTAAATACTTCTTAAGTAAGAACTTTTCAAACAATATTTCTTAAATATTTAGGAGATTTTTAATAAAAAAACGATCTTAGTTCTGACTATAAAACCGATCCTTAGATTCCAACAAATTATCTTCCTAGGAAACCAATTGATATTTTTCCAACCAAAATTACAGGAATAATTGATATTTAAATAAAAATAATATTGTAATACTTTTTGCCACTAAATTATATTTACAAGAATTATAAGTAGATGTTTTAAAATTCTGGGGTGGGCAAAAAGCATTCTAGGGTGGGCTTTGTCACCCCAGACCGGTCTAAGTCCGCCAATGGAGATAGCTCAGATTGTAGAGCAATTGACTGGCAATCTGAAGTCCCAGGTTCGATTCCGGCACGAGCAAATTTTATTAAAAAAATTTACAATAAAAAAATGATCTTTTTATAATACTTTTTTTTTGAAAATCTATTTTTGGACTTATTAGCTCTGTTTCTTTACTTTTTGGGTAAAGTTCGGTAAAATGAGAGTTAGCAAGAAATGCTCTCCCAAAATAACAAAAATGCACAAAAGTAAACGAACGCGAAAAACCACATTTGAAGCCCGAAAAACAAATGTCAATAGATTTGTGCATTATAGTTCGTTTTGGTGAGCGCTCTTTCTAGTTCTTGTTCAATTTGTTGTAAAAATCTAGATATCGTTTCTAGTTAAACCCCTTTTTAAATCAAAAATTTAATAAAAATTTCCTTTTTAGGCATTTCTATTTACAAAAAGGAATACATAGTTTATTAAATTTGGAAAAGATTTTAATATTAAACAAAAGCTTCGATTTATTTACATATTTAACTCTTTAACACATTTAAACAATCGTCTTCAAAAAATTGTCGGTAATTTTATGGAGTTGTAAAATTACCGATAGGCTTTTGCAACTATTATACTAATTTTTGTAAATGACAAATATATTTTCTGAATGAATGAAATGATCGATTGAACTAAAAGAGCTATTAGTTGTGAACTAGGTCTTTGGTTCAAATCGGTGAAGAGTTGAATTGAACTAGTTGCACCCAACTGATGATATAACAGCTGATTAAAACAATTTACCCAAATTTACACGAAAAAAAAAAGTCTGGGCTTTCTCGTGCAAGAAGAACAAGAATATTACTCTCTCATGACAGCTCTCATTTACCCAATTGTGTAGTAAGAAAACGCTTTTTGGTAAAATTGGGATCCCGCGGGATCCCAATGTTGAGTACCCGAACACAGCTATTATTTTTGTCAACATTGGTAAGCACATAGGTAACGATATACATATTTTTTGATTTTTCTTATTCTGGTGTGTAACTACACAAAAAAATTCCATAGTAGGATAGTCAATAAAATTCATGGTTGATATAAAAGAAATTAAAAATGACTATAGTATGTAATAACAAATAACTATATTTTTAGAAAAAAACTATTAATGTTATAATCACCATGTGTATACAAAATTCAAATAGAAACTGTTAGAAATATTTTTATTACAACAAAACCTCAAATTTGAAAAAGATTATTAATTTAATTTTAAAATGCAAATAACTTTCAAGCAATTTTATTGTGCTGATCTAAAATTTAAGGTAAAGCTATAGAGAATTTGAAATATTGAGTTAATTCTTAATCGAATTTTTTTCCTTCAGGCCATAATAACGTATCATCAAATGTACCAAACAAATTTTCAAGGGAGAAAAAGGAATTTATAGAGCATGTTTTAAAATTTTATTATTATTTAAATTAGTTTGCAATTGTTAATAAAAGTACAAAAAACGTTAGGGCTGTGTTTTCTTTATATGAACAAATAAGATAAAATGACAAGATTTATGGTTTATATTAACGATTTTTAAATTGTTAATAGTTAATATTCACTACGCTAAAAATATCCGTTACATTAACTACAAAATCGTTGCCAGCCACTTTCTTATAGTAGAATTTTGTATTTAAATTAACCCTAGTTATATTCTATCATTTCAAACTCACCTATGGCATAGTTTAAAAAGTAGTGATCAGCAACTACGTATTTTTTAGGGTGTATACTCACCGCCATACAAAAGTAATAAGAAATGTTATAATAAAAGTAACTAGTTACCATTACCAAGTGTGTAGTTACATAGCCACATAACTGCACCGATAAAATTCTTAAGTTACTCAGTTAAAAAATTGCTCAGTTAAAACTGAAAAAATTCAAATAAACTGAAATTGGTTAAATACAATTTGCTTCTGTTACCCTGTATATAAAAATTTGAAATTGACAAATATTTTTGAAAACAAACCCAAGAAACATTTTTACGGACTCTCCGGCACGTACGGAATCATGAATCCGGCTTTTACGGCACATTAACGGTCCGTAATACACGTATCCGGCAAAGCTTGTACGTATACGGAACATTAACGGACTGTGTAATCGGATTTTCGAACATAATACGTTTTAACTCCGTTTCCGTACCGTAAAATACGGACTTAATTGATTTTAATTTGTGTTCAAAATAAAAACAATTAAATTATTTTAAAAACTTTTTGTGACGAGAAATTGGTGGCGGTAGCTGGAATGGGTTCAACACATCATCAATTAACTAACTTCAAGTCGCATACATATATTAGATGGTAAGAATAATAAAATTTAGTGCGTGTTTTACAATGATTTGTGTAAGATCGTTTGTTTTTGTAACAAAAGCTCTGTACCACGTACGTTAACGCGGCCACCCAATTTTTGCAAAATTGTGTGTAAATTGTTGTTGTTTCGAGTAAAACACCATCGTAAATGCAATCAAATAAACCATAACTAATTTATTTTTTCTTTTGCATGTAGATGATCGATTTTATTATGGGTGACTATCGTGAATTGATGCGCTAGATAAAGAGGCAACTCAAAGGTAAACTGATGTACTAAATATAGTGTAAATGTAAATAACATCGTTATTAATAAATCTATTAAAAAAAAAATTTAGTAAATTTAATTTACTCAAAATTAGTCTATTTAGATAGATATACAAGTCCGTTTTTGGTCCGAAGTCACTCCGTTTATACACGACATAACGGTCCGTAAATGGTCCGTCATTGACGGACTTTCAACGGACTTGTCCGTTTTTTACACGACACAACGGTCCTTAAACGGTCCGTCAATGACGGACTTACAACGGACTTGTCAGTTTTTTACACGACATATCGGTCCGTAAACGGTCCGTCATTGACGGACTTTCAACGGATTCGAATCAGTTTCGATGTTCCTTAAAATCCGTTTTCTGGTCCGTATACGGATCCGGAAAACGGTACGTAAACGGAGTTGGATTCCGTTTATGATGGACCGAAAACGGTACGTAGACGGAACGATTTGTTTGTTGGGAATACTACACAAATTTGAAGATAATTTTCATTTCAACTTAATATTTGATACAAAAACTCACATTTGGCCACTAACGTTGGGTCTCATACTGTAGGTTTAACTTTAACCTAACTAAAAACAAAATAAAATGTCAAAAAAATGTACACAAAACAACAACAAATTTTTGGGTTAACTATTACCTTAAGTTTAAACCTGCAGTATGAGGCCCACCGTAAATCATCTAAATTTTTAAAAAATAAATTTGCAGAATTGAAGTGGATTTTTCCAAAAAGGTAAAACTAGTTTTTTAGCTGAATTTCAATAAATGTGTATACCAAAGTTTTTAGATCTTAAAATAATCTCAAGGAAATTATTTCAGTAATGGACCAAGAATTTTGCCGATTGGCGCAAACAAGGAAGTGTAAAAACCAAATAAGATTAAAAACAATTTTATTTAAATTATTTCAATAATACCCAACAAACAATTCGTTCCGGTTACGCACCGTTTTCGGCCCGTCATAAACGGAATCCAACTCCGTTTCCGTACCGTTTTCTGGATCCGTATACGGACCAGAAACCTGAACTTAAGGAACATCGAAACTGATTCGAATCCGTTGAAAGTCCGTCAATGACGGACCGTTTACGGACCGTTATGTCATGTAAAAAACGGACTAGTCCGTTGAAAGTCCGCCAATGCCGGACCGTTATGTCGGGTGAATAACTGAGTGACCCCATTTTTAGAATGCCGTTTTCGGTCCGTATTCGTACCGTTTTTTGAAACAAGAACGGATTTGCATGTCTACCTACCCAAGAAACATTTTTACGGACTCTCCGGCAAGTACGGAATCATCAATCCGGCTTTTACGGCACGTTAACTGTCCGTAAAACACGTATCCGTCAAACCTTGTACGTATACGGAACAATAACGGACGGTACTTTCGGATTTTCGAATACAATACCTTTTGAATCCATTTTGGTGTATCCGTTTCCTCACCGTTAAATACGGACTTCACCAATTTTCATCAGATTCGAATACAGCACGTTTTAACTCCGTTTTGTGTATCCGTTTCCGTACAGTTAAATACGGACTTTATCGGTATCAGTTTGTTTTTGGAAAAAAGTACACAAATTATTTTAAAAAGCCCTTTATCTGCTAAAAAATAGTATTTGGAGGAAAAATAAGTCGCAGTAGCGTGAATCCCTCCTAACACCCCATCAACCAAAGAATTTGAAGTCACATATATTAAATGGTAAGATTTATTTAACTTATTATGTGTTTTAAAGGTTGCTTTTTTGATGACAACATTTAGTTGTTTTGATAGCAATGTGCGAATTTGCATCGTATGCAAAACACCATCGTGATAACGGTTAGTTAAAACTTATCTAATTTATTTTTTCTTTTGCATTCAGGTATTGAATTTTATTGTGTGCCGATATTGTAAATGGATATTAGACAGAGACGTAAGCTGCACCAAATATAAATATAGTGTAAATATAAAAAATAAATTCCATTTTTAATAAATAGTTAAAAAAACTTAAAAAGTACTACTTATAATTAATTAAAATAGGGTCAATATACCCAACAAACAATTCGTTCCGTTTACGCACCGTTTTCGGTCCGTCATAAACGGAATCCAACTCCGTATACGTACCGTTTTCTGGATCCGTATACGGACCAGAAAACGGAACATAAGGAACATCGAAACTGATTCGAATCCGTTGAAAATCCGTCAATGACGGACCGTTTACGGACCGGTATGTCGTGTTAAAAACGGACAAGTCCGTTTAAAGTCCGTCAATGACGGACCGTTTACGGACCGTTATGTCATGTAAAAAACGGACTAGTCCGCTGAAAGTCCGTCAATGCCGGACCGTTTCCGGACCGATATGTCGTGTAATAACGGAGTATTTCCTTGTCCATATCCAACCGATTTTTTCAAAAAAATAGACCATATGTTTATTATTTTCAATACAAAGTACTTTTTTTTCTTTTTTATAAATTCATTAATAATTATTATTTATAATTACAATATTTAGCACATCTAGCTCGGTTTACCTATCTATCCAGCGCTTAGGGACCCGGAGTAAAATCCAACATCTATATGGAAAAGAGACAATAAATTAGTTATGGTTTAATTGACTGTACACACGATGCAAATTCTCACATGTTATACACAAAACATTGTGAAACATTAAGTTTCATAAATCTTACCTTGTTACTTGATGTTGTTTGATTAATGGTGTGATAGAAAGAATTCCCTCTACTGCGTATTCTCTATATATTCCCATTATAATAATATTTTCACCGACTTTACAAAAATTTTTTATTTTGTAAACAAACCGATGAAATCCGTATTTAAAGGTACGGAAACGGATACACCAATACGGAGTTAAAACGTATTGTGTTCGAAAATCCATTTATACGGTCCGTTAATGTTCCGTATACGTACAAGCATTGACGGATACGTACATTACGGACAGTTAACGTGCCGTAAAAGCCGGATTCATGAATCCGTACATGCCGGAGAGTCCGTAAAAATGTTTCTTGGGCAGGCACTATCCACGGCTCTCATTTGAAAAACTGAACTGGTTTTAAGAGAGTTTCAGTGTAAAATAACAAAAAACGTGAAAAAGTGGTATTTTTAATTAATTATTTTTATTGATTTTAAGCAATTTTAATTAAATTGTAAAGTGCACTTGTGTTGTTTGATATGTTCTCTGCATTATTTTTGTATAATTAGCACAAAATTTTGCTTATTAATATTAAAAAATACGCGTTAAAAAAAACACTAAAAACTGTTTCTCTTAAAACCAGTTTGCATATAAAATTAAAGAGACTTTTTAACAGCAGTTGAGGCTGGTGGTTTGTCTTTAGTCTATATAGTCGTTGCTTAAGCCCAGTATTTTGTTCAAAAGATCGAAAAAATTTCGCTCTATGTTTGGAGCTCAAAAACTATAATAAAAACATTAAAATGCACAAATCTTTTATGGTCTATAAAAAGTTACAACCATAATTAATCCAAATGTCACTTTTTAGCTACATTTTCAAATGATGATGATGATTAATTTATGCGAAATTCCACACAAGTGAAATATCATTTTTTTATATGGAGTTTGACAGCTTTTTTCGCAAAAGTACGAACAAAATACCGGGCTTTAGATTGTAAAACAAAAAATCGGGAAATTTTTTTTCTAATTTATGTTATTTGTATTTTAAAAGAGCTATCCAAAATTATGGCTGATCCAGAATCAGAAAATTAAATCCAAAATTTTAATTATTTTTTTGTGAATCTCTACCAAAATCTATTGGAAACTCTTTATGAAATCGAGTTTTGTTTTTGTATTTAGTTTTTCAATAATGACTTTTGTATATTTTACTTCGAATAAAACATTTCCAATAATAGGTCCGTTCCTTTACGTTACCGCGCGAACCCGCGGGATCCCAAACTTACCCAAAAGCCGTTCCCGTACTCGAAAATTGGGTAAATGAGAGCATTCAAGAGAGTGAACTTATTTTATTTTTTTTTAATTCAGTGAACTTATTTTATTTTTTTTCAATTCACTGAATGTAATTTTATTTTTTTTTAATTCACTGAATGAAAATATAATTGAATGAATTCAGTGGTGAATTAATTCAGTAAGGAATTAATTCACTTTTTTTTCCGTTCGATTTATAAAATTAAACGCGTTCACCGGTGAATTAATTCATTTGATTTAATAAAAAGAACTATTGCAATTGAATTAATTCTTTGAATTTGTTGTTTGATGAACGCATTCAGTTGAATGAATTCAGTGAATTACTTAAGAAAAGGAATTCATTCAATTCTAGAGAAAATTGAATTCGATTGGTAGTGAATTCATTCAAAAAGGAATTAATTCTTCAAAGCTCTGGGTAAATTGTAAAACTAACAGCTGATGCAATGATAACCAAAAACAACAATTGAAAAAGTAAATTAAACAAACCAATACGCAAAAGAAATGTGTTATTTATAATAATTAATTGAACAAAATCAATAAGAACTTTTAAATGCAAATAAATATTTGTGTTTATTAAATTTTTCAAACTAAAATTATACGCATTTTCACATTTTTCTTTGAAATGCATTTTTGGGCTCGAAAAGTGGTTTTGTGCGTTCCTTTACTTTTGGGTAATTTTGTCATTTTGTGAGAGGATTTTTTGCTTACTCTCAGTTTACCGAACTTTACCTAAAAGTAAAGGAACGCACTTAATACGTCTGTTCCTGTACTTTACCGCAGTTACCCAAACTAGCCCGTACGTTACCAGGAACCCGCGGTAACGTACGGGAACGCACATAATATTTACAGGTGCCCATATATTTTATGTTTTTTTTAAATTGATTTCTTAATTTAACCTATCCTCTTCTGTTGCTGCATTCCACAGGGTATACCCTGTGCTGCCTTCAATGTGATCAAGCTAAAAAATTCCAAAAATGTTGAAATGTATTAATCTGTGGTTGAAATATTAATTATACTAAAAATTCGCTTAATCAGCACCGAAAAAAATCCGATGTGTAAAAATATTGCAATTTCTACACTACTAGCAGCGTTTTTGTTAAGTTTTGGTGTTAAGCTGCCTACACACTAGGGAACATGGTTGAGGGAACAAAAAATATCAAAAAATTTTGTAAACACGAAATGCACGCTCTCAACACTCACACACACACAAACGCACTCACACATTCACAAAAAATGCTCTCTTTTTTTAAGTATGTTCCCTAGTGTGTAGGCAGCTTTAGATAAACATTTTGACGTTTTTAACGTATGCGCGTTTAAAAAAGTAGCATAATCATTGTGGAACAAGTAATCTTGCTGTGTATACAAAAATATGCCAAGAATCTGCTTTTGTCAAAATTCCTTTTTCTAAAAAAATATGTAATTTTGAATTCAATGTGCTAAATCTAGCAGAAAATGTGATAGCATGGCAACACTGACAAAAACCAAGTGAGAATCCGACAATTGAGTTTTTTTCTTTTACTTGTCAACAGCTGATTCTTGTATTTTCTTTTAATCGAAAGTTGTTTATTTCCATTCATCCATTGTTTTCCTGAAAAAATTGTTTACAAATTCTAAAAATAACATTAAATTTATCATTTTGCGACTTTAAAAGTATGTGAATATGAATTCGTTTCGAGATAGTTTGGCCAGTATACCAGGAGCTGTAACAAATTTCATAAGTGACACGGCATCTGTAGCTTCTTTTTATTTACCAATTGTTGGCGCAGGCATTGGTCAAGGTCATAATGATTCTACATCTACTGGTTCGACAACAGAATCTTTGAATAGTTTTAATGAAGTCGATAGTAGTTCTACGGGAGCGGTATTAATAAGTGAAAAATCTTTACCCATACCAGCTTCACTTGTTAAAGAACAATGGCGTTTAATATTTACCTCCGAAGCCAGTGAACAAGATATACAAGAAGCTATTAATCATTGTCGCGATTTAGTGTTAATATCCGAAGAAAATAGTGAAGAACGTAGATGGTTGGTTAGACATTTGGTAGATTTAAGGTATTCTTTAGAAGAGCTATTAGAAGCTCAAAAAGATAAATTCGAAATGGGACCTACACTTAAAACGGTAGTGGGACATCATTTTACCGCACGGCAGAGAGGTGTGGGTAAGGGCCTGCCATTACCTACAACACGTCATTATTGTGATCACTGTACGGGTATTATATGGAGTGTTGTGCAGGCTTCTTATCAATGTACAGATTGTCGTTATATGGTACATCAAAAATGTCTCGATAGTGTTGTGAGAGTGTGTGCTCATGTTATAGCATCCGAACGACAATATCCCATACTAGATATATGCCCGGAAATTGGTTTAGCTGCTCAACGTTATAAATGTGAGGAATGCAATACATTACTGAATTTTAGTAAGTTGTACATAAAGTATTTTATTAATTGTTGTAGTAATTGTCATCACTTATGTGTGTTTTTGTTTTCTTTAATTTCATGTTTTATTGTTGTTGTTGTTCTTTACATTTTAGCTCCTAATTACACCATACAATGTTTTGGTAAAAAATCCAAACATGGTTGGTAAAACCATTATAAATTTCATTCTGTGTAAACTTATATCATTAGAACATCTAGTTTTAAAAAATTATGTTTGAGATGGTTATATACAGGGCATTCCCAGTTTTCAATAATTCAAAATTCTAATGATGTCACTACAATTTCTAATGATGTCAAGTTTTCTAATTTAATATATCCAACATTTTTTTAATTTTCCCTTTATCTCTACTTTATATAAGACAATTCCTGGATTGAACCGCGTCTCTGTGATTATACTGGTTTTTATTATTGTACTTCGTGCCATTGGAATGATTTATGCATTATACCAGCTCGAGTTGTTCACAACTGGGATTTTGTTCCACGTAAAGTTTCTCGTTCGGCCTTACAAGAGATTAACTTGTTTGTAGATAAACCACTGATACGACTTGAACATGCCAATCCGAAATTATTTGTATTTCTGGAAAAACTAGCCACTCTCAAAAAGTTACGTCACAATTTGGTCTATATGCGTAAATATTTATCTGAATGCCGTAAGGCTGTAGATGAAAAGTTGCTCGAGACACAAATTGGTAAGTAACATTAATTTGCTAACCTTCCATTATTTAATAACTTTGTCATTCCTTTCTGTTAATCTCTATCTTATCCATTCCATTCTTGTCTTTTCCATCACAGGCTATCGTCGCCATCTCATACAATCCAACGAATTTTATTCGATAAATGATCTGGAACATACTGAAAATGGTACACTGGCGGAGTTTCTTCATAAAGTTTTTAATAGTTTCGACAAACACATACGCAATTGTTCATTGTGTACAGCCAAGGCTTATATTTGCGAAATTTGTAGTAACCTTGAAGTGATTTTTCCATTCGATGATGGTTGCATTATATGTGATAAATGTAATTCCATATACCATCGCGTTTGTATGACACGTAAAAATATGATTTGTCCAAAATGTGTACGTGTTCAAGAGAGACGGTTACAATGGGAAATCAGTGCGGAGAAACAAAAAAATTCTAATAATGCAGCTATTGCGACAGACGACGATGACGATGAATAACATAATGTAAAGAAAACATTTTTATATACATACATACATATATCAATATAATAGTAATTTGTAATACTACTTTTAGGTTTTAAGGTGACTTCTGTTTATAAATTACAGATTTTGAAATAAAGTAACTACTATTTTTTTAACACATAAATCTCCCTACTTGTTAAAGGACATTTTTGTTTTTTAAACTGGGCTTTTGAAACAAAATTTATATATTTTTTAAAGAAATTTATTAAAGGAATTAAACCTCGCTTTAAAACATAAATAAATTATCATCTCGTAAAACTTTTAGCCCTCAATTCATAAATGCTTTGTAAAGTTATAGCTGGTTTACAAAACGTCATTTTCATACAAAATTTGTTCAATAAACCTCCTATAATTTTACAAAGCGTTTATGAATTTAGGGGTAAATTTGTAATTTAAATGACATTTTTTTCGACATCGATATTTTTTCGGATTTTGGTTTGCGTTGTTTATATTGAGTTTATATTAGGGGTTTTCATATAAATTCGTATTATGCTCGTAAATGGCGTAGACTTGGTATGTTTATAAGTTTCATTATTGTAATAAATAATAATAGGGGTTTTCATATAAACTCGTAAATACCTTGTAAACCTTGTATATATAAAAACCATATTTTTTATGTATGGAGTTTGACATTAAACTCATAAACTTACCAGATTTCCAACGTTTACGAGAAGAATACGAGTTTATATGAAAACCTCTAATGGTAAAATTGGGTAAAATATCATTATAATTATACATATTAGTGGTTTTCATATAAACTCGTATTCTATTCGTAAACGGTGTAAACCTGGTATGTTTATGAGTTTAATGTCAAACTCCATACATAAAAAATATGGTTTGTATTTATACAAGGTTAACGAGTTTATATCAAGGTTGGTTACCGTTATCGTTATAATACCGTTATGGATAAAATACCGTTTCAAATTGAATACCGTTATCGATACCTCTAAAAAAATTTAAAAATACCGTTATCGTTACCGTTATTTTTGTGGGTAGTTACCGGTATTTTACCGGTATTTATTATTTTATATAAAAATAATGTGGCAGCACTGTTTTAATATTGCAGAGCTTTTGGACATTTTGGAAATTTCAAATTCCAGTGGGTGTACACTGTCGCCATCTTGAGATTTCGAAATCAAATTCGATTTTCAACGATTTTTAAGCGCCATCAATTGCACGATTCTGCAACTAGAGTGGCGCCACTTACTTTTTATAGCAAGGCCAGCGTTGCCAGAAAAGTTTGTGCTCCTACCCCCATTTGACACGTAGAAATGCCCAAAATAAATTTCTAATCCCCAAATATTTCCCCAAAATGGATTTTAATTAGAGATGAGCGATATTTTCATACCGGTGATTTAATCACAGTTAAGGGCGGATTATGGGACCGTAAACGTAAATGTGATGTAACTGTACCATGCCGTAGCTAAAAAGTACACTTATAGATTACCGTAAACGACATTATTATTTAGCATCTATTTCATGTGGTTTTATATTTTATTCTAAATTTTTCCATTTATTTGTTAATTCTTCTTCCTTATTTGTTGTTTGAATCAATTTTCTTTATTCATTTCATATTTTTTCCGACTAAAATCATTCAGCGGTTTCGATGCCGGATAGAAAATTCTGATTTCAACAGAATGATCCGGCAATTACCTTTACATTTACGTGTTAGTAACCATTCGTATACATTTCTTCTTGTGGTTTCGAAACAGCTGATTCGTTACAGATACGTTTACGGTTGGGTAACTCAGCCTTTATTGATAAATCACTGGTAACGGCAGTGATCATATATTTCCAATCGTAGTTACTCGGAATGTCGTTCTTTTAATATTTTTGTCCTATTCTTTCTTGCAAACTTCATTGTGCACAGTAATACATGTTTTTTTTCAATAACAGTGACTTGCTTTCACACTCTTCTGAATAAAATGTCTCTTTCTATCATGTCTTTGTTACCGGTCGCAACTATTCTTCTTTTAAGGCCCAGTTTTTAGGAAGTCGATTATCTTTAAACTTAGTTTAACGCAGTTTGTAACTGGAATACTGCTTTTAAAATGTGGTTTATTTTGTTTTATTTCAATAAAGAAATAAATTATACTAGAGAAAAAGTTTTTCCGGCAAATTTTTGTTAATAAACTTTGAAATGGCTGACAAAATTCGTTTTCGGTTTAACTGACATCTTAAAAACTCGCCATAAATATTATTTCGTTTATTTATCAGAAAATCGCAGTCTTTTCCATAGAAACACCGTGATCACGATCACAGTTTAAAAGAACAACGATTTGCAAATCACATTCACTGAGAACAATGTTATTGAAAAATCGCCGGATCGCCCATCTCTATTACAAACCCGTGATCATGGTCACTGTTTAAAAGAACGGTGATTTGAAAATCACGATCACTGGTAGCAGCGTTATTCAAAAATCACCGGATCGCTCATCTCTAATTTTAATACGAATTTGAAAGAAAACCCCATTTTTAATAAAGATGAAATTTTATTTGTTAATATTCCCCCTGATAATGTCAGGCGTAGGCGTAGGTATAACAAATATTTTTGCAATATTTAACAGTCAAGTAAGACTTAAATTTTAATAAAATTGTATTAGATTCGCCAGGAAAATTTCACTTTTTGTTAATTTCGAATTTGAAAAATTCGATTTCTATGGGGGCATTTTTACTAAATACGCCAACGCCTTACATAATCAAGGCGATTATAAATAATGCTTTATTGTACTGTTTTTTTATTTTTGGTTGGTTAACCGTTTTTTTCACAAACCGTTAACCAAAACCCAGTTTTTGGAAATGGGGCCTATTTTCGGTTAAGCGACAAACCGGTTTTTAAAAAGTCGGTTTTTTGGAAACACTAATCAATATCTTATTCAAAGATTCAAATTAATTTTTGCGAAATGAAATCAACATTTGTGAAAAAGGTGACAAAGAGGAGATAAGAAGATAAACAAAACAAACAAACAAACAAAAAATCTAAAGTAGAATGTTTGTATGTCTGTTTGATCACCTCTGAGAGTAAATTATCATATAGAGACAATCTGACAATAAAATATAAACAATAATACAATTTAATGGAAAATCACTGATGAAGCTTGTCCATAAAAAAAGGCAGAAACTAGATCTAGTCTGATTTGCAAATTGATAATGTGTCTATAACTTTGGAAAAAATGTTTATTCTTCTTCTTAACCTCAAACCTACTTAATGAAATCCCAATTTAATTTGGATTTCACCGAAATCTCATTGAAATTTTTCTCCCATGTTTGCAGAAAAAGTGGCAACATTTAGCAGCTGTTTATGTAATAAAAAACAATAAATAATAGGTACATTTTAATAACTTAAAAAAATTGGGAAATAACATAATAAAGTCTTTTATTTTATTTTATTTTATTTAAAGAAATATTAAAACCAGAGTAAAAATGTTTCTTTGTAATAATGTATATGTTTTTGTGTACCAGTGCATATAACCGGACATAATTATATATATCCATTACATATCGATCAGTATATATGTATATGTATGTGGTGCGCATAGTTCGGAGACATGGCCAAAAATGTGCCCAAACTATGCTGTATATGAGTCAAAAATGTCTTGATACTATGCGCTAGACCTAGGAAGAGTTTGAGGACAGTCCCCAAACTAAACACTTGATCGAAAAACTGTCCCCGTAGCATGCGCTGTGCATACATATAATTGTATATTGCATTTACAATTATATATGGATAATCTAATTTTACATGACGTTATATATATCTATTAAGTACATAATCCAAAATAATATATGTTTTTATATGATATCATTTTTCAAAAAAACACGATGTCGCTTTGGATAGAATTATATATACCCCATTCAGAGTCGCATTAGAAAATTTGTCAGTCGCCTTTTGGATATAATTTTATATTTTATATTTACACAGAAAAAACTAAAATGGAATTTTAACAACGAAATTGATTATATCAATTAAAATTTTAATTGATTTTGCACCTATCACTCAAATGATACTATTAACTACTAAAAATTTTATACGATTAATTAAAACAAATTTTGATTAAAGTACACCGAAAAAATTCTCAGTTGCTCAGTTAAACAATCTCTGAGTTGAAACCGAAAAAATTTTAAATAACTAATATAGAGGAACTCAACTATTATTTTAGTCAAATTACAATTACCCTGTAAAAACATTTAAACGTATATTGTCAAAAGTTTTAACATTAAATTTTCCAAATAAATAATAAAACATTGAAATATAAATTAAGTTAAATATTCATTTTTTTCTTTAATTTAGATTACTTTTTTCTTTAATTTAGATTACTTAAAGTTATTCCTTTTAGTAATATCAGGAAAATATCAATTAAACGTTTTATTGTTTCCAGAACTTGAAAAACAATATTTGTAAATTCTCATTGGAAAATTTTCGAGAACACCGGAACGAAAAAGTCTAAAATGCAGGAATTGAAATGATGCTGTACAAATTTGAAAAAGTAATGAATTATTTTGTAATTAAATAAAAATTATAATATTTAACAATCATATTTTTATTATAATAACAGAAATATTAGAGTTTGCTAAAAACCGAAAAATTTGAAAACCGCGGTTTCGGTTATTTTTCGGTTTTCTTGTGATGTTAATAGAATTGTTTTAAAACAATTAAATATGTATAAAAATTAAATACTTTAATACGTTCAAGACATTTATTAAATTCGATTGAATTTCCCACTCGAATAAAGGCAGTAACGCCGTTGCAAGACATTTGCGGGAGAAAAAAAACACGGAAAATCGTTTAAATTAAATTTTTTTATTCTTTTGTCGGCAACTAAAGTTGTATTTTCAAGAGTTTCCATTTTAGCAATTTGTTTAAAACAATATAAAGTTAAAATTTTATAAATTTCTCGGATTGCGAAATAGGACTTTTTGAAGATACGCGGTAAAATCTGAACTGAATATCGTCACCTTAAATGCAAACGGACGTAACTACACTTTTATTTTTTTTACAGGAGAAGCAAAAAACGTTATAAAATCAATAATAATAAAGTATTCGTTGCAGTTTTTTCAAATTTTACTTATGGTATAGAGATTTATTTATTTTTTAACAACTTTTGTTTTATTTTCATATATTTTTAAGTTAGTTACGTCCTTTTGACTTGCTTTTTTCTGAAACAAGAAGACGTAACATGCATGTTATGTTAGTAAATTTTTTAAGCTTTTTTAATAAAAATACTTGTTTATATTTTAATTAATTTTTTTTTAATCGAATGTTTATATTTTATTAAAAAAAAAAGGATTTGTTATTCATTTTTAAACTAAAGAAAATTAGAGATGAGCGATCCGGTGATTTTTGAATAACGCTGCTACCAGTGATCGTGATTTTCAAATCACCGTTCTTTTAAACAGTGACCGTGATCACGGGTTTGTAATAGAGATGGGCGATCCGGCGATTTTTCAGTTACATTGTTCTCAGTGAATGTGATTTGCAAATCATTGTTCTTTTAAACTGTGATCCCGATCACGGTTTTTCTATGGAAAATACTGCGATTTTCTGATAAATAAACGAAATAATATTTATGGCGAGTTTTTAAGATATCAGTTAAACTTGGTTTAGTTAAACCGAAAACGAATTTTGTCAGCCATTTCAAAGTTTATTAACAAAAATTTTCCGGAAAAACTTTTTCTCGAGTATAATTTATTTCTTTATTGAAATAAAACAAAATAAACCACATTTTAAAAGCAGTATTCCAGTTACAAACTGCGTTTAAAGATAATCCACTTCCTAAAAACTGGGCATTAAAAGAAGAATAGTTGCGACCGGTAACAAAGACATGATAGAAGGAGACATTTTATTCATAAGAGTGTGAAAGCAAGTCACTGTTATTGAAAAAAAAAAACATGTATTACTGTGCACAATGAAGTTTGCAAGAAAGAATAGTACAAAAATATTAAAAGAACGATATTCCGAGTAACTGCGACTTGAAATATTTGATCACTACCGTTACCAGTGATTTATCAATAACTATGATTAAATCACCGGTATGAAAATATCTCTCATCTCTAAAGAAAATACATGTACACTCAAAAAAATAAGTTAGTAGAAAATTTAGTAAAACGTCTTGTATATCAAGTGTACTAGTTTTCAGCAATTTTTTTGCTGAAATTCCGTTTTCAGCAAAAATTTTAGTTATATTTTTTAGCACTAAACTAATTTTGGACTAATGTTTTACTAATTTATTTTGCTACAAAAATTGTGCTGATAACATGCATAGCGTGGACGACAACCAGATAGAAAAGATGTAGATGTCGCAGCTTGTCTGGAAACGGAAATGACAAAAAAGAAAAACAACTCTACACATATTCTATATTTAAATTTTCAGCAAATAAATTAACTAAAGTAAAATTTCGCTACAAGTTTTTTGAGTTTTTTTCAGTCTACTAATATTCAGCAAAAAGTTTAGTGATTTTTGCAAGGATTTTTTCATTTGCAGTCGACTAAATGTTAGCAAAACTTTTGCTGAATATTACTATTTGTTTGGTAAAAATCAGCTCGCTGATTTTCAGCAAACCTTTTGCTGAAATTACCAACTTTTTTGCAAGCACGCTCCTGACTAAAAATTTGCTGACAACGCAACATTTTTTGCTGACTTTACTGACTTTTTTTTTTGAGTGTATTTTTAATACGGATATTTAAGGAATTGTAAATGAAAAAAAATTGCCACAATACGGGTAATCCCGGGAATCCCGGGATTTCCCGTCCCGGGATTCCCGGGAAATTAAGCATTTTTCATTTCCCGCATTCCCGGGAATTTGGACCGGGAATCCCGGGATTTCATAAAATGTAGTTAAAATAATAAAGTTAATTATTTCAAATTTTCTTATGCAAAATTTTCCAATGTTTTGAAAATAGTAAAAATTTTACATTAGTCTTGTTCGTTTACTTACTACAATTTGCTAATTTTACCGCAACTGGAAAAAATCAAATAGTAAACAAAACAACAATTTAGTAAATGTAGTAAGATTTTCGAGTAAACGAACACAACGATTAATTTGTGTACTTGATCGAACTTTTTAAGTTCCTTTTAGAGTTTGTTAAAAAATATATAGCGGT
Organism: Leucophora obtusa; assembly: GCA_949987735.1. Classification (NCBI taxonomy): domain Eukaryota; kingdom Metazoa; phylum Arthropoda; class Insecta; order Diptera; family Anthomyiidae; genus Leucophora; species Leucophora obtusa. The sequence continues at coordinate 176,210,929 of OX465296.1, forward strand.
ATTCATAAGTTAAAACTAACGACTAACATCCAGTGCACAACTTTTTATACAAACATATTCCCATAAGTGCAGTCGTTATTTTTAACTTATGAATACAGCCCATATTTTTTAAGAAAACCACTCAATTAGACAGTGTTTATACAAAAAATGTTAACACACTTATTCTGTACAGAATTAAAGTCAAATTTGTCCATTGATTTTTAAAAACTTTCAAGTAATACTGCATTTAGACCGAGGAAAAACTACTGGTTTTTGGCTCCTGCTAGCTTTTATTTTTCAAAATGCATATATAAAAAAAAAACACTTTTTTACGAAAACTAGGTAGTTTTTGCTCAGTCTAAATTCAGTATAAGTTAAATTTCCCATAATTTTTAAATTTTTTTTCCAATTTTCTAAAATTTTTCCGATTTTCGAAAATTTTTGCAATTTTTTGAAATTATTTTCTACATTTTTTTTCTCTTTTACGAATGTCTTCTGTTATTCTTTTTTAAATGTATTAATATTTTCTTTCAATTAATTTAACAATAAAAAAATAAAGAAAAGTGTGTAATAAAAAAGTGTTGTGACAAAGAAGAACTAAATAACCAGTGTAAATGACTTGGCTTTTACAATTTAGTTCTGTACAAAAACCAGCTGGTTTTTGCTCAGTCTATATTCAGTATTATATACAATAATTTCTAATATAAAATTAATTCTTTCCCACTACGAAAATTCCAAGAAAAACCACCTGAGCTTTTTCATGATCATGAAAATTTGAGGCCTTTAAGACATTTTCTTTATAAAAATTGTTAAATTATAATATATTTTCTAATTTATTTCCCTTGCGGGATCCCGGGATCCCGGTAATTCAAAATAAATTTCCCGCTTTCCCGGGAAATGAAAAAGTGCGGGATTTTGCATTCCCTATTGACGATATGTGAAACTCAGTACGAGTATCTCTTAAACCACTTGACTTTTAGGTGACTTGACTTACATACTCGTATGTTATCCGTAATAACAAAAACAAAAAATTCTTTAAACTAATATTTATTGGAGGAAATGTTCATTACAGTTAAATACAAAATTTTGTAAAATAGGAGCTAACCCATTTCGAAATTCAATCAGTGTGTTCGTTTACTCGAAATTCTTACTACTTTTACTACAATTGGAAAGTTTTGTTTACTTTTTGTATTGAATTTTTCTAGCTGTAGTAAAAGTAGTAACTTGTAGTAAGTAAACGAACACGCCTAATATTCAATAATATTCCAGCCAACATTTGGGACTCTAAAATATGTTAGTTTTTAGATTTCGTAGTCTTTTACGGGTCGTAAAAGTGTGCTCGGAAAGAGGCTTCATCGGTGAAGAAATACACCCTCATATAGATATAATTTCAGAAGGTCTTAGGGCCCTTTTATGAGTCTCTTCGGATTATAATTGCATACTGGGATGCAATTTCATTAATTATTTTAATTGGTTAAAGTGTTTATTAAAAACCGTCTTATTTTGGTCGGTTTTCGGTTTTGAGGCTTGAAAAACCGCGGTTTCGGTTTCGATTAAAACCGAACAGCAAACTCTAAGACAGGGCTGGCAAAACTATGACACGCGTGTCAGTAGTGGCACGCGAGTGGATTTTAGGTGGCACGCGACGTTTTGTTGGATATTTTCAAAAAATTTAAACTATTAGAATACCGGCAAAAAATTCAGTTAACTGTTAAATTTCATTACAAAAATGTTTGATTTAACTCCATAATGGTGAAATTTTTCATAGAGCTTGTAAATCGTCCTTTAAAATGAATAAAACTCTGTATTGCCACCATATTTTGTTTAAAGGAATATGGTTAATAAAGAACTCGCAAATTCGATTATCAGAAAATTTTGGGAAAATTTCTAAATTTCTAGATTGAAAGAAGTTTAAATTCGATGAGAAAATGCCTCATAATTGGAGAAATAAAAAGTACCAGAAAATTGCACAAAAATGGAAAACAATTTGTAATAAAATTGGATCTAAAAAATTAAGTTTTTTTTAAGGGAAATAGGTGCTACGAAATAACCCTCAATGAAATAAAGGCTGAATATAAGTTTCATAATGAAATAACCCCCTTTGTTGGAATTCGAAATTGGGTTTTGATCGTGTTTCGCAGAGCCATTTCATATGAAATAGAAATTTCTGTGTTCAAATTCATAATATTTGCTTTTTATTCATTATTCATTAATATTATGATAAAAACCGCGCGATTTTTATAACAAAATCAAATTTTTGCCCGAAGTACATTTTTCAACTATTGTAGTTTCTTATGTACTTAAATAATTTTTGGCGCCCAAACTTTTTTTTTACAAAATGAAATAACCACCAAAAAAGGAATAGCCTCCAAAAAAATAAAAAAAATATTCAAATTGTTTTAATTTTATTTCATTGTGGATTTTTTTCATAATGAAATAATTTAAATATTTAAAGATTAAATAAACCCCCAAAAATTAAATTACCGTCAAACATTTTTACGTCATTTCTTGGATGTTCTTTAATATTTCCCTTTGGGGTTATTTCATGGGGGTTATCCGTTGCGCTGATAAATATGTACATCTGCGATGATGTTTTTAAGAGAAATTTTCCAAAAGGAAAATTAAGGTGGCACGCGTGGCCGTTTCTGGCACGCAGTGAAAAAAGTCTTGCCACCCCTGCTCTAAGACATATAAGTGATTTTCCGTTTATCAGCGGTTATTTCTAACTATCTTTTAATATTTATTTGGTTTTACTAAAAGTAACGTTACCAGTGACTGAGTTCTCAGTTGGATTGTATTTTTAAGATAAAATTAGTTAAATTTAATTAATTTCATTAACTGATACTTAGTAAGGAGTATTTCGCCTCAGTTAAAAATTTAGTAACCAGTAACTGAGAAAATTTTTCGGTGTAGTAATACACTAACAGTGGGTCTCATACTGCAGGTTTAACTTTAACTTAACTATAAACAAAAGAAAATGTCAAAAAATGTACATAAAACAACAACAAATTCTTGGGTTAACTATTAACTAAAGTTTAAACCTGCAGTATGAGACCCACCGTAAAAGTTCTATAATTGTCACCTACTTTAAATGTCGGTATGTTTTAATTGTCACCTACTTTAAATGTCGGTATGCTTTAATTGTCACCCCCCTTTAACCCTTTGACGACCAATGGTTGAAATATGTCCCATTTTTATTTTTTGTTATATTTTCCACATTTTCCAACCGATTTTTCTCATGCTAACTTTTCTTTCAGATTATACCAAATAGTTGGCCCCATATGTTCTAAGTGCCTAATTAATTGACCCCAACTTCTGAAAAATAAGTTTTTTTGTTCATCTTTTTTGGATGTCATTTATTCAGATGTTATTAGTTTTGCAAGACCAAAATTTTGATGTAGTATGGACCTGTGCCTCTTGTATTCAGAAATACCAAAACATTGGGAATAGTTTTGTTTTCTTGCCTACAGGGCGAAAATTCAGCATGGGACATATGTGTTAAATTAAACAAAAAATTAATAAAATTAAGGGCCTGTTTATCTATTACGAAAATACTATAAACTATAACAATTGACAATTACTTTCGTCAAAAAAATATATGGGAAACAAAAACAAATTTTCGTTACTTTGCTTTCGTTTAGACCATTTTCGTAAAACATAAACAGGGGCTAAATAAACTCTTCATTCAACCAAACATGAAAAAGACATACACCGAAAAAATTCCTCAGTTACAAGCTACTAAATTTTCAACTGAGTTTCAGGTGAAATACCCCTTACTGAGCTTCAGTTGATTGATTAAGTTGAAGGTAACCAACTTGATTTTGAAAATTTAATTAAACTGAGCCTTCAGTTAAAATGAAACAAAATTTGAAATTAGTAGCTAATAACTGATTCAACAAATTAAAATAACAGATATTTATATGGTTGTCAATAAATAAAACCAAATGAAAGTTTTTGTAATAATTACACTATTTATTTAAATAATCAAAATTAAATCACAATTTTCATACCCTTAATGAATGTGTTCCATACTTTTTCTTCTTTCATTGTCAGCATACACCTAGATTTTAAAAACTTGTCACAGGAATAAAGTTTTACATCTTATTTTACCCAAAAATTTCCTGTAAACAATTAAAAAAAATTAAATCATTAAGGTTAATTTTAATTTCCATAAAAAAAACAAGAACTTACCAAAAATCCAAAAATGTTTCATTATTTCCCTTTTGTGAGACTTGTTTCTAAATGTTGTTGTAAATTTATTAACAATTGAGTCATTTAAAATTTACAGGTTGACTCAAAAAAAGTTATTGTGAACCAAATATTAGTTGCTCAGTTAATTTTGATTTATTTTAAATTAACTGGGGATATCTTTAACTGAGCAACTGAGGAATTTTTTCGGTGTAGGAAAAAGATATTTATTTTAAATATATATATATCGTCGCCTAAAATGCAGAAGGGCGTAACAAAAAAAATTCAAAATCAAGTTTTTGATTGATTACACTATGCGACAGTCAAAATCGGGATGGGATGAAACCAACGGGAAATGTTATATCGGTCAAAAACAAGTTATACGTGTCCCGGCGTTTCGCTGGGTCACCCCTAGGAATCGAGATATATCTTTTTTTTGACATAACTCGATAACCACTAGTCCGATTTTGCTCAAACAATTTTAAAAAAATTAAAAATTACAATTCCTTTAATCTGTTCATATAACGTTTTTCTATATACTCAACAGTTTTGCCGGTAAAAATAAATGTTTGTTACCGCTACCATAAAAATCAATAACCTTTTGTTTATTACTTTTTTTTTTAATATTTTAGGCAAAAAATATTTTTTTCTTCATACATTTATTTTTACCGGCAAAACTGTTGAGTATATAGAAAAACGTTATATGAACAGATTAAAGGAATTGTAATTTCTAATTTTTTTTAAAATTGTTTGAGCAAAATCGGACTAGTGGTTCTCGAGTTATGTCAAAAAAAAGATCACCAAAGGTCAAATCGATATATCTCGATTCCTAGGGTTGACCCAGCGAAACGCCGGGACACGTATAACTTCTTTTTTACCGATATAACTTTCCCCGGTAGTTTGAACCCTTCCCGATCACTGACCCCCACCCTTTGTCTCACAGTGTAATTATTCTAAATTGGTTGAATTCTATGTGAATTCATTATGGATCGTGATGGCTTGGTTGCTGAACATTGTTTGTGAAATCCGAACCATAACAACCAAGAGGCACAGATTATACTGGCGATGTTAATTGGTGGGTTTCATCATTTTCATATGCGTTAAGCAATTCTATAACTTCATCTTCTGCTGCATAAAATAGACGTTGATTATTTCTTTTCTTCTTGCAGTTATATATTACAACGTGCAACATTTTAAAATTTTGCTCTCACCCATTGAGGAATCAAAATATATGTGAAGGTAAACACCATTTGTAGATGAACTGCATATCCATCACGTCAGATGTCCTTTTTAAAGGACTTCGAAATACTAATGCATACTATAATGGCAATATATATTTTTTATCACTTCTCTCCAAAATGGGCATCAAATAAGAAAGGTTAATCTCCCCAGTTCAGTGATAATATAAATTTTGACAAAAAATGACGAAGAAAATATTTTTTAAAATTTTCAGTAGAAAATAAAGTAAAGCTTTTTTTAAAATGTAGAAATTCTCCTCTTTCATTTGATCCCCATATCAGCATCATAGAATGTGCAAAATATCCTTAAAAATTTGCCCGAATTTGCCAAAAACCATGCGCTGAAAATTTAAAGTCCTTTTTTAAGGACTACTAAAGTGATGATGAAAAATTGAGTACGCATTTTTACTAAACGTGGTTTCTTCTTTCACTTGTTAATCGATTTTTCCAAATGAGCAAAATTATTTTGAAAAAACGTTAGAACACTCGACTTTAAGTACAAAACGCGATATGCAAACTACTTCGCATTATAAAAAAAAACTTGTAATCGACACTCTATGTAAAAATTTACAACAACAAAATCAAAAATGCAACTATTTCTTTAAAACCTATAACAAAACACACTATACTCGATACGAGCAGAGTAAGTTATTTGTTCACAAATTTTTACCGTTGACGACCAATGGGACATACATATATGTCCCATGGATTTTTTCGATGAAGGAGTTGAAAAAAATATTTTTGACGACACTTTTGTTTAAAAATGTTGGGTCGATTATCGCACTCAAAATAGTTTGTAGTTTAAATTAACTGAAAATGTAATTTAAAATAAATGAATAATCACTTGAAAACCGGTGCTGATTTGTAAAGGAGAAATGGGGGAACAAAAATTTAGTAGGCAGTAAATCCCTATCTAGTCCCGCTTTCCCCTTGCGAGCCCTCGTAGTTGGTTATTTAGAAATCTTAATTTAAGGGGTAAAAAGCACAAACTTTGACAAGCGAAATGAGGGCAAACAATGGGTCTATTAGGTAAATTTTTTGTAACTTATCCACAATTTAGTTCCAGATCACGAAAATAAAATAATAATAAAAATCGCTTCGTCCGGAACGGCAGGGTCGTCAAATGGCAAATATTTTTGGAAAGCAAAATGAGCGGTAAGGAGGGATTCTACGGAGCCAATTTTTCTTGGCATAACTATTATTAGGTCAGAGATTATGAAAATCGCTAAATTTTCAAAATCGCTTCGGCAGAATATGTATGGTCCTCAAAGGGTTAAACTGTTTGTATAAATATTCTAACAATTTCTTTCCATTGCAAATTTTATTTTTAACAGCCTCTGATAAAATTACCTCCAAAAGAATAAATCATTTTGTCTAAAGAAAATTTGAAAAAAAAAACTTTGAGTCGATTGTTTGAGATTTTGTAAATCATTTCGACTTGGGTTGTTTTAGAAAAGGAAGTTTTAAATTTTAACGAAATTCAAGAGCTTAAGGAAAAATAATTAGTTTCGTCAAAATGATTTAAGAATTCATTTATCCTTACAACAGTGATTGCACAAATACAAAAAATAAATGCTACAATTTATTACTTTCTTTTTAAAATTGTGCACGGAAAATAGACTATAGTGAAAATTCCTAAAGGTTCAATTAGACGTGCCATAACCATAACCATATAATACAGCTGTTCAAACCAATCTTATGGGCTACAATTAGGGTTTGGGATTTCCCGGACTTTTTTATTTCCCGGGAAACGGGAATGAAAAAATTTGATTCCCGGGATTCCCGGGAATCCCGGGAAATAATTTTAAACAAAATTGTTAATGAAAACCACCTATATAAGTAATTTTTGTTAAAAAAAAAACACTATTTCAGTACAAATGCAGTCTGTGTAGCGAGAATTCAAAGTACAAATATCAGAATGTTGAACATTAGGTTTCACAAAAATTACTCGCAGCACTGCCAAATGAATTGCATGATTCCAGCAGAAAGCACCTACTACTGGACTGTCGGAAACAAACCGTTTCATCACACTTGGCCCATTAGATATGGTGGCGACAATGTTATTTTCCAAAGACAAATAAAACTCTTGTAGTCTTATTTCTACAATTCTTCTTATTTCATCAGCATTACATCTTCCTGATATATAAACCAACCCCAGGTTATAAAATGAATTATATCCGTTTATACATATGTTCAAATATCTCTTTTGTGATATTCTTGTCCATTCATCTAAGATTTCTTTTATCATGATATCTTTTACATGATTGTAGTAAATTAATATAATGTTCTTTACATCGGTTTAATTTTTTTGCAATGCCGGGTTTTTATTATAAAAACTTTCTCGAATAAACGAAGATCTAGTTATGGTGCGGATTGACTGCGTCTAATTTGGATACCATTTCAGGAAATGTTTGCCCTACCATAAAACCTTTAATGCCTATTCAGCTTACACTTTTTTCTTCGGGTACTTTGCTAATTTTAGCTGAAACGTGATTCTTGTTGTTGTTTTCTTCAAGAGAAGTTTCATGACCATCAATTTTTTTTTTCTTTTTTTGTGAACCAAATTTAGATGTCGGATAACCAAATTTAGATACCACCGTTAACCATTAGTCTTTTCTTTTCACATTTATTAATGAAAACGTTATTTATAAAATTATTTACCCTTAATATAAAGGAGTATTTTAAATTTAAAGTCGACTTTATTTTTAATCAAACGGTTTTGTTCATTTTGTGTATGAAAACCTTACAAAAATATTTATATTTCCAAATATTTTGATTGGTTGAAAATGAATTAACCAATCAGAATGCTCCAAAAATAAACCAAGTCAAGGTATACTGCCACCCAATATTTTAACTAAAGTCGACTTTACCTAAATTATACATTTGAAAAATTTGGATAGTAAGGGCGATTATTTGTAAGAAACAAAGCTTTTTTTCATATTTCTTTTAAACATTTTACCAAGTTTTTAGGTTCTACTACTTAAATTTTGAATAAGTTATAATAAGTTATAATAAATGTGTCAAATAAATGTATTCCCTTTTAAAAGATTTTAACAATGACATTTTTGTTTTGGTATTTAAAATGTTTTTTATGACTAAAATTAAAAAATCCTATTCGAAACAAAAACAATTTAAAAAATTTAATATTTTTAAAATTTCCCGTTTTCCCGGGAAAAATATATTATTTTCCCGGGAATTCCCGGCAAACTTTTCCCGGGATTTCCCGGGAATTCCCGCCCGGGAAACCCTAGCTACAATGTATTCGATTATTGGTGACATGCCATAACGCCATAACCGTAGCCGTAGATACCAATTGAATTTTGGTTTTCGGCTATGGCGATATTGTTACGGCTATGGCGATATGGCACGTCTAACCAATCTTGAACCTTTATGCTGCAAATAAAATAATTTCTTTTGTCAAACGGAAATTAATGAAATTTCGAAAAAAGATGATTATAGAAGTTTTACATATTTTAGTGCTTAAATGTAGAAAATATGAGGAATACACAGAAATATGCGAATTCAAAACTTATATTGTCGACAAAAATCTTGGAAAATGTTCTTAAGTCGATTTAAATTGATTTGCAAAAAGTCCTTACATATGCCCTACGGGCGTATTCTCTTTATATGGAATAGACTGGTCACTTTTACATGGTTGTCCTATGACAACGCCATGTAAAAGTGACCAGTCTATTTTATATAAAGGGGCCGGTTCGGTAACAGTTTGTTAAAATTTCCAGTAGGGTGATAACATACGAAATGAGACAGAAAATTTGTCTAGTGTTTGATGTAATATAAAATTATATCCAAAAGGCGATTGACAAATTTTCTAGTGTGACTCTGAATAGGGTATATATAATTCTATCCAAAACGAAATCGGGCTTTTTTGAAAAATTATATCATATAAAAACATATATTATTTTGGATTATGTACTAAATAGATATATATAACGCCATATAAAATTGGATTATGCGTATCTAATTGTAAATGCAATATACAATTATTTACTGATCGATATGTAATAAGATGAAACTAAATATGACATCATATTACAATTTTTTGAAAAAGAAAAAATTATATATGGGTATATATAATAATGTCCGGTTATATACACTGGTGTATAAAAATATATATGGGTATATAAAATTATACACTATTATATACAAACGTTTTTACTCGGGTTGTGAATTTCGGAAATACAATTAATAATTTCTGAAATACAATTGATTAAACTGAAATTCAATTGACTAGTTCTGAAACACAATTCATAAATTTGAAAAATAATTGATAAGTTCTTAAATAAATACAATTGATAAAACTGAAATTCAATTGATTATTTCTGAAACACAATTGATAAATCTTAAAAACTTGATACAATTGGAAATAGTCAAGAGCGTTGAAAAGATGTAAATAAAATTTTTTTTTTTTTAAAAATTCAATTTAATAAAAAAATATAATTTTATAAAAACATTTATAGAAAATAAAATTATAATTTTATAAAAAGAAATTCATTTTATAAAAAAATGCATAGCCGTGAACGGTATCGAACTCGAGACCTTCGGAGTTTAAACCTTATTTTAACAAAATATTGTATTTTTTATAAAAACAGTGCTCTGCCAGAGTATTATTTTTTGAACTGTTCTCAAATGGAGATCTTACGTAGTACCCAAATATAATGCGGGATCTAATTTTATCTGTAACTTTTCTGGATATTTTTAAATGTCAATCCCCAAATATATTGCTTTTTCTAATTCGATCTGCCATATTAATGCCGAAATAAATTGCTGGATCTAATTCGATCTGCAATTTATGGGATAAATTAAGATCTTACCAAATCCCCAAATATATCACTGGATTTAATTCGATCTGCAATTTATCGGAAAAGTTAAGATCTTACGCAATCCCGAAATATATTACTGGATCTAATTTTATCTGTCATTTTTTGGATAAATTTAGATCTTACTTAATCCCCAAATATATTGCTGGATCTAATTCGATCTGCCATTTTTCGAATAAATTTAGATCTAGGTTTATCCACAAATATATTACTGGATCTAACTCGATCTGCCACTTTTTCGGATCAAATTAAATCGAAGTTTATCCACAAATATATTGCTGGATCTAATTCGATGTGTCATTTTTCGGATCAAATTAGATCTAAGTTTATCCCCAAATATATTGCTGGATCTAATTCGATCTGCCACTTTTTCGGATCAAATTACATCTAAGTTTATCCACAAATATATTGCTGGATCTAATTCGATCCGCCATTTTTCGGATCAAATTACAACTAAGTTTATCCGCAAATATATAGCTGGATCCGCCATTTTTCGGATCAAATTAGATCTTGGTTTATCCCCAAAGATATCATTGGACTTTCCAATTTTGAGATATAACTTGATCTTAGTTTATCCCCATATATACAATGGGATCTAATATGATATGATTGGATACACCCAATTTTGAGATCTAATTGGATCAGCTAGATATTACAGCAGATCTTAAACAATATCAAATTGGATATGATTAGATATTGCGCGAGACAATTTTTTTTTACTCGGGTAGTTTGTTTACAAAAAATTGTTGTTGGCCGATCGAAATCCCATTAATCTGTCAAATTTTCTATTATAAACGATTTAGATTTCGAATTGGATTTCAAATTGAAATTCACACTCAAAAAAGTTTGACAGTTACTACATGACAGTTATTTGTGTAGTAATCAGTAGTTGTTGTTTTAAATAGTAATTACAGATGTTTTTCTATAGAAAAAAGCAAAACAACTTTTATGACGGTTATTTAAGAAAACAACTAATGAAAAGTACTATAATATTGTAACAGTTGGTTAAATCAATTATTTTTAATATCATAATAAACAACTACCAAAACAGTATCTTTACAGTAAACTGTAGTTTTTGTTAGTTACTTAAAAAATAAAAAATTTTGTTGAATTTATTGAATTTTAAAAATTCTTGTTTAGTTTATATTTGTTATTATTAATAATTTTCTAGTTTGCAAATAAAACTCAGAAACTTGTATTATATCTCCAATACATAAAAGCATAATAACTGGAGAACGGTTTGGAATTTTTACTTCAAATTTTAAATAGGCTGAAAAAATACCACGTATCTTTGTAATCGAAAATAAAAAAACTCATTTTTTTTATTAAAATATACTTTTATAAACAAAAAGAATTGACTGTAAAAAACAGTAGTTTTTTTTAACGGTTTTTTCAGTTGTTTTGAAATTTTTATAGTAAAGATTTATCAGTTAATTTTACGACATTGGTAGTTATTTTTAATGCATTTGTTAAGGCTGAGTTACCCAACCGTAAACGTAACTGTAACGAATCAGCTGTTTCGAAACCACAAGAAGAAGTGTATACGAATGGTTACTAACACGTAAATGTAAACGTACTTGCCGGATTATTCTGTTGAAATCAGAATTTTCTATCCGTCATCGAAACAGCTTTTAGTCGGAAAAAATATAAAATGAATAAAAAAAATTGATTCAAACAACAAAAAAGGAATAAAAATTAACAAATAAACGGAAAAATTTAGAATAAAATAAAAAAAAATACACGAAATAGATGCTAAATAGTAATGTCGTTTACGGTTTTCTATAAGTGCACTTTTCAGCTACGGCACGTTACAGTTACAGCACTTTTACGTTTACGGTCCCATAATCCGTCCTTTAGTTATTTTTCAACAGTTAAAAATAATACAAAATTTTGTTATTTTAAATGTAAATACCTTTGTCGCCTTTTTAACTGCATATACCTTTATTTTAACTGTCATTCTACCGACTAATTTTTGTGAGTGCAGTGAACATCTAACAATGTAAATTCAATATTAGCCAAAATGGGTGCCTTTATTTTTAGTTCGCGAATTTATTTTATACAAATTATTCAATTGAGTCAAAAATCGAAGCAATATAAATTAGAGTGCGTTTACTAGACGCTCAACTGTTACCAATCCGCTACTCAACAATCTGGTGATTTATACTCAGAAAAGTTCTGCAGTTACTACATGACAGTTATTTGTGTAATAATGCGATTGTAGTTATATTAACTAAAATTGTAGTTAATTTACTTAGAGCAAAATTTTTTAATGTTTTTGACAGTTATTTTTTTAAGCAAACTTCAAAAACTACTACATTGTAGTAACATTTATTTTATGCAGTTATTTTGAAATTTGTTACAAATACTTCAATTTTCAAGTGTGTATGTGTGCTAGGATGTCCCCTAAAATAACGATTTACCGATTTTCGTTCATTACACCCCCAGTTTTATTGGAAATGGTCCCAAATGGAAGAAATCAATTTTTTTTTGAAAAACGTTAACCCGTGCCGAAAGTTGGACAAAAATGGCCCATTTTGAAAAAAAAAGTGTATTATTATTAAAAATTCCCAAAATTCGAAATTTAGAAAAAAATTATTTTTTATTTCATTTATTCATTTAATAGAGTCAAAATGCTTCAGATATGGAATTTTGAACGTCATCGGATATCATTAACCCACTTTAGCCTGGAATCCAAAATGACCCACGAATTTGATAAAAATGCTAAAACGTATTTTTTTAGAAATTAATTTTAAAGATTTTTTAAAATGCCTAATTTGGAGATATCGATTGCTATTTGTACCACACAATAGTTGATATTAAAGAAAAAAATAAATTCGAAAAATGATAATTGGAGTTTGTGCTTGCAGCGACTGCTTTCCAGGACATTTTACAAAAATTGCTCATTTTGTCAAAAATTTAAAAAATTTTAATGTTTCAATTAAAGTTTACATAGTTTTCGGAAAAGTATCACTTAAATTTGGTAAGACTATAATTATCTTTATATTTGTTTAAAAAATTGTTAACCCTTAGTGGCCTGGGGTCAGAAAAGACCCATGAAATTTAATATTAAATATGACTACGAGATTGTAAAGCCATTAAATTAACAAAAAAATTCTCAACTGGATAAAAATAATTATTTTATGTAACATGATCCGTATGGGGTTAAGTTTTATACTTTTGCCCAAAAACGACCGAATGGGAAAATTTACAGAATAAAACCTTTCATAATTTTCGAAAAAATATCACTTTAAATGAATCAAAAAAAAATTTTTTTCTACTTGATAAAAATTATTATTTTGTGTAACTTGATCCATATAGAGTTAATATTTTCACTTTTCACCAAAAAATACCCACTAGGAAATTTACAGAATAACATCTAGCAGACTTTTATTAAATTGGGATATGCGATAGAGGGTACAAAACTAACGAACAAGCGCAATTTTGTATAGTCCCAATCTTAGTTTTAAGGGATAAAAAAGGTGGGGTCAAAAGTGTCCGTATATTAATAGTAATTTTAGTTGTGCAATCGTATTAGATTCTAATTAAAAGCTTTGTTTATTATGCATTTAATGTTTTCTATTTGGAAAGACGTTATTCTGTTAATTTCCAGATGGGTATTTTTTGCCGAAAAGTGAAAACATTAACCCTATATGGATCAAGTTACACAAAATAATAATTTTTATCCATTTGTAGTGATATTTTTTCGAAAATTATGAAGTTGTTATTATGTAAATTTTCTAATGGGTCGTTTTTGTGCAAAAGTATAAAAATTAACCCTATATGGATCATGTTACACAAAATGATTATTTTTATCCAATTGAGATTATTTTTGTCAAATTTAAAAGCTTTACAATCTCGAAGTCATAATTAATATTAAGTTTCATGGCATTATTCGAAAAATCACTAAAATTGATTAACCGGTTATTCGGTTCGGTTAATCGAGAAAATTGGCGATTAATCGTTTAATGCTAAATTAATATATTTCCTTAATTTCTTATCAATATTACACAAAGAACTTCCTGTTTTTTTTAAATGAATGCTTCACCCAGAAAACAGATTTGGTGCTGACAACCCCACTTGTTGCCAATCGAATGGTTCAGTTGCATCAAATGAATTTTTCGGTTGCTGCTACCGAATTATTCTTGATACAACTGAAATTCCGTTGCCACCGTCAAATTAGTCCTGTCTCAATTGGTTTTCTGTTGCCACAACTGAAAAATTCGGCTACCACAGCCGAACCATGCGATTGGCTACAAATGCGGTTATCAGAACTAAATCTGTTTTCTGGGTGTTCAGTTGCCAAATCGATTAACTCCATAAAGAAATATGAAATGAGTCAATGGGAAAATAGTATAAAGTATTTTTTTAAAATTCTTGTTAAAATATAAATCTTGTCATTACACTGCATGACAAAATCTTGACTTTTAAAAATTAATAGAGCTCTGACAATCAATTCTATATACATATCTCGGACATGCTGATTACAATGTCGTACTTTATTTTTCGATCAATGGTACAGTCTTTTAGCTAAATGTCTTTAAAGTTTGGCGGTTATACTTTCAGTTTTTTATATAAAAATTTTTTCAAATTCAATTAGTAAGAATTTTTTTGTGCTAAAATGTAAGCACAGGACCTGTGGCCATATTTACGATATAAATACGATGTGCTAATCTTCATATTTAAACTACTACTTAGCGTTTCATATAGGTTTTTATGGTTTTTTGCTATTTCAGCGACTTTAGTCGCCGAATATACAATCGACCTCAATAAATGTAATGCCTTAGTAAGGAAGCAATTAAAAGGAAAATATTTTAATAAAAAAATGTATTCATCCATAGCGGTCTATACGTTAAAATCGAGATTTTTCAAAAATTTTGTATGGCAGCGTAGCTTTCCAAGTTGATCCCAGATTCCAAATTTTAGTATAGTATGTGGGCCCTTCCAAAAATGTTCTTGCAAAAATTCAAACCAAATACTTTCCATTTGCAAAAGTTATCTGTATAAATACATTCATTTATAAATATTACTAAACAAATTACAATACTAATATTAACAGAAACTAAACAAGACATATAGTATATTTTAGGACTTTAATTTATTTATTTTATAATAAAGTAAAGGTGGCAATAATAAAGTAAAAGTGAAATAATTAAGTTTAAGTCGTAATTTAAATATGTTATTCCTCAAAAAATTGGAAAAAAATCATGAAAACCTATATAAAACACTAAGTAGTGATTTAAATATCAAGATTAGCACATCGCATTTATATCGTAAATATGGCCACAGGTCCTGTACTTACATTTTAACACAAATAAATTCATATTAATTGAATTTGAAAAATTTTTTATATAAAAAACTCAATGGACAACCGCCAAACTTTAAAGACATTTAGCGAAAAATCTGTACCATTGATCGAAAAATAAAGTACGCCATTGTAATGAGCATGCCCGAAATATATAGAAGTGATGGTCAGATCTCCATTAATTTCTTTAAGTCTGTGTTCGTTCGTGTTTGAAGGTACATACTCAATAAGCATTTGGGAGAAATATCATCTAGAAGTTATTACGGAAATATCACCCATTTATCACTTAGACATATCTTCTATCGGCGATATTAAAAAAAAATGTCAAAAATACGTATATGTGACCTTCTCCGAGAAAAGGGACCTAGTGTGTCAAAAAACGGGTTTCGATAAAACTGAGAAAAATATTAAAATTTTATTTTTAATTTAACTTTAAATGCGTTCTTCTCAAAACTTCATTTTCACACACTAGGTCCCTTTTCTCGGAGAAGGTCACATATACATATTTGTTTGAAATTTTTAATTATGTTTATAATAGCAGAACTACAAGAACCCGAAATAATTAAAAAATTGCTTGATATTTGAAAAATTTTGCAAATTAAATTGCAAAAATTATGGTAAGATAAAATTGTATTTCATCGATATAATTATATATAGGAAATAAAAGAATTTCTCCTGTTTTTTCAGGAAATGACGTGCTGCAACAGCGAAAAAAATCAAACTCGAGTAAGACAAATGGATGGAATAGCCTTATTAAAAAAAATTAAAAAAGTGTAAGAAGAATATAATTATCTTATACCCAGTGTAGAAACGGTAATGACATATCATTATTTTTTGGACTATCAGTAATGACACCCACTTACCTTCTTCATTATTTTAAAACATAGAATAATGAGTTACTGATAATGACTTATTTTTATCATTATTTCAAATAGAAAATAATTTTCTAAATTTTTTATAAAATTTTTTGAAATCTATTTTTAGACTCAATATTTTTTAAACACTGGTAAGGATATATGTAACCACATATTTTATTAATTAATTAATTAATTAATGATATTAATGAATTTTTGCATAAAACTAAAGAAGTTGCACTGGAACTCGTCCATTGAAACTTTCCATTGAATTAATTGAATTTTTCATAAAATTTTGTGAAAAATTTCATTTTATTTACTAAAACTTTCATACACTCAATGAAAAAGTTTCATTAAAACTGCATTCATAAAATATATGAAGCTTTTTCATCAAATTTAAGAAATTTTTCATTTACATTGTGAAGAAAACTTCATTAGTTTACTGAAAAATTTCATTAAAACCCGTCCAGTAAAATTCCCTCTGTGTAGCTCAGATGGTAGAGCTATTGATTGGCAATCTGTTGACCCAGGTTCGATTCCCGCATCAGCAAATTTTATTAAAAAAAAAAAATACAATAAAAAATATTTTTTTTTATATAATTAATTTTTTTAAAAATCTATTTTTAGACTCATTATTTTTGTCAGTACTGGTAAGCACATATGTAAGTAACGATCTATTTTTTGATTTTTCGTATGCTGGTGTGTAACCATAACTAATTATTTTTCGCGACATCGCCATATAAAGGTAATAAAAAATGTAATAACAAAAGTAATTAGTTACCATTACCAAGTATGTAGTTACATAACCACATATCTGGTAATGATTTTCTACACTGGGTAGGTTTATTTTTTATAAAATAAAAGAGCTAAAAAATTAAAACATATACATAACGTATTTTTATCTTCTGCGGGGTTATATGGGGATATCTTCTTTTTAACTTCCAGATGATACATCGGCGATTTTTGGCGACACTTTTTTATCTTCCAGATGATAATTTAGCAATATCGCCAATTTATCTTCTATAAGTATTGCTTTCTTATTACTTGGAAGTATTGCATTCGGGACACGTTTTCTACCAAATGGGGTATCTTCCGCAATACGAAGACGATTGTTGCCGCAATAAAATTTTTCATTCAGGCAATGCAATTGGGGAATCGTCTTCGTATTGCCATTTTTACTGGGTAATATTTTTTTTCTATAAAAAGCAGGGTTGGCAGGCAATTCCGCTAAAATACCGTTATCGATTAAAAAGCCCTTTCAACTGACTACCGTTACCCGTAAAAACTAAAATACCGTTATCCTTAAAATACCGTCACCGAAATACATGGAATAGCTTTATTCTTAAAATACCGTTACCGTTTTCTGTCCTGGTCATTCCACGTGGTTACTGAGAATTTCACATAAATTAAGTCAATTAATTCGTTTTGTTTATACTTTAGTTCGGTTTTTGCAAAAAAAAAATGCGGTATGCACCGAAATAACTGACTAACGTTACCCTTAAAATACCGTTACCGATATAACTGAAATACCGTTAACCTTAAAATACCGTTACCGAAATAACCCAAATATCGTTACCTTAAAAATACCGTTACCGAAATAATTCAAATTCCGTTATCCTTAAAATAGCGATACCTAAATAAATGAAATAGCGTTACCCTCAAAATACTGTTACCTAAATAACCTAAAATATCGTTATCCTAACGTTAATCGCATTCGTTTCGATTACCATCCATGATAAAAAGTATTGAGAGATTAAGACCTGTTAACTTATCTCAAACTAAACTGATTTTAGTGCTTAACCATACCCTACGGGAAATTTTAACAAACTGTCACCGAACTGGCTCCTTTATATGGAATAGACTGGTCACTTTTACATGGCGTTGTCATAGGAGGAGGAAATTGACCCCTTTTGACATGTCACAAGACAAATCCCAGGACAGGTCCCTGAACTTTGTTTTTTATGAGAGTCCAGTAACCTGTCCTTGGACTTGTCTTGTGACATGTCACCAGGGGTCAATTTCCCCCTCCTATGATAACGCTATGTAAAAGTGACCAGTCTATTTCATATAAAAGGGCCAGTTCGGTGACAGTTTGTTAAAATTTCCCGTAGGATAGTTATGAATGTCAAATTTATATGAAAATATCTGTGGTTAAAATTTAACCATGGTTATGTTGGAAATAAGTTACTCGCCCTTATAGGGCAATTTTAACAACAATTATTCGAAATTAATAAAAGCTTTTTTTAAAAGTATTTTTGTGTCAAGTATAAGAGTCGTCAAAATGCCAAATAGAGCAACAACACAGATTTGAGGTGGCAATATATACTTAAGGCCTTATGTAACACTTTTATGTAAAATAACACGAACGAAAATATTAAACTTTAAAAGCATAATGTTTTCGACCAAAAACTAAAATCTATGATATACATGCGTAGCTTTTAATATACTGGTAATATAACATTTTGCCCTACAATGCCACTATATTAAAAACGGCGCTAATATGATATAAGCGCCGTTTTTATAAGTTATAACCTTTTAGCATAAGAGTATGCAAAAATTAAATTGTTAATAAAAACCAAGTTTCTTACTCTTTTAATTTGATAGCACTCTTTTATCAGCTTTATATTTTAAATGAGTTTAATAGAGACATGTTAGTAAACATAGAATCAGTGAGATTGAAATGTGAAGAGAGAAAGGCTATACAAAAATAAATAAAAATCTTTAATACAAAAAAGAAGGAATAAACGACAAAAATAAATGACACACTGAACTCGTCTCGTATCACTGTTTTCGGAGACAATATAAGTTCGTGATATATATAATTTTAAAATATTTATAAGTTTAGTTTATGTTAACATATGCAGCAGTATTTAAATGAATTTCAAAAGCGCTGTGTAGCCTAGCAATATGGTCTATTACAAACTTTCACATACAAAATGATTATTACAAATGTGCAGATAGTTGTAGAGGCAAATCACCTTGATATTAGGCTTTTTGTTTTTAATATCAACGACACATGACCTAACACAATCTAACCCAAATGGCATAAGTAAGAAATGCTTAAGGCTTTAGGTTGTGTCGAGTTGGTTTGAGTTATGTTGTATCTACGAAGGATACTTGGATTGCTCAACTTACAATAACTGTGTGGATGTGTGGGCGCGTGTAACTGTGTAAAATCTATTAATTTATTTTGTTTTTGTTCTTATTTATTTTGTTTGTTTATTCCAGTTTTATACATAATTCTGTTTGTTTTGCACAATAGATGTAAATGAAGGAGAATGAAGTAAATGGTTGTGGGTGGGGGGGGGGGAGGTTCAAATAGCAGTGGTTAAGAAATGTCTGCGTGTGTCTTGTTTGTTTAGCCATTATTAATGATGATGGGGCTTTGTCCTTTAACCAGTTTCCACGAATTAACAAGTTGAGAGTAAACAAATTAAAAATCTATGTATATCAAGGTACATTAGAATGGATCGAAACTTAAAATATTACAAAAAAAAAAAAAATGTTGTTCAAGGATGAGGTAAATTCTGAAAAATTCCATTTTTATTACACGGAGACACATTTGACTGATCTGAAATGATGTGAAAATTTAGGGTATTATTAAAATTTTTAATATGAGGCTTTCGATATGAATTGTCCAGGATCCTAATTATGTATCTTTTTAATGACACACGATAGTGAAATGACACCTAAGTCATTATAATTTCAGCAATGTGACTTATAAAATTTAAGTTGTTTCAGTGCCATATGGCATTTATAACTAACTCCCGAGATTTATGAATAAAGATACTTAGTGCTGATGAGTGTTATTTTTGTTCGGTTTTAAGATCAAATATGACAAATTCCAAATAAAATTCACAATTTATTTTACATCAAATACAGAAAAAACTTATGGAAAAAACTTTCCTAGAACCAATGGTTGACAGTTAATCTATTTTGAAGTGCTACCAAGCACTATCATCAGATTGTCTTTATTTGGTTCTCTCTAGGTTATAATCACGGATGGAAATCGAAACGAATACGGTTATCGTTAGGGTAACGATATTTTATGTTATTTCAGTAACTGTATTTTAAGGGTAATGCTTTTTCATTTATTTCGGTATCGGTATTTTAAGGATAACGTTATTTGAGTTATTTCGGTAACGGTATTTTAAAGATAACGATATTTGGGTTATTTCGGTAACGGTATTTAAGGTTAACGGTATTGCAGTCGTTGAACGGGGTTTGAAACGATAACGGTATTTTAGCGGTACGGCCTGCCAACTCTGGTTATAATGTAGATTTCAGGTTTAAGTGAATAACATTTAGAAAATTAAACTCAAACATTTTTAAAGATTTATTTCATGTTACAACGAAAATCACATGTTTTTAATAAAGTTTATATTTGTCCTTATGTTATAGTTGTTGGTATAACTAAAGCTCCTCTAATAGTAAAGCAAATGTTTGTATGTTGTGTTATAACATTCAACTTTTTAATTCTATTTATAGTGACTAGAACGAAAGCAAAGAACTTTTTAACAACGATTATTTGTTACTTTTTTGTATTACACCCTAAACCATCATACCGTATAAATGACTAACATGTTGCAATTAAGCAACTAACATGTTGCAATTAACAATTTGGACTGTACCTTGTCTGCGAAGTATTTTACCGTAGATTTTATTTGATCTGAAAATTGTTACAATGAGTTTTTTTTTTGTTCGATTTTAATATCAAATACGATAAATTCCAAATAGAATTCACAATTTATATTACAACAAATAGTGAAAAAACTTATGAAAACAACTTTCTGAGAGCCAATGGCTGACAGCTAATGCATTTTCAAGTGCTAGCAAGCACTATCATCAGATTGTCTTTATGGGCTTCTCTCTAAGTTATAATGTAGATTTTAATTTTTGTATTTATGTTAATTCCAAAGTGAAAAACGTTTCTAGAAGTAAACTCAAACTTTTTTTATTCAGTTATTTCATGTATTACAACGAAAATCACATGTTTTTAACAAATCTATTATTTTTTTCTCTTTGTTATAGTTGCTGCTATAACTAAAGTTCGTTTAGTAGTAAAGCAAAGTGTTTGTATGTTGTGTTTTGACATTCAAGCTCTTAATTCTATTTATAGTGATTAGAACGAAAGCAAAGAAAAACTAAAAAAAAAATCGAATGAAAAAATTCACAACAATGAATTTTCATACAGTTAATGAATTTTTTTATTTAATCCATGAATCCATTTTAATGAAATTGATTCATTAATACTATAAACGAAAATTCTATCACTGTGCCTAATATTTTCTGTGTATACATATTTAAAAATGGTGCGATTAGGGATGGAAAACATGATACAATTGTACTTTTTTTTTGGACCTTCGTTGGAACCGTGGTAATACCTCGAATCATTTAATACAATTTTAAGATTTTACAAATTTAAAAATTTTATATTGATATCATTAAATACCATAACAGATTTAAAATCCTTAACCTTAAAATACCCTTGATGAAATAACTTTAAATACCGATAACCTTAAAATACCATACGTATAAATTATTTAAGAAACCGTTTTACCTAAAATACCCTAATGAAGTAACTTCAGACATCGTGGGCGCTGTGGTGTAATGGTTAGCGCGTTGGACTGTTACACATGAGTAGGGGTCGGTCATACATTTGGACTCGATTGGGGCACTCTAAATGGGTCAAAGTGGGATTTTTCAAAATCAAAAGTCGGGGATTCAGAATTCGTTTTAGAGGTATGGTTCCTCGGGCAAAGTTTCTTATTTTGATCCCTAGAATACGATTTTCCTTGTCACTTGAGCGATTTTTTTGCCTCCCTACAAATCGACCCGCCCATACATATATACATATCGCAGCGTCGTCCTTCGTTGTTCCCATAGCACTTAACCCCACCAAAGTAAAATACTATAACAGGGATATGAACTAAAAAGCTTCAACAAAGTTCGCCAACTCTTTATCAGATGGCGCGCAATAACTGTTCTAAGATTCAATATCTCGCGCAATTACAGGGTTGCCATATTTGAAGACCTTCATCATTTACCACCTTTCATTTCTTCTCTATCACCTTTCCTAAAGCAGCAACACGTTAATTAATAGGAAGAATTTCCTGAGTGTTGCTTCTCTTAAAAAAAAAAAAATAACCTAATGAAATAACTTTGAAAAATTGTTATCCATTAAAACTAACGACATGCATTGGTTCTCAACGCTGCAGAAACAAATTCAGAAAAATGAAAAACATGAATTTTTACCGAATTTGTGGGTAAAATTTCTAACATCTACACTGAAAATATTATTACAGTAACTGACTATAGTTTATTTAAAAAGTTATCCGTACATTCATTTTTAAATGATTATTCAGTTAAAATACAAAGAAATATATTTTTCAACTGTTTTTATCGTTTATTTTAAAAATAAATTACATATAAATACGGATTTTCTGTTACAGTTAATATTTTCATTTAAAATGTTTTGTTATAGAAAAGAATTCCTTTTCGATTTCTAGGTCAGTTAAAAAAATTAAATAAACTAAATATCATTTATTCTTACGGATTTTGTAGTTAATTTTTTGAAATTGAAAAAAACGAAATAAATGAAAAATCGTTATTTTTTAAGGATTTTGTAGTTTATTTATTAACATTTAAAAATAAATGAAAAGTTCCTTTGATTTAAATGAAAAGTCAGTAGACCGGTTTTCAAGTGATTTTTCATTTTTTTAAATTACATTTTCAGTTATTTTAAACTACAAACTATTTTGAGTGTATTTTTAACTGAATATTCATTTCTTTTTACCAATTTTCAGTTGTTTAAACAACAATTAAAAAATAATAAATAACAAAAAGCATTTGATTTAAATGACAAGTAAGTCGACCGGTTTTTAAATGAAGTTTTATTTATATTAAATTATATTTTCTATTGTTTTAACTTCCTTACATTATTAAAAATTAAAAAAAAAATGTTATACTGTTTTCTTAGGGAGCGTAGCTTATTTAAAAGTTAAGCGTTATTATACCCTACACCACTATGTGGTCATTATACCCTACACCACTACGTGGTCAGGGTATTATAAGTTTGTACTGATGTTTGTAACACCAAAAAATATTGGTCCTAGACCCACCTTATAGTATACCGATCGGTTCAGAATTTTTTTTTATTTCGATTTAACGATGTCCGTCTGTCCGTCCGTCCGTCCATGCAATCTTGTGCGCACTCTACAGGTCGCAAATATTAAGATATTTTGATGAAATTTGGTATGCAGACCTATGTTGGCTCAAGAACGAACAAGTTTGATTTTGGTGAACATCGGTCCATGTTTAGACCTAGTGCCCATATAAGGGTCCTACCAAAATTATATTGTTTATAAGCTGCAGGTCGTAAATATTAAGATATTTTGACGAAATTTGGTACACAGACCTATGTTAGCCCAATAACGCAGCCTATTGATTTTGTTGAACATCGGTCCATGTGTAGACCTAGTGCCCATATAAGGGTCCTACCAAAATTATACTGTTTATACGCTGCAGGTCGTAAATATTAAGATATTTTGATGAAATTTGGTACACAGACCTACATTGGCCCAGTAACGCAGCCTATTGATTTTGGTGAACATCGGTCCATGTTTAGACCTAGTGCCCATATAAGGGTCCTACCAAAATTATACTGTTTATACGCTGCAGGTCGTAAATATTAAGACATTTTGATGAAATTTGGTACACAGACCTACATTGGCCCAATAACGCAGCCTTATGATTTTGGTGAACATCGGTCCATGTTTAGACCTAGTGCCCATATATGGGTCCTACCAAAATTATACTGTTTATACGCTGCAGGTCGCAAATATTAAGATATTTTGATGAAATTTGGTACATAGACCTATGTTGGACCAAGGACGAAGCCTATTGATTTTGGTGAACATCGGTCCATGTTTAGAACTAGTGCCCATATAAGGGTCCCCCCAAAATTGGCTTGGTTACAAACTGCAGGTCGCAAATATTAAGATATTTTAATGAAATTTGGTGCGCTGACTCACATTATAGAAAATTTTGACACAAGCCCCATTTTAACCCATTCGAATTTCGGATCCAAACAATACACCAGACTGGTGTAGGGTATTGTATAGTCGGCATGCCCGACTTTAACCTTTTTACTCGTTTTTTATAAGTTTATCCAATCGTAATCTGTAATAAACCAGTTTCAAAATTTTGTTAGTTACGCCTTTCTGTATTTTAGCTGATGAAAGACAAAGTAAATCTGAAGTAAAATTAATATATTTTGTTCTTGTTCCTCATTCACTGAAGTTAAATTTTTTTAAGAAATTTATCTATATTTTTGTTTGCCAAAAATATTTAAATATTGTAAATAATTTTCTTGAAAATCCCAGGGGTTTACAAATTTACTACTTCATTAAATATTTTATTTAATATTTCCATAGGTCATCAAAAAATAATCCTAATTTAATGTTACTCTCGGCTGGAAAAAAATATATAATAGTTTTATTTAACTCTATAAAGTTGTACAATAAACAATAGTTATAAATCTTTTTATGAAATTTTTGGCACATTTAAACTTTTTGTTTTTTATTTGTAAAAATACTTTCATGCTTTTTATATAAAGAAATATGCAGGAAAAAAATAGCACTAAAAAAAGAACTCGTAAAAAGAGAGTAAACTACTAAAAGTTGTAACGTGCAATTATCCTTTAATAAACATCATGCTGTTTCTTGTTTTTTTTTTTATTGTTATTCTTTTTTATTTTTCTAAAAGTTTAGAGAATTGCCAAAACATTATAATAGAAATAACTATACAAATGTGTTGAAATATATTATTTGTGTATAATCAACATTAAAAGTTATATAATCAATGTAGCCAACATTAATGATCGTACTTAAGGTTTGTTAAATTGGATATTTCTAAAATTACTTTTTATAATTTTTACATTGATTCGTAAGATATTTAAACAACTATTTGTTTAAAAGTGTTATAATAATTTCCAACCAACAATAATAATAGTTTACCTACCTCAGGCGTATGAGTAATATCATTTTAAATATAACGTATACTCATTAGGGATGCCAAACGGGAAATCCCGAATCCCGAAATCCCGGGATTTTCGGGATTGGCAAAATCCCGAATCCCGGGATTATTTCTCAAAAATCCCGGGATTTTCTTATTTTTTAATATTAATATAAACGCAAATAAACAAAGTGAACAATTTTAGATTACATAAGTTTTTTCTTGCATTTTCTCATATTGATAAGAAATTGATGCCAAGATATTGGTAAAATTATAAATTAAGTAGATTATTCGAGTAAACTATGCAAAGACTTTGCAGAAAAATTTGAAATTTTGGTAAACAATATTACGTTTTTGAGTACTACATGCGAAAAATCAAGTTTGTTTGTTATTATACCGATTTATTCTTCCAAGCGAAACTCGATTTCTGAAACTGGCACTGTAAGTTTTGGCTGGGACTGTAAGTTTGAATTCTTCCATGAAAACATATGATAACGATAACCAAATAACTTTGTTGCTGTAATTACACGATTTAGTGGGCAAGGTTATCGCAACGAATCTGTTTTAAAATCTGCTTACAAAATACTGGGCGCAAGTGTACTTAATGACAGTCCTTCATATATTATCCAAGCCAGAAAAATACAAACGGGAAAGCGATGGCAAGGTATTTTAACAGTACAAGTACTGACAAAAATTGTTTTCCCATTTCGAATATGATAACGCCAATAGACAAAAGGACCGGTAGTTCAAAAAGCGCCGGAAAAGTACTGGAGAAACAAAATTTTTAACTTTGGCAAAACGCTGCCAAAACCAATAAATAGGTGGTTTGGAATTATATTTTCCAAAATAAAATTTAAAAAAAGTTCATATGTATCTTTTTTTTTGCCCTGCTGTGATGTTTTGTAAAACAAATACTGGCAAAACGATTTTTGCAAACGCTGGCAAAGCGTCCCAAATGAGTGTTCTGCCAGTTATTTATTTTTAACATCGCGGTTACCCAGTGGTATGCAATTACTTGATTTTTTGTACCACTGTCAATTTCTGACTGAGATGTTTCAATATTCATAAAATGTACCACATTATTAATTAACAGCTATTAAATAATTATAAAACGCTTTATTCTATAAAAAAATTAGTTACATAACATAAAAATTTTTACAAATAAAGGAAAATTTAAATCCCGAAATCCCGTAAAATCCCGGGATCCCGTAGTCCCGAAAATCCCGGGATCCCGAGATCGGGATCCCGGGATTTCATACAAAATCCCGAATCCCGGGATTTTCAAATATCAATCCCGATTGGCATCCCTAATACTCATATACCAACCAAAAATACGATTTTTTATTTGAAAGAATTTTTAAATTCACAATATTATTCGAGATACACTAAAAATTATTAATAAAAAAGTTATTGAATAATTATGTTAGTGCATAACGAGAATTTGTTAATTTTGTTTGTCATAAAAATTTTCTCAAAATTTTTAATAAAATTCTAAATGCTTTTTATTAACAATCCATGGAAAATCTACTTACTATTTTTCACCTGAAGAAAATAAAATTCTAAATGTTTTTTATTAACAATCCATGGAAAATCTACTTACTATTTTCCACCTGAAGAAAATAATCACATATTACCCAATAAGAAACACAAACATGTTTAGCCATCTTTGTTTTAGTTATATATTGTATACATATACTTATATGTTATAGATGTAAAAGGACTAAAAAAATAGGAATATTTACGGTATTAAAAAAAATATACATATTTACGTATAAATACAGTATATACTACTAATGTTTTGTTACTCTACTAGTCCATCGAAATATGTATGTACACTCAAAAAATGGATTACCAAATATTAGGTCATGTGAACTAAATTTAAAAAAATTTGGGGATGATTTGGTTCCAAAGAAATTTTAACTTAAATCGAGTGCACGCTTTTCTTAACAACAGGTTAAAACAATTAACTTAAATCTTAAATTTAGTAAAAACATCTTAAAAATAAGTAAATTTTACTTAAATTTTAATAAAAAATATTTGCATTAATGTCGTATTAAGTATATTCAAAGTAAACAACCAAACATCTTTTAATGTATTATTTATTAATTTTTAATTCTCATATACATATATATTTAAACTTTCAATTTTGCTACCTAAAATCTAAGTAATCAATTTCATATATTTTTTTGAGTAAGTATATTTTTAATGTGAAATTTATTACTTACAAGGGAAGTACTTCAGCTTAAACACTCCGATTTTGATGATAGTAATCATGCACATAAAAAATTTTCTGTTAGTAGATTAATATTTAACTAATATAATTTTTCATATATTTAGTTAGAATATTGTTCTACCTAAAGTCCAAAAAAACAGATTGTATTTTTTAATGCCAAAATTAAAATAATTGTTAAAATAATTTATAAATAAAAATCAGAATAAAAGCAAGCTGCAATACAAGAATGTATGTAATGAATGAAATGTATCAATATTAATGAAAAAGAATTATCATAATTAATGAGTAATGAATGATAGCAAGAATGACAAATATAAATAATTATAAAAATTTTTTTTTTTTTAAATTTATTTTCAACGAAAACATGTTAAGAAATAAGCTAATAAAATTGTTTAAAATTTTTTTTTGTATTGCAACATACCTGAAATATTAAAAATTATTTTAATTAAATATTAATCTACTATTCAAGAGAAAATTTGTTGTGTATATAGGGCCTATGCTCTGCAGAATAACCATTGGTACTTTTTTGTAAGAGAGCATAACTTAAATGCCTTTATTCCCTTATTTTGTTTAACGACGGTTATATACTATATATATATATATCATGTTATATATCACTGGAGAGCTTATGAAAAAAATACATGATCTGATGTGGAAATAAGTATAACATTTTATAACTATAAAAAAGACGGAGTATGTAAAAAACGCATTTTTTAAAACCTTTTGTATCGGAGCACATTTCAAATTTACGAAATTAAAAAAGAGTAAGTATATCACAGGATTAATATATCCACTAAAATATTATGTTTGATGTACATATTTCCTATGTTTAGCACAGAAAGCGGCCTAAATTCTTTGAAGATGTACCAAAAAAGGTGGAAAAATTTTGCCAAACCTTATGTTTTGCGAAAAACGCAAAAACACGTGTCCGCTTAAATTTAATAAGGACCCAGCAAAAATAAATGGAATGACTTCTAAATGAATCTCTTCATTCATTACATCACAAAGAATACTCCCTTCGGAATGGGTTTTAAACAACATCTAATGGTGCAATAAATATATGCTAGTCAGAAGTTCTTTTTCATGGGTGATAAGAAGTTAATATTTTGTATGGGGTTTGCAAAGGAACGTGCTGGCACAGAAATCAGAGGGTTGCGGGTTCGAATCCCACCAGGTGTAAAAAAATTTTTTGTAACTTTTTTTACACAATTAATAATTTTTTGTAGTTTTTACTGTAAAATTTTTATTTTTTTCCATTTTCGTACACTCAAAAATTAATGTTTGAAACGATTTAAATTTTTTTTTTAATTTTCTCTTAATTTTTAATGAAATTTTATGAAAATATAAAAGTTCTAAATAAATATGTAATTCTTCAAATATTTTTTGTTAAAATACGAAAAAGGTAAATATTACAATTTTATTTGTATTTAAAAAATTGTAAATTTTTGTCGTTTATTTAACCTTCTTTTTCAATTTTTAATTTCACAATTTTCTTGAGCGTAAGGTTTGTTTTTTATATATAAAAATTCTTTATTTTCGATATTTCGCTACTCCATTGTGTAGCATCTTCAGGAAATAACAATTAAATTAATTTAAATTAATTAATTTAAATTGTTATTTCCTGAAGATGCTACACAATGGAGTAGCGAAATATCGAAAATAAAGAATTTTTATATATAAAAAACAAACTTTACGCCCAAGAAAATTGTGAAATTAAAAATTAAAAAATTGTAATTTAAAAAATAACAATTAAATTAATTTAATTGTTATTTCCTGAAGATGCTACACAATGGAGTAGCGAAATATCGAAAATAAAGAATTTTTATATATAAAAAACAAACCTTACGCTCAAGAAAATTGTGAAATTAAAAATTAAAAAATTGTAATTTAAAAAATCCATCCAATTTTTACTAAATGTATTTAGAAGCTAAATATAACAGAAAAAGAAAAATCCTGTAAACAGTTTAGTTAGAACTAGTAAAAATAAGTTAAAAATTAACTTGCAGAAAAAACTATTTTTTATCTACTAATATGCTGCAAAATTTTTTTACGGATTTTATCAAGGTAATTCGTATTAAAAGTTAACTTAAATGTAACCAAAATATTGTAAATTTAACAGTTTTATTTTTCCTCCTTATCTTACTAGTATTTAGCAAAAAACAATCTGCTAATATCAGTAGTTTTTTGCAAGTTCATTTTTAAGTACATAATTTTTAGTAGCTTTTTCTCCTATTTTTACAGCTTTATTTCTTTCTATGAGTGTATTATTTTTATAAAAAAAACACTTAAAAAAAATAACTTTATATATTTTCCAATATGTTATATATTTTTGTTAATAAAAATAGAAATAAATAAATATAACAATTTACTGAACAAGACTGCTAAAAGTCAGCTGTAAGTTATAACAAGCCATAGCATAAGGGGTAGAGCGTCTGCTTGAAATGCCAACGAGTATGGGTTCAAACCCCACCCGATGCATGATGTTTTTTTTTTTTTTTTAATTAAATTAAAATACAAACAAGTGAAAATGAACTTCCTTTTCATCGGTTCAAATATACATAAATTGTTTCAAAAAAGAACAACTTCCCTCCTATGACAAGCCAATGTTAAATTCATCAGTGAAAACCACATCACTACTCCCTATTCATCTGTTGTTATGTTTTTACTACTTATTTTCCTCACTTTTTTTCCTGGGGAATAATGTATATGAATTCAGCAGCCCAGGGATGATAAATGGATTTTTAAAATAGTACCAACTGGCTTAAAAAATAGTACTTTTTTAGACCTGTATAGTACTAAAAAATTGTCTCATTTAATTTTTTTTCCTTTTTTTGTTCAGTATAAATTAACAAATAAAATCTGAATAAAAGGAAAAAAAAATTAAGAGTTCTGTTATTTGTAACTCATACACCAATACAAAAAGTAAAAATTTTAGTTAAGTCTTATAAAGATTAGTTAAAAATTATCTGCATCAAATTTATAGAATCATAAAAAATGTAAAATTTTGAGTTTTTTCAATTTTTTTAATGAGAATAAAAATCTAACCTTCTGAAATCAGCAGTTACCATTTTTTTAACAACAATTTCTGTTGATGTTAGCTCGATAGACTGCTATCTGCATTCAATTAAAATTAACTTAAAAATATAAATATAAAAATTTTTGGCAGATTTCTTGCTATTTTTAATATACTAATATTAGTATTTCCTGCAGAATTTACAGTATAAGTTGTTATTTTCTATGAACAAAAATAAAATTTTGTAAATTTAACAGTTTTATATTTACTATTCTTAACTTATTTCGCACAAAAATCAGCTAATCTCAACAGTTTCTTTTGTATGGACATTTTTAACTAATATCACTGCATGACACACAAAAAATTAATGGAGATTTGACCATCAGTTCTATATATTTCGGGCATGCTGATTACAATGGCGTACTTTATTTTTCGATCAATGGTACAGATTTTTCGCTAAATGTCTTTAAAGTTTGGCGGTTGTCCATTCAGTTTTTTATATAAAAAATTTTTCAAATTCAATTAATATGAATTTTTTTGTGTTAAAATGTAAGCACAGGACCTGTGGCCATATTTTCGATATAAATGCATTTTAAGATACTAAAGTGTCTTTAGTACGATACTAACCTTAGCAAAAAATGTATTTATTGCCATAACTTTTGCAAAGGGAAACTTTTTTGCTTGAAATTTTGCAACAACAGTTTCTAGAGGTGACCCCATATTATACTAAAAGTTGGACTTTGGGGACATCTTGGAAAGCTATGCTGCCATACAAAATTTTTGAATAATCGCGATTTTAAGGTATTGCTTCTTTACTAAACCATGTCATTTATTAAGGCCGATTTTGCTTTCAGCCATTCAATTGGCTAAAACCTTAAAAAACCGTAAAACTCCATCTAAAACGCGAACAGTGGTTTTAGTATCAAGTTTTATGCATCAAATTTTAAGCCTAAATATGAATACAGGTGCTGTGCCTACATTTCACCAGAAAAAATGTATTTTGACTGCATTTCAAAATTTTCGTATATAAAAAACTAAATGGAAAACCGCCAAACTTTAAAGACATTTGCAAAAAATCTGTACCATTGATCGAAAAATAAAGTACGCCGTTGTAATCAGCATGTCCGAAATATATATAATTGATGGTCAGAGCTCTATTAATTTTTAAAAGGCCACTGCCTTTAGCTTGCAATTTTTATAGGTTCATTTCTGTGAGGCTTCATGAGTTTAATGTCAGACTCCATATATAAAAATTATGGTTTGTTTTTATACAAGGTTTACAAGGAATTTACGGGCTCATATGAAAACCTCTAATAATTTGTATTTATATTAAAATAAGTTCAAAAAATTTAAAAATAGGAAAATGTGTTAATAGTACTAAATGAGTCAGAGGAGTACCATAGTATTTTGAAGTTCCAATAGTACCACAAAAAGTACTATAGTAACAATTTTATCATCCCTGCAGCAGCCATAGCAGTATAATTTTCCATATAAAGTACCCAAAATTTTGGAAAATATTAAAACAGCAAATTCGAAAGAGCAAAAAAGTACCAAAAAAAGGTACCAGTGAAAAGCCCTCAAAAATTCCTTTCCAACAATACCACACTTGCACATGGTTCCTTTGTTCGAAATATTTTAAAAAGTAAAAAACCTAAAAAGGACCCATTTCTGAACTCCTTTTTGGACCCTTAAAATTCCGAGGTGCCCGATAAGCTGCGACAGGTCGATCTTAGATTTTTTTTCTCTATCACATATCCAAATTTCATCAAAATCGGAGTGTTTAGGCTGAAGTACTTCCCTTGTTAGACAAAACTGAAACACTTGTATAATACAATCTACAAACCAAATAAGAATTCGATTTGTTAAAATATTTGGTTAAACTGCAGTTTATGGGGTTTAGGCTAGGTTTTATGGATATAAAAAAATTAAATTTTTGGCATCGTGAGACAATTTCCTTTAATTTGGGTATCCACACTTACATGTTACTATGTTCCCCCGTTTTTTGCCCTCCAAGGGCCTCCCGGGCCCCAGCCCCTCCCAAAAATAATTTCGGTTTTTTGTTACTACAATTAATGATTTAGATGTACATCTTTTTTTAACAGAAACACTAAAGATTTTAAAATTGAAATGTCATATATTTTTTTATTATATAAATTTAATTTTATCTAACTTGCGACTTAAAGATTGCTAGTCTAGCTCTCTACCGCTGAGTTATTCTTTGATATGAAAGCTGTCTGGTATAAAAACTAGTGTTTCCAATTATTCGACATAGGCGGTTAACCGGTTAATGCATTATTCGAAAAATCACTAAAATTAATTACCCGGTTATTCGTGTCGGTTAATCGAGAAAATTGGCGATTAATCGATTAATCGTTTAATGCAAAACTAATGTATTTCCTTCATTTTTTTATCAATAAAAACACAAAGAGCTGCCTGTTTTTTTTTTAAATAATTATGTAACGTACGAGGGGAACTATTTACATTTCGGGAATAGCAAATAATAACAAACATTTTCAAATAAAAATGTCTTTATTGTTTTTCAAAATATTCCCCTTGACGATCAATATACTTTTGCATTCGTTCAAAACATTTTTCATAGCAGTTTTTCCATTCCTCTTGAGACACCTCCAAAACATGGTTTTTGAACGCTTCAACTGCTTCTTCGGCGCTCGTAAAACGTTGACCATGCAGTTTACCTTTGATATTCGGGAACAAGAAGAAGTCATTGGGTGCCAAGTCGGGACTTTACGGAGCACGAGTCATCAATTCGATGTTTTGACTGCTCAAAAATTCACCTGTTTGACGAGATGTGTGAAAGCACGCATTGTCATGATGGAGAATCATTCGTCTTTGGGGGTTAGTTTTACGAATTTTTCCGAAGACTTCCGGCAAACAAATGGTCGTGTACTACTCAGAATTGAAAGTCATACGTTGCTCAAGCGGAACAGTGGCCACATGACCCATTCGGCCGAAGAAACTGGCGACCATTTGCTTCGCTGTGCTTCTTCCACGAACAACTTTTGTTGGATTTCGCTCGTCTTGGAATACCCACACGGTCGATTGCTGTTTTATTTCCGGCTCATACGCATATATCCATGATTCGTCACCTGTCACGATTTTATGCACGTCTTTTGAAACACCACGGTCGAAATTTTTAATCATTCCCTTATGGGGTATCCAACGAGAGCAAATTTTTTTTACAACTATGTTAGTGTTCATGCAAAATCGAATGTATTGAAGTGGAACTAATGTGCAAAGATGCCTCTATCTCACGATATGTCACATGACGATCTTGCATTATCAGTTCACGCGCTGCATCGATGTTTTGTGGCACAACAACCGATTTTGGACGACCTTCACGGAATTCGTCGGCGTCCGAACTACGACCACGATTGAATTGACTATACCAGCGATATATTGTCGTTTTTGATACTGCTTTATCGCCATATAAAGAACTGAGTTGATCGACACATTCTTGTTGAGATAATCCACGTCGAAAGTTGCGAAAAATAATCCAACGAAAACCTTCTCTTGAAATTTCCATTTTTTGGCCAAATTGAATTTCTTAACTCACTGTAAACAAAACAAATAGCACTTGCACATCAAAATATTGTGAAATTTGGTTCACCGACCTATGTCTGCTAATTTCAGCATTTTTTTTAAGGTCTTTTTGATTAATTTTTAGTAGGTTTTTATCCTATTTTTACAGCTTTATTTCTTTCTATGAGTGTATTAATATTTCTAACCTACACCACTACGTTGGGAGGGTATAATAACTTTGTGCTGATGTTTGTAAAACGAAAAAATATTGAGCCTAGACCCACCTTATAGTATACCGATCGACTCAGAATCACTTTTTATTTCGATTTAACGATATCCGTCTGTCCGTCCGTCCGTATGTCTGTCTGTCCATGCATTCTTGTGCGCACATATTAAGATAGGATCGGTCCATATATGGGCTATATTTCTGATTTTATCTTCTTCTATCATTTTATAGAAAATTTTGACACAAGTCCCATTTTAACTTATTCGAATTTCGGATTCAAACATTAGTTGGCTTTTAACCAGACTGATGTATGATATTATATAGTCGGCATAGCCGGCTTTAACATTTTTACTCTTTTTTTTTATAAAAAAATAGTACTTTATATATTTTTTCTATATGTTATATATTTTTGTTAATAAAAAATGAAGATAACAACACTTTACAGAACAAGACCTCTAAAAGTCAGGTATCATGTATAACAAGCGATAGCACAGGGGGTAGAGCGTCTGCTTGAAATGCCAACAAGTGTGGGTCCAAGCCCCACATGCTGCTTGATGATTTTCTTTTTTTTAAATTAAATTAAAATAAAAAGAAGTGAAAAAGAACTTCCTTATCATTGGTTCAAGTACATAATTTGTTTTTAAAAAGAACAACTTCCTTCCTATGACAAGCCAATGTTAAATTCATCGGTGAAAAACCCTAAAAAGAACCACTTCCTACTCAACAGTTGCAGTGCTTTAACTACTTATTTTTCTTCAATTTTTTTACTGGGTATATATTTAAAAAGTAAAAAATTAAAAATATCGAATTTAAACAAATTAATTATAAATAATAAAAAATTTATGAAATATACTGTATCAGAATCAGTTTTAGTTCTTAAGTGATTTTTTTTTATATTGTTCAGAATTACTTTTAAAAAAGCTGTGGAAATATACCAACGAGCATATAATTTAAAAGACTTACCAACTCTCCCCACCTCTGTTAAGTCACTCTCTTCTTAATTTGTATCGAAAAATATTGCCGTAAGAATTACACATGTCTGCAAAGGCTAACATTTTTCGATACAAATTGTTAATGCTCGATAGAAGCGATAAAAACCGCCTGAATATACTAAAAAATATTTTGGAAGCAATGAAAGAAGTGAGTTTTCTGAAGTTCTTTAGAATTACTTCTAAAAAAAATACACTAACTGATACTTTTGGAGTATAGTGAAAAAATTTGTTTGTTAAACTTGACTTAAAATTTCTTTTTTTGCTGAGAAGTTAATATACTTGGTTTAAAGATGTTAAGCCAAACTTTTTTAAACTTTTTAATTTAAGCCAAATTTAAGAAATTTACTATTTGCATATTGGTTTGTAATACAATTTTAAATTTCTTAATTTTTAGTTTACGAAATTCTTAACATTTCGGACTTTTAACTAAAGAGAAATTAATTTTTCAACGGTTTTAAAAAACATTAACTTAGGCCCGATTACTGAATGTCCAATTAGCTACTAACTGAAACTTCAATTGACACATTTGTTGTTGTTTCACATATAAAATTAAAATTTAACTGTCCGCTAAATTTTAACTGGACATTCAGTAATCGGGCCTTAAACGTTAAATAAAATTAAGAAAAACATTTTATTATCTTTTCGCTATAAGATCGTCGAATTAACTAAAATCAAATAATAATTGCGTTATTCGAAAATAATTTTATTTATTTGAAAGTAATTTTATTTGTTTTTAGTAAGATATCATATATATTGTCTTAGTAAGGTGTAAACTTAATTTTAGTTCAAACATTTTTCTAAGTGTATAATACATATACTTAAACCATCTGTCCAAAATCTATTATCTACTTTCATCCAGAAACATTTCCAAAAATTATACAAAACTTAATTTAAAAATAACAAAAAATATTTTAACAAGAAGAAACAAAAATTTATTTGTTGCTTGTTTTTGGTTTTACTTTGTCTTCTTGGCCAGTTCGTTGAACTATTGTGCTATACGCCATCACCAAGAAGAGGTTTTGGCACTTTTATCTCGGAGCGAGATGTAATAGTGGGCAGAAGTTGTAGACTCTCATAGATATTTCAAATCAATTTTTTTTTTAAATCGGTTGAGATCTTCTTTTAGAATGGTTGCCTCAAAATTTTGGACTTTTACCAAAATTGATAAAAATTAAAAATAATAAATAATAATGATGCTTATGAAATTAATTATTGTCAATAAATTAATTTAATACAATAGAGATTTTAAAGCGATTAATTTAATTAAATTGTCGTTTCAAACTTAAAATTAAATTTTGGAGCATTTTTGCATTCCTGCCAACATGGGTTAACGATGTCAGAAAAAGGTGAATTTTATTTCTGAGGTATTATGGTCAATATAATATTGTTATTGTGTTTTTAACAAGCGGCAAAAACACTATTCCTTGAAAATCGATAAAATCAAATCGCTACCTACGTAAACTGGCCGGAGGAATACCTCCAATTTGTTTGTGTATTTTCTAAGATGCATTTAATAAAATCAAGAAGAGATATTACTAATTTTTTATGTTTAATAAAATAAAAAAAAATTGAAAACCGATTTTTGAGATTTATGCCAAAATTGCGTTTTTTTTTCTTGGCCTCGGGCTAAAACGGATATCCTGGAAAGTTAATATTTATATCTGGGTACTTATGTATAAACACCATAGAAAATAATTTTAGCGGTAATTAATTTCATAAGTCTCATTTTTTGCTTATTATTTTTAATTCTAACAGAAGATCTCAACTAATTTAAAAAAAATAGGCTATGGGGGTCCACCACTTTTGCCTTTTATTAATCCTGCATCAAAAGAAAAATGGCAAAACGAGGCCCTCTATTATTCACTGCTACCACATTTTGTGGTATATTCTGAATAATTCATTCTTGTATGGGACTTAGGAGGCATTAGTATTGAAAAATTTTTCAGATTGTGTGTAGTATGAACTATAATGTATCACTAGAGATTTTGCAGAACCCATAACTATTCCGGAGATGGTGCCTGTAGCTTCCTCTCGGTTTCACGTACCTTTAGGTGCTGCATAACACTTCCTATTAACTTTGTAGGATTTTTACTTGAAAATGTAATTGAATTAGGCTTTCCAATACAGCTTTCGATAATAGCGAAATTGTTAAAATTGGAGCAATTTTTCAAATTTGAAATACCAATTTTAGGACGATACCGCTTCCGGTACCGCATATATTTTTTCTTTTTTATTTTAATATTTTATCTCCTTTTATGAGAGCAATTCTGTTTTTATATTGGCAATTTTTTACAAATTTTATATTTTAGAAGTGTAAACGTTAATACCCAGGAAAAAATTACCCATTACCTTAACAAGGCATTGCCATATAACCGCTTACAAATCTCATTGCCAAATTTCTTTACTGCATTACCAAACACATTCTAACAAGATCGTAAAAAAAGCAAGAGGTATTGTAATCAATTCTAAAAATCAAAACAAACAAGGCATGAAAGTCATTCAAATATAATTATTTACTAACAAAAGTTTTCAAAAATTAATAATTTACTTTTTAAATTATTTGATCTTAGAAAGTAACCGTTTACATTTTGGTAGTAAAACAACAAATTAAGAAGTAGTTCCCATTTTGAAAAGAGAAGTTATTTAGTTTTAAACATAACAGTGAAAAAATTATTTTAAAAATTTTGTGCTAATACGGCATTTTAATATTTAAAGGACTATTTCCCATTTCTTCCCAATAAATTTGCGCTTTATCACAAATATTATTTTTGATATACACAATCACTGCATGAAGAGTAAATAAATGTTCAATGGTAATTAAAAAAGTAAACCAGAAAAGTTGTTTTCGATTAAATAAATAGTAACATTACAAAGAAATATATTTTTTAATTTTTCTTAGCAGTTATTCAAAACAAAATATAAAAAATTACTAAAATTTCTTTTAAGTTATTATATTGAGAATTAAAATAAAAGGAAAATCTATTGTCTTTTGCAATTTTGTCAGTTAATCGATTAATTTTAATTTATTGCTTTGTATTTTGCAAAACGTCCAAAACAAATCTTTTGGAAAAGTAGTTTAAAAAGGCCAACAAAACCCCATATTTTTTCATTTGATACATACCATTTTTTTCTGACTTGAAATCAGTACAAATTTTTTAAAATATAACCAAAAAAAACAATTATAATGCCAATATAATGGTTCAGTTGCTGCAACAAATTTTTTCGGATAATACTACCGAATTTTTGTTTAGGACAGCGAATTTCCGTTCTCGGAAATAACCCTATTGGAAATTTTAACAAACTGTCACCGAACTGGCCCCTTTATATGAAATAGACTGGTCACTTTTACATGGCGTTGTCATAGGAGGGGGAAATTGACCCCTTGTGACATGTCACTAGACAAATCCTAGGACAGGTTACTGAACTCTCATAAAAAACAAAGTTCAGGGACCTGTCCTGGGATTTGTCTTGTGACATGTCACAAGGAGTCCTATGACAACGCCATGTAAAAGTGACCAGTCTATTCCATATAAAGGGGCCAGTTCGGTGACAGTTTGTTAAAATTTCCCGTAGGGAAATTACATTCTAAAAACTAATTTTCTGATAGATACAAACGAAATATTCCACTAGTACACCGAACCAATCCATTGGCTACACTCAAAAAAGTTTGACAGTTGTTTGTATAGTAATCAGTAGTTGTTATATTTAACGGAAATTACAGTTGTTTTTCTACAGAAAAATTCAAAACAACTTTTATGACGGTTATTTAAGATAACAATTAACGAAAAGTACTGTAATTTTGTAACAGTTGTTTAAAGCAGTTATTTTTAATATCATAATAAACAACTACCAAAACAGTAATTTTACAGCAAACAGTTATTTTTGGTAGTTAATTAAAAAATAAAAAATGTCGTTGATTTTTTTTATTTAAAAATTCTTGTTTAGTTTATATTTGTTATTATTGTATATATATTTTGTTATTATTATACCCTACACCACTATGTGGTCAGGGTATTATAAGTTTGTGCTGATGTTTGTAACACCAAAAAATATTGGTCGTAGACCCACCTTATAGTATACCGATCGGTTCAGAATTTTTTTTTATTTCGATTTAACGATGTCCGTCTGTCCGTCCGTCCGTCCGTCCGGCCGTCTGTCTGTCTGTCCATGCAATCTTGTACGCACTCTACAGGTCGCACCTATTAAGATATTTCGATGAAATTTGGTACATAGACCTATGTTGGCCCAAGGACGAACAAGTTTGATTTTTTTGAACATCGGTCCATGTTTAGACCTAGTGCCCATATAAGGGTCCTACCAAAATTATATTGTTTATACGCTGCAGGTCGTAAATATTAAGATATTTTGATGAAATTTGGTACACAGACCTATATTGGCCCAATAACGCAGCCTATTGATTTTGGTGAACATCGGTCCATGTTTAGACCTAGTGCCCATATAAGGGTCCTACCAAAATTATACTGTTTATACGCTGCAGGTCGTAAATATTAAGATATTTTGATGAAATTTGGTACACAGACCTATATTGGCCCAATAACGCAGCCTATTGATTTTGGTGAACATCGGTCCATGTTTAGACCTAGTGCCCATATAAGGGTCCTACCAAAATTATACTGTTTATACGCTGCAGGTCGTAAATATTAAGATATTTTGATAAAATTTGGTATACAGACCTACATTGGCCCAGTAACGCAGCCTATTGATTTTGGTGAACATCGGTCCATGTTTAGACCTAGTGCCCATATAAGGGTCCTACTAAAATTATATGGTTTATACGCTGCAGGTCGCAAATATTAAGATATTTTGATAAAATTTGGTACACAGACCTACGTTGGCCCAAGGACAAAGCCTATTGATTTTGGTGAACATCGGTCCATGTTTAGACCTAGTGCCCATATAAGGGTCCTACCAAAATTATATTGTTTATACGCTGCAGGTCGCAAATATTAAGATATTTTGATGAAATTTGGTACACCGACTTATGGCAGCCGAAGGACGAAGCCTATTGATTTTGGTGAACATCGGTCTATGTTTA
This sequence comes from Leucophora obtusa, assembly GCA_949987735.1. Classification (NCBI taxonomy): domain Eukaryota; kingdom Metazoa; phylum Arthropoda; class Insecta; order Diptera; family Anthomyiidae; genus Leucophora; species Leucophora obtusa. The sequence goes on from OX465296.1 coordinate 176,251,403, forward strand.
GACCTAGTGCCCATATAAGGGTCCCCCCAAAATTATATTGTTTATACGATGCACGTCGTAAATATTAAGATATTTTGACGAAATTTGGTACACAGACCTATTTTGGCCCACGGACGAAGCCTATTGATTTTGATGAACATCGGTCCATGTTTAGACCTAGTGCCCATATAAGGGTCCTACCAAAATTATACTGTTTATACGCTGCAGGTCGCAAATATTAAGATATTTTGATGAAATTTGGTACACAGACCTATATTGGCCCAATAACGCAGCCTATTGATTTTGGTGACATTAGTTGGCTTTTACCCAGACTGGTGTAGGGTATTCTATAGTCGGCATGCCCGACTTTAACCTTTTTACTCGTTGTTATTATTGTTATTATTGTATTTATATTTCTAGTTTGCAAATAAAAATCAGAAACTTGTATTGTATCTCCAATGCATAAAGCATAAAAACTGGAGAACGGTTTGGAATTTTTACTTCGAGTTTTTGTAATATTTTTTTGTGATATTTTTGTAATCGAAAGAAAAAAAATAGTTTTTTTTTTATAAAATATAACTTTTATAAACAAAAACATTTGACTATAAATAACAGCAGTTTTTACCGATTTCGTCAGTTGTTTTGAAATTTTTTTAGTAAAAATTTCTCAGTTAATTTTACGACATTAGTAGTTATTTTTAATGCATTTGTTAGTTATTTTTCAGGAGGTAAAAATAACACAATTTTTAGTTATTTTAAATGTAAATACCTTTGTCGCCTTTTTAACTGCATATATCTTTGTTTTAACTGACATTTTCAGTAGATTCTACCGACAAACGTTAGTGAGTGTAATATGTTTTCTCTTTGCTAATATCTGATTTATTTCTGCCATAGAAAAACGTTCACATTCTGACTACTTTTTCCATTAAAAATGGTTTATATACAATTTTAAGGTTTTGGGAACCTTTTCTATCGAAAAACCCTCTGATTCTGGGAACTTTTCCTTTCGAAATTTCCACATAAAAACATTCAGATATTGTTGTTAGGACAATTGAAATTTTTTAATTTATTTATTTAATTTATTAATTTATTTAATCTATTTATTTAATGTATTTAATTTATTCAATAATTTATTTAATAATTTATTTAATAAATTATTTAATAATTTATTTAATAATTTATTTAATAAATTATTTAATAATATTTATTTAATTTATTTAATTTATTAACTTATTTAATTTATTTAATTTGTTTAATTTATTTAATTTATTTAATTTATTTTATTTATTTAATTTATTTAATTTATATAATTCATTTAATTTATTTAATTTATTTTATTTATTTAGTTTATTTAATTTAATTTTTTCATTTAATTTATTTAATTTATCTAATTTATTTAATTTATTGAATTTATTTGATTTATTTAATTTATTTAATTCATTAAAATTTATTTAATTTATTTATTTTATTTGATTTATTTAATTTATTTAATTTATTTCATTTTATTTAGTTTAATTTATTTGATTTATTTTATTTTATTATATTTTATTTATTTAATGTTGATAAGTAAGAGTGGAAGTACAGCTAATATAATAAATATACACTAAACCTGATATGCTATTTAGTATTTGTCTAATTTAGTATAAGTCGAATTCTATTAGTTTAACCATAACCATAAAGCGATTTTAATATTCGCTTCCCTTTTCTGTAATTTGCAAGGTGTATTGTAAGGCCTTATATATAAATTCTAAAGAACTACCTCTTTTCTCAAAAAAACAAGCTTGTGCTAAAAAGTATAAAGTAATTATAAAAAAATAAAATCTGATTTAAGCTATAAATTATCATGCAAGACGGTGGCTCAGTGGAAGAGTATCCGCCTGACACGCAGGAAGCGAGGGATCAAATCCCAACGAAACACTTATGTAAGTTTTTTTTATTTATTTTAAAATTTAATTCGTAAATTCTATTTTGAGAATATCTATTTTTAGAAACTCGCTTATTCTTTTTATTATTAGAACACCTTCTTTTACTAAAAATCAAAGGTGTTCTGTAAGAAAAATAGTAACTAGCTACCATTGCGATTCCAAAGAATCGATTGCATTTAGTCTCACGCCTTGTTAAAAGAAACAAGTTGGTAATCCAATTGGGAAGGCGTTCTACCAAAAATACCTGATTCCCAACTCGATTCCCTATTTTGAAAATTTTTTGCTGGGTAGAAATAGTGCGGTTTTGCGCAGTTAGAACTTGTGAGAACGAAAAATCTGATATTACCTATCAAAAAATGTCTGATTACACTGCTATTCAAAAGAAAAAGTGAATGTTATTGCGGTGGTTTCAGTATAATTAAGGGGTGCTGATTTCGAATCTGTAACCAGTTTGTTCAAATTGGCTCTAGGTTTCGCGCAGTTCGCGATTTAAATTTTTTAAATTTTTCAGTCGATTTTGTCAATAAAAAATTTATAATTTAGTAACTATAGGTAGCTTCGGAAAGAAAACGCTTTACACAGTTTAAGCTTAATTCCGTGGCCTATTTTTAAAACTCAAATGTCTATCAATATCTCAATAACTTTTCTAAATATAGTAGTTTCAAAATTTTTAAAGGTTTTTTTTAAAAAAAAAATTTTAAATATAAGACGAAGTCCGATTTTAAATATCAAAGCCAATTTGGAAAGAAAGAGGTCCAAAATTTATATATCTCTATATATAAAAGAATAACGTGACTGACTGACTGACTGACTGACTGACTCAACATCGCCCAGCCCAAACCGCTGAAGCTAGGAAGTTGAAATTTGGTATGTAGGTTCCTCTTTCGGGGTAGACGTCCGCTAAGACGGGATTTTTGGAAATTCCTACCGGAACGGGCAAAAAGGGGGAAAGTGTCCCCCTTGACGGCCTGCCAAAACCCCTTTGGCTAGAAAGCTGAAATTTAAGATATGTGTTCCTTGGAGAAGGGGCTAACTTTTCTGGAAAGTACTTTCTATAATTTTGGACAGAGACGTTGTAAAAATGGGGGTTAAAAAGGGGAAAAATGCCCCCCTTGACGGCCTGCCCAAACCGCTGGAGGTAGGAAGTTGAAATTTCGTATAAAGGTTCCTCCACTATCGTAGACATCCACCAAGACGGGAGTTTTGGAAATTTTTACAGGGACGGGCAAAAAGGGGAAAAAGTCTCCCCCTTGACGGCCTGCTCAAACTGCTGGAGCTATGAAGTTGAAATTTGGTATGTAGGTTCCTCGACCGGTGTAGACGTCCGTTGAGACGGCATTTTTGGAAATTCTTATCGGGAGGGGCAAAAAGGGGACAAAAAAAGTACCTTTTTCCAAAAAAGTACCTTTTCCCAAAAAAGTACCTTTTCCCAAAAAAGTACCTTTTTCCCAAAAAAGTACCTTTTTTCAAAAAAAGTACCTTTTTCAAAAAAAAGTACCTTTTTCCAAAAAAAGTACCTTTTTGCAAAAAAAGTACCTTTTTCCGAAAAAAGTACCTTTTTGCAAAAAAAAGTACCTTTTTCCAAAAAAAGTACCTTATTCCAAAAAAAGTACCTTTTTCCAAAAAAAGTACCTTTTTCCAAAAAAAAGTACCTTTTTCCAAAAAAAGTACCCTTTTCAAAAAAAAAGTACCTTTTTCCAAAAAAAGTACCTTTTTCCCAAAAAAGTACCTTTTTCCAAAAAAAGTACCTTTTTCCCAAAAAGTACCTTTTTCCAAAAAAAGTACTTTTTTAAAAAAAAGTACCTTTTTCCAATAAAAGTACCTTTTTCCAAAAAAGTACCTTTTTCCCAAAAAAGTACCTTTTTCCAAAAAAAGTACCTTTTTCCAAAAAAAGTACCTTTTTCCCAAAAAAGTACCTTTTTCCAAAAAAAGTACCTTTTTCAAAAAAAAGTACCTTTTTCCAATAAAAGTACCTTTTTCCAAAAAAAAGTACCTTTTTCCAAAAAAAGTACCTTTTTCCAAAAAAAGTACCTTTTTCCAAAAAAAGTACCTTATTCCAAAAAAAGTACCTTTTTCCAAAAAAAGTACCTTTTTCCAAAAAAAGTACCTTTTTCCAAAAAAAGTACCTTTTTCCAAAAAAAGTACCCTTTTCCAAAAAAAGTACCTTTTTCCAAAAAAAGTACCTTTTTCCAAAAAAAGTACCTTTTTCCAAAAAAAGTACTTTTTTCCAAAAAAAGTACCTTTTTCCAAAAAAAAGTACCTTTTTTCAAAAAAAGTACCTTTTTCCAAAAAAAGTACCTTTTTCCAAAAAAAGTACCTTTTTCCAAAAAAAAGTACCTTTTTCCAAAAAAAGTACCCTTTTCCAAAAAAAAGTACCTTTTTCCAAAAAAAGTACCTTTTTCCAAAAAAAGTACCTTTTTCCCAAAAAAGTACCTTTTTCCAAAAAAAGTACCTTTTTCCCAAAAAAGTACCTTTTTCCAAAAAAAGTACCTTTTTCCAAAAAAAGTACCTTTTTCCAAAAAAAGTACCTTTTTCCAAAAAAAGTACTTTTTTTCAAAAAAAGTACCTTTTTCCAAAAAAAAGTACCTTTTTTCAAAAAAAGTACCTTTTTCCAAAAAAAGTACCTTTTTCCAAAAAAAGTACCTTTTTCCAAAAAAAGTACCTTTTTCCAAAAAAAAGTACCTTTTTCCAAAAAAAATTCCTTTTTCCAAAAAAAGTACCATTTTCCAAAAAAAGTACCTTTTTTAAAAAAAGTACCTTTTCCCAAAAAACTTACATTTTTACAAAAAAATAACTTTTTCAAAAAAAGTACCTTTTCCAAAAAAAAAGTACCTTTTCCCAAAAAAAGTACCTTTTTCTAAAAAAATGTTCCTTTTCCCAAAAAACATACATTTTTTCAAAAAAATACCTATTTTCAAAAAAAGTACCTTTTCCAAAAAAAAGTACCTTTTCCCAAAAAAAAGTACCTTTTTCTAAAAAAATTTTCCTTTTCCAAAAGAAGTACCTCTTCCAAAAAAATACCTTTTTCCAGAAAACATACATTTTTCCAAAAAAAAACACCTTTTCCAAAAAAAGTACAAATATAGTACTTTGTAAAAACAAAGTATCTTTTTCCAAAAAATTTCGTTTTTCCAAAAAGTACCATTTAAAATAATATATAATTTCAAAAAAACTACTTTTTTTCCTCCCCCCACGGATATCTCCACTAAACAAGGTTTCTTGATATTCGGCATAGACGTGCGCTAAGACGGGATTTTTGGAAATTCATACCGGAACGGGTAAAAAGGGGAAAAGTCTCCCCATAAACAGTCTCACAAATTGGAAAAGTGCCTGCCAAAACCACTGGAGGTAAGAAGTTGAAATTTGGTATAAAGGTTCCTCCACTGTAGTAGACATCGACTAAGTTTGTATTTTTGGAATTCCCTACAGGATATCCCAAAAGGAAAGTCGGTATGTGAGTTCCTCCTTCTGTGTAGGCGTCCGCTTAGACGGAATTTTTGAAATTCCTATCGGGAGGGGAAATAAGGTAAAAGTCTCCTCCTGACGGCTTGCCCAATCCCTTTTGGCCAACCTAAAATTTTAAATATGTATTCCTTGGAGTAGGACTAACTCACCGGCAACGTAATTTTTCTATTTTGGAACAGGAACATAGTAAAAATGGTGGTTGAAAGGGAAAAATGTCCCCAATAACGGCCTGCCCAAACCGCTTAGGCAATGCAGTTGAAATTTGGTATGAATGTTCCTCATCCATCGCAGATAGCCGCGAAGATGGAATTTTTGTAAATTCCTAAAGGGAGGGGCAAAAAGAAGAAAAGCCTCACCTTGGGGGCCGGTAAAAACCCCTTCGGCTAGAAACCTGAAGCTTAAAATGTGGGTCCCTGGAGTGAGGGCTAACTTATTAGAAAGATACTTTTTTGAATTTTGGAGAGGGTCGTTATAAAATGGGGGCTCAAAAAGGGAAAGTTGCCTGTCCAAACTGCTGGAACTAGAAAGCTGAAATTCGGTACTTAAGTTCCTCTCAGCCTGCTCAAACTGCTGGAACTAGGAAGCTGGAATTCCCTGTCGATGGATTTTCGGAAATTCCTACCGAGAGGGGCACAAATAGTAAAAGTTGGCTAGAAACCTGAAATGTAAAACATATGTTACTTGGAGTATGTGCTCACTTACCGAGAAGGTGCTTTTTGGACAGGGACATTGCAAAAATGGGGATTAATGAAGAGAAAAGTGCCGCTTAAAGGCCTGCCCAAACCGCTGGAGGTAGGAAGTTGAAATTTGGTATTATTTTATTTCTATTGTAGACATCCGCTAAGATGAGATTTTTGGAAATTTCTACAGGTAGGGTCAAAAACAGGAAAAGTCTCCCCCTTAACGGCCTGGCCAAACTGCTGGAACAAGGGATCTTAAATTAGGTTCCTTCTCCAACGTTGACGTCCCCTAAGATGGTATTTTTGGAAATTCATACCGGGAGGGGTAAAAAGGGAAAAAACTTCCCCCTTGACGGCCTGGCCAAACTGCTGGATATAGAGACCTAAAATTATGTATGTAGTAGGTTCCTCCTCCAACGCAGACGTCCTCTAAGACGGAATTTTTGGAAATTCCTACCGGGAGGGGTAAAAACGGAATAATTCTCCCCCTTGATGGCCTAACCGAACCCTTCGGCTAGAAATCTGTAATATATAATAAGTTTTCCTTGGAGTATGGGCTAACTTATCGACAAGGCATTTCTAGGACTTTGGACAGGAACGTGGTAAAAATGGTGGTTCAAAAGCGGAAAATTGCCCCCCCCCCCTTAACGTCTGCGTCTTTAGCTAGAAACCTAAAACTTAAAGAACAAGTGTATATGAAACACTAAAATTAAGAAACTAAATAGGAAACGAGTGGGATTGAAACACTACACAAGTGGAATGAAATGGATATAAACGTTGAACGAGTGGAATTGAAATTATAGACAATGCAAATGGATTGGAAGAGGGAATTACCTGTTCAAACACTATCAACGGAATATGAAACTTATGTAGCATTGAAACATACTCTCGAAAAAGTTAAACAAATTTTCTAAAAGAGAAAAAACCTTAGAAAAGGAATGGAACTTATATATGCTGATATTCAAACTTCATGTAACGAAGCACAGGTGGAAGAAACCGACGCAGTAAATTTTCCAACTGAATTTGTGAATTTACTTGAATTTCCAGGTCTACCTTTACATAAACTGGAATTAAAAAAAAAACTTTAAGACACGCTAACAACGTAGCTTTGCCCGCTATTTTTAATATTATAAAATGCTTGCCAACCCTGCTTTACATTTTTTATTTTCATTTAAAACACAAATGAATAAAACTACTTACGGGTCTATCTACCTAAGTTCTCACTTTACCAAATTATCTTGACATACACACGTATATTGCAAATTATTATGGATTCATTACTAACAAACCACTTTCATGAGAAAAAGTGATCAAATATTTATTTATTTTAAACCCATTGTTGTGCAGAATTATTTATTTGTGGTGGCTGGGTGAAGGCTTTAAATAAAAAAACTTTAAATAAAAAAACTTTAAATAAAAAACGAATTTAATAAAAATTGTGGGGGGCGCAGCCCCCCGGGGGGAGGGCGAAGCCCCCCCCTTAACCTTTAAGGCACGCTAACAACGTAGCGGGCTGCGCCCGCTAGTATGTCATATTGCATTAACAAATTATGTGCAGTTTTAGAGCCTTTTGTAATTAAATTTAGACTTAAAATGAACAAAAAAATATTTTACTGTACTAAAAATGTACTGTACTATTACAGAATTTCTTTTTTCTAAAATCATCAGATTTCATTCACTATTGAGTTTTTTGCGATATTATTGCGATTTGCAAAGTTTGAACAAACAGGTTGCAGATTCGAAATCACCACCCACTAATTATCCTAAAACTACTACAAAGTTGTGCAACTTATAAATATTGTCATATTTTGTAGAGCTGTGTTATGATTACTCATAAACAGTAAAGTTACATTTACATCTGCAGCCAAATCCCAAGATTTCAACTAAAATTGTGATTTCAATGAAAATCTCTTGCGAAAGCAATCTCGTAATTTGGCGAGATTTGTAAGAAATCTCAGAAATTTGGAGACATTCAGAATACAAAACTGCGTTTCGCTTGTACAGTTTTTGCATGAAAAAGTGGTAACGCTGGACAACAAAAAAAAAAAAAAAACCAAAAAAAGTAGCCTAAAAATAACAAAAAATAATGAAATAAAACAATTATGAAAAACAAAATAAAGATAAATTTAAACCTAATGGAAGTACTAATACCCAGCAAACAAAGAGACGCCGAAGCAGTAGAAATAGCACTACAATTGATGATGTCTATGTACTTCTTTTTTAATACTAATGATTTTAACATTGAGTTGTCATAGAAGAGGAGTACTCCCACTTCAACGTTGTTTTAGTACTTTTTGAACGAGGGCAAATAAGTTTTTTTTTCACCAATTAAAAGTTAAAACAAAATCTTAACAAAAAAATACATTTTTCTTATTTTACATAAGTTTTTTATTGCCGCCACCGAGTAACGAACTTGCGACCTCATGAATGCTAGTCTAGCTTCCCACCGCTGAGCTATTTTTTGATATGAAACTTGACTGGTATAAAAACACCACTTTGTCATTGCGAGATATTGTGCTTTATCCTCTTCAATAAAAGTACTTTTGAAACAAGTTCCAAAGGTGCACTGCAATTCAATATTGTTTTCAGTACTATTTCCATAAGCCGCATAAAAACTAATTTTCCATAATTTTTATTTTATATATTTTTTAAAATTGAAAAATTAAAAAAATATCGATTTTAAACAATTTCACCTTTACTATAGAAAAAGTCGATTTTAAATCGACTATTATTTTAATTTTCGTACCATACAAAATATTAAAAATATACCTTAAAATTCAATTTTAAATTTGAAGTTTTCATTTGTTTTTATTTTATATTTATGTATTTCGTTTTTATTGTTTTCAAATTTTGTTTACATTTATTTACAAATTTCCTTTTTATTTTTGAATATATTGTTTTGATTTTCAATTAGCATTATTTTAAAGGTTTATTTTAAATAATTTTAAAGTTTTAAAATAAAGTCGACTTTAACAAAAATATACCTTTGAAAAATATTGATAGTAAGGCTGATTACACTATGCGACAGTCAAAATCGGGATGGGATGAAACCAACGGGAAATGTTATATCGGTCAAAAACAAGTTATACGTGTCCCGGCGTTTCGCTGGGTCACCCTAGGAATCGAGATATATTTTTTTTTGACATAACTCGAGAACCACTAGTCCGATTTTGCTCAAACAATTTTAAGAAAATTAAAAATTACAAATCCTTTAATCTGTTCATATAACGTTTTTCTATATACTCAACAGTTTTGCCGGTAAAAATAAATGTTTGTTACCGCTACCATAAAAATCAATAACCTTTTGTTTATTACTTTTTTTAATATTTTAGGCAAAAAATATTTTTTTCTTCATACATTTATTTTTACCGGCAAAACTGTTGAGTATATAGAAAAACGTTATATGAACAGATTAAAGGAATTGTAATTTTTAATTTTTTTAAAATTGTTTGAGCAAAATCGGACTAGTGGTTCTCGAGTTATGTCAAAAAAGACCACCAAAGGTCAAATCGATATATCTCGATTCCTAGGGTTGACCCAGCGAAACGCTGGGACACGTATAACTTCTTTTTTACCGATATAACTTTCCCCGGTAGTTTGAACCCTTCCCGACCCCTACCATTTGTCTCACAGTGTTATTTATAAATATTAAAAAAAAAAATCTAAAATTATTGAACCCGCGATCATATGATACCAAAATCACTTTTTAGGATCACTTTTACAGCAATTATGAAGCAATACTTAAGTGATTTTTTGCTATGTTGTTTAGAAGTTATTCTAAAAAAGCTGTAAAAATATACTAACGGGTACTTTGGAAGCAATGAAAGAAGTGATTTTTTGAAGTTGTTTAGAATTACTTCTAAAACAGCAGTAAAAATACATTAACGAATACTTGTGAAGCGGTGAAAGAAGTAGTTTATAAAGCATTACTACCAATTGGGAATATTGAATTAACTAAAGTCAGATAAATTTTCATTATTTAAAAACAATTTTATTTATGTATTTGAAAGTAATTTTATTTATTTTTAGTAAAATCTCATAAACATTGTTTTAATAAGGTTTAAACTTAATTTCAGTTCAAACATTTTTCTGAGTGTGTGTGTGCAACAAAATTTGTTTTTTTTCTATTGTTTTTCAGGCTCTTTGTGCACTCTAACAAAATTGAAAGAAGGACCCCGCAAGCAAATGTCTTAGAGGACTTGGTACTGATGCTGTATGTTTAAATAGTACCAAACACGGAGTTGATTTGAAATGAACTCATGTAAGTTGAGTAGAGCAAAACAGAGTTGAAGTTTAAAGTGATATGAAAATGAAAATAATAAAATCCAAAGCACGTAATGTAAACATAGAACATTATATGGTATAAACAGACTTCATTACGGCATTTAAACAAAAATTTCTGCCAATACTAACTGACTGACTGTCAGGCAGACAAACAGACAGTCATTGCAATAGGGATGCGATCCGTTGCGATACCATGAAGGTCTGTTTTTTGTTCTTGCAATTTCTTTTCTTTCCTTTTTTGAATATGAAAGTTCATACATGTGTGTGTGTGTGTGTGTAGGTATTCACTCTTAACACTATCATAATGCATGCCCCAAACATACAGATTATAAAAATAACACGTATGTTAGTACATAAATACCCAGACAGAAATTGCCAACTGTACCAAAAATAATACACTGGCAGAGCACTGATTTTATAACAATTACTACGCTTTATTATAATAAGGTTTAAAGTCAGAATGTCTCGAGTTCGATTCCGTTCAGGGACATACAAGTTTTTGTTTTTTTTATTTAATTTTTTATATAATTTTTTTATAAAATTAATTTTTTTTTTTTATTAAATTTAATTGTTTTTTATATTCTGACATGCCAACGTTGGCAAATGAGTTTTAACAGACGGTATACCAATGTTTATATGTTAGTCATTGTTATCATTCATTTATTATTCCAGCTAAACAAATTCTGAAAATCTATTTTTAGACCAATTATTTTTTGTTTTTGACAGAGTTGTGAAAGCGTTGGAAGGTTAGCACCCACCAACGGTTGGCCGCTGCTATCAACTCATAACCGACCGTCGCTAACTCTTCGCCAACATTTTGCCGATCGTATTTTTATGCCTGGGTATGTATTAAAGAACAACAACAACAGTCTTTTACACTTACTTCCACACATACTTATTTGGCCACTATTAAATCTCGACGGTATTCATGTTAGACATTTGCCAATAGAGAGTTGAATATTAACTTGGCATTTTGGTTGATTCCATTCATGCGAGTACAAAAAAAAAAGAAAGTATTTAAAAATTTAGGCTACTTATTATATACTCGTGACTATTCTCATATGATATGTTTTTTTTTAATTTTAATAAATATTTGATAGTTTTCATTTGTTTTTAAAATTGCTGTTAGAGGCTTATTTAAAGAATTATTTTTTGGAAGAGAAAAAATAACACAGTGCAACACTAAAAATGCAATGGAGATGCGACACATTAATTCCGATAAATTTTAGGATGAACATCAGAAATGTAAACAACAACCTCAAACCTACTAAAATTTTTTTTTTAATTTGCTCTACACAAATTTGTCGGTAGAATCTACTGAAAATGACAGTTAAAACAAAGGTATATAAAGTTAAAAAGATGACAAAGTTTACACTTTAAAATAACTAAAACTTTTGTTATTTTTAACTGTTGAAAAATAACTAACAAATGCATTAAAAATAACTAACAATTCCTGAAAATTTTTTACTATGACAATTTTAAAACAACTGACAAAATGGGTAAAAACTACTGTTTTTTAAAGTTAATTCTTTTGATATTACAAAAGTATATTTTAACAAAGAACAATTTTGAAAAAGTTGCCAAACAACAACAACCTATCCGATCAACACTTGGTATCCAGCTATTGAATGCGAATAAAGCGCATTAGTGCTGGTGAAAATATGAGTACTATCAAGTATTTGTCTCTATTTTGGGTACTCGATATTTAAAACTACTACTCAATATTTTCAGTGTTAGATTTTGGATTGAAAAAATATAGAAAAATGTGATTCCGCCAAAATATTTACCATTATTTATGGGAGTCCCCTAAAATATTTATCACTAAACTACAACTCCGCTAAAATCTACCGAATATGTACATTAGGGTGTCCCTTAAAAATAGATTTGTCATTACACCAACCAGTTTTATTGGAAATGATTCCAAATGGAAGAAATCAATTTTTTTGGGAAAACGTTAACCCGTGCCGAAAGTTGGACGAAAATGGCCCATTTTGGAAAAAAATTGTATTAATATTAAAAATGCCCAAAATTCGAAAAAAAATTATTTTTTATTTTAGTTATTCATTTAATATAGTCAAAAAGGTTCAGATGTGAAATTTCGACTTCAAAGGATATCATTAACACACTTTAGCCTGGAATCCAAAATGACCTACGAATTTGATAAAAATGCAAAAAAGTGTTTTTTCTTAAATTAAATTAAAAAATTTTTTAAAATGTCTAATTTGGAGATGTCGATTGATATTTATACCACAGAATAGTTGATATTAAAGAAAAAAAAAAAATAAATTGGAAAAGTTATAATTCGAGTTCTTGTTTGGAGCGACTGCTTTCCAGGACATTTTACAAAACTGCTTATTTTGTCAAAAATTTATGAAAAATTCTATTTGGAATTTGTCATATTTGATCTTAAAACCGAACAAAGATAACACTCATTATAATAAAAACTTCAAAAACAAACAACAATCATTTTAATTTTTGCATTAAAAAATACAAAAATTGTTTTTTCGGACTTTCTATATTTTCATATATTTAGTTAGAATATTCTTCCACCTCAAGTCCAAATTCTAATATGATATTGTCATATTAGATTTTTATTTGTTGTTTCAAAACTTTTATGCATTTTAAGATATTATGATTTTTTTAGAAAAACGCAAAAGTGTTCCAAATTACAAATTGGCGTGTACCTTCCCTACGGGGAAAGGGAACGGTCCCAGATGACACGCAGGATAGGTCCCAAGGGGGCGGAGACCGGTCGTCGATCGGTCTTTTTGTTTGAAAGAGACATATCACTTTAACATGGCGTTGTCATTGGAAATGACATATTGCCACAGTTTAGACACATTGTGGCAGTAAGGAGGTGTGTCTAAAAATAGCTTTTCAAATAATCTAATAAAAAATTAAGAATTAAAAATAATCTACTTGGCGTCGAAGTAGGGCTCGATAACACAACCTTCTGCTTGTAAGGCAAACGCTCTACCGTCTGAGCTAACGTTGCTTATGCGTGATGGCTGGCTGATGGTTAAGTTATATGTTTTTCGTTTCTGTTCGAAAGAAAAAGAAAAAACAAACACACACACAGCAGATAAAAAAAAACATGGAAAAGAAAAAAAATAGAAAAGAAAACAACATTAACACACACACAAATATGGTGGAAGTGCCTTGAATATGCCCCCGATTGACCGGTCATGGGATAGGTCCCTTAATGGCAGTTGACTTGTTTTTTGCGTTGGCCATAATTAAATTAAAAAATCAATTGAAAATTAGAAAATTACCTCAAAACCTCTGATAATATAAATAAAAATTTGAAAAATTCCCCTTAAGTTACAAAGAAAAGTTAAATGAAATATCAATTGTTAAAACTAAAACAGCTTTAACATTAAAAAAACGTTGAAAACACAAAACTTAAAATTTCTTAGCAAAACATTATAGAAATTTAAAATAAGAGCTAAAATAAGCAAATCGTGAAAAAATAAAGTTGAAAATAAATAAAAGAGTAAAATAAATAAAAAATATTTTTAAAAATATGCCGCGAATTTTGTTTTTATTTCGGTATCAGTCAAGTTATTTTAAAAGCAACAGTGAAAATAACGGATCAGAAAATACTTAGAAAATTAATTCATTTTCTTTTGTTCATATTTGTACTAATTTAGTAATATGCCTTCGGTTGACCGGTCACGGGATAGGTCCTTGGAGGGCAATTGACTCCTCATTCCCCGTAGGGTTGGAACTCGTAAAAAATTAAGGGAATTTCGTAAAAGAAATACTGCCCCATAACGAAATATGTTGTATTGTTTGCAGTAAAGTTGATATCTACTTAAAATGAGGCAATGCAAATTAATAGTTGCATAAAAAAATTAATTTTAAGAAATGGCGAAAATTTTAAATTTAGTAGCCTGTGGAGCTTCAATTACTCATGTATTGAAATTTATTGGATACATAGAAGAGGATATATTCAAAAAGTTACAAGGAACACGCATTTTAATTTCTGGAGAAAACATAATTTTTTTCTTATTTGTATAATATGGTTACAAAATTTACTGGTTATTGCATTTAGAAAATGACAAATTTTAAATTGATTTTAGGTTGTAACTTAAAATATCTTGATTATTTCTAAAAAATTAGTTAAAATTACTTTTGCCGTTCCAAGGTACACGCACCCAATTTTAGGGTGTTCTATACACTTATCTGAAACTTAGTGTAGCTTTAAATTATCATTAGGCAAAATAAAAAATTTCATAGAAGAAGACTTTACAATAAAGCATTAACAAATAGGGGAAACCTGCAAAGTTCCAAGGTACACTGCATTCCCCTTAATTCCAGCCAAAATTATGTTTCAAAAGTCGAATTTCGCTTGGAAGAATAAATGGGAAAAATAACAAATAAACTTGATTTTTCACAAAATCTTAATAAAATTTTTTCCAAAATTTTTGCATAGTTTACTCGAATTATTTACTTAATTTCTAATTTTACCAATATCTTGGCATCAATTTTTTGTAAATACGAGAAAATTCAAGAAAAAATCTAAAATTGCTCACTACGTTTATTTGCGTTCATACAACCAATAAATTCAGTTGGTGAAACCATATTGGAATGTGATACCTATATATTTTGGGTATTGCAACTAAAATTCAATTGTATTAACCGAATTTTGTTGTGATAACCAATATTCAGTTGTATTAATCTATTTTAGTAGATGTAACCGAATTTCAGTTGGAAAATGGAAAATTTTTTCTCTGTGTGTATTAATATTAATAAATAAGAAAATCCCGCGATTTTTGAGAAATAATCCAGGTTTTCGGTATTTTGCCAATCCCAAAAATCCCGGGATTCGCGATTTCCCGTTTAGCATCCCTAATTCTTACGTATGTCTAGTATCCAATATTTAAGTATGCTAGCAGAGAGAAAAATCAATAGGAACCCAGTAGCAAAATATACTACTTCAGAACCAGTTATGTCATAGGAATGGGGGCAATTGTCGCCAAACTCCCACTTTGGTACTAGTTGTAGAACTAGTTTGAAAATTACAATTTAAGGATGAAAAATAGAGAGCAAAACTGGTATTAATGTAACACTCGCGGAACCAGTTCTGAAGTAACTCTTTGGAAATAGTATTGTACTAGTTGATTAAGACCTGAATTATATAGATCAAAACCAAAGATTTTTCTGTAATGAAACGTATATTTGAACGATAGTTTTCTCTTACTGAGATAATTACCTAAATAGAAAAATACAAACGGCACAATGTCGGTCCGGTATTGGAGACGGTAGTACATATACTGGCAATGTGTCTGATTTTCAACTTTCACTGTACTGGCATATTGTCCAAATGATAACAAGAATAAACGCTTGGCAATAGTTATTTCCCAACGTTGGCGCAGGCACATTTAGTAGTTTGCTAGTATTTTACTGTCCTCTTAGTATACATCACAGATTTTTAATGTATTCTTTCGAAACTTCACAAGAAAAGAATGGCGATGTCTCTCTTACATAAATATGTAATACATATATGTAAAAATACGTAAAATTTACAAAATGATTAATTTTAATAAATTTAAAAAAGCTCGTTAATTTTAAAAAAACAGTACTGGCAATGCACGTTTTAAGTAGTACCGGCATTTCGTAAAAAACAGTGCTCTCCCAGTACAATTTTTGTTGTAACGTCGGCAATTTCTACCTGGGTAGGTCCATTTACCTAACGGAATTTAAAATATTTTATGTTTATGATTTCTAATCACAATAAAAACTGTTAGTGTTTATTTGAAAACTCAGACTATATTATTAAAAACAAATGTAAACAAAACTAGAATTTCAAAACTCTTATTTAAGTTTAATCTTTTGAAAGAGTCTCTCATAAAAACAGTAAGTACACAAATGGTTCAAAATTATTGTTTTAGGAAGAAAAATAAAAAGCTTTATTGATAGTTAAGAGACGTTTATCAAACTAGTTCTGGAGTGACTCTTTGGCACCATTTGATTTGCACCTAAATTCAATTCACAATTAAAAGTTGAAGTACTTATTTCCAAACTGAGTACCCCGTTTCTGTATCTAATGCGAGAAGTTTTCGCATCGAGAAATGCATGGTCACCCTGCATTATACAGGCTGATTAAAGACGTGATAAAATGCACTGCAGTTTTTGTTGTAATTCGTTCAGATAATGTAACTTTAAGAACTGTTGACACATGTTGTTTTGTAAAACACCTAATTTAATTAGAAATAACTTACTATGCAACGTATTACTAGCTGATTTGGTTTCATATATATTTTATTGTCTGCGACTCACCCTCTATAAAGCAGAGCAGGGTTGCATTTCACATGTTTTTTCCGCAAATTTTTTCGATGCGAGAAATATAGAAATGGAGTGCTGATTTTTTTTATTAAAAACAAAATTTAATGTACATTTAATGTATATAAAAGAAGAATTTCAAATCTCGTATTTTAATTTATGTAATTTTTTAAACAGGGTTTAACTAGTACACAACTGGTTCAAAATGATTATTTTGAGAACTAGTTTCGTAATACTAGTCAAAAAACTAGTATTTTTACAACTAGATCGACCATTTGCTACTGGGAAATAATTGTGAAAGTAAAATAATAATTTTAACAACTCTGTTTTTTGTTAGGACGATACAACGATATAACAGATAGCACACCCCTTGTGAACAACCTAATTAATTTTTACTTAACTATTAATTATAAATATTCCAAAAAAAAAAAAAATAAATAAAAAAATAAATGAAAATAAAAAATAAAAAAAATTAAAAAAAAAAATATTGATCCCGCCGTGAATCGAACCCGCGATCATCTGTTTAGAAATAAACTGTATCAAAATGACATTTTAGGATCACTTTGATGTGATTTTTTCGATGTTGTTCAGAATTACTTTTAAAAAAGCTGTAAAAATATACTAACAAATACTTTGGAAGCAAAGAAATAAGTGATTTTTTTGAAGTTGTTCGGTAAAAATACACTAACGGATACATTTGAAGTAATCAAAAAGTTGTTTGTTAAGCACGACTTCCAATTTTTTTTGGTAGGTGATTAATAACACTGTGCTAGTTGAAAAATCCGAGAAGCGGGGCACCCGGTGGATAAACCTAATTCGAGTATGCTGAATCTAGTGGTTAGCTCTTAAAAAAAAAAGATATTTGTGTTTGAAAATTATGGCTTCAAGTAGAGTTTGCTGTTCGGTTTTAATCGAAACCGAAACCGCAGTTTTTCAAGCCTCAAAACCGAAACCGAAAACCGACAAAAACAAGTCGGTTTTTAACAAATACTTTAACCAATTAAAATAATTAATTAAATTGCATATTATTGAATCTTGAATTTCGAAAAGACTCAGCTTCTATTTTCCAAGATATTCAGCCTTACTGTCAATATTTTTCAAACATATATTTTAGTTAAAGTCGTTTAGTATGCCTTGACTTGATTTATTTTTGGAGAATTCTGATTGGTTAATTTATTTTCAACCAATCAAAATGTTTGGAAATATGAATATTTTTGTAGGGTTTTCATACACAAAATAAACAATACCGTATGATTAAAAATAAAGTCGACTTTAAATTTAAAATACTCTTTTATTGTAAGGACCATTGAGTTTCACATATTCAGTTACGATTTTCGCCGATTTTTCAAAAAGCCTTATTTCGTATTCCGCGAAATTTATAAAAATTTTAACTTTTTATTGTTTTAAACGAATTGCTAAAATTTAAACTATAATTAATTGCCGAAAAAAGAAAAAAAAATTAATTTATAACGGGTTTCCGCGTTTATATCTTCTCCCGGAAAGGTTTCGAAATGGCGTTATTGCCTTTAAATATTCGAGTGAGAAATTCAAAAAGATATCTTGGATGTATTAAACTGTTTAATTTTTCTGCATATTTAATTATCATACAATATTTAGTTAGAATATTGTTATATTTAATTATTTTAAAACAATTCTATTAATAACATAAGATAACCGAAAAATAACCGAAACCGCGGTTTTTATAATTTTGAAAAACCGAAACCGCGGTTTCCAAATTTTTCGGTTTTTAGCAAACTCTAGCTTCAAGGACGCTAAAAACGCGATTTTTTTTTAACTTTTTGACCATTTATCCTACTCTAGGTTGTTTTTTGTTCCTCCAGTCAGCTTTGGTTCAAAAATGATCAATATGAGAACACTTCGAAATTTTCTATACAAAATGGTTCATTTTATTGCTTTCCCAGCAAAATCTTTCATTACCAAATAAGTGGTTATATAATAGAAATTCATAGCTCCGCACAACTTATTTTTTGCGTCTAAACTCATTATTTTTGTTTGGCGTGGTCGTTTTTATAAGTAGTCACGCTTACCCGCTCGCTTACAAAAAAATGAGAAATAAGTAGTTATGAGATTTTGAATAATAAGTGGTTACACACATGCTTATAAAAAGTTGAATTATAAGTTGTTATCCGATGACTTACTTGATTCTTAAAAATAAGGAGTTAAGCAAATACTATTAGCTTAAGGAAGTACATTCAGAAAAATTTAAGTTTTCTCTAGTGTGTAATTTTAGGACTCGTCATAAAAATTTAAACAAAACATATTTACATATAATAAATAAAAATGTATAAAATTTAACTGTGTAAAAAGGACTTATTTAAAATATTACGAGTAAGTCATTATTTTATATTTCGAAACAATGAATACAATAGGCCGTTATTAGGAATTCATTATTTTATATTATAAAATAATGCAAAAGGTAATGATGTATCATTTTTGGTAATGCAGATAGTAATGAGGTGTCATTTCCAATATTTTGCTGGGTTGTTAAATGTATTGAAATTTGTATTGAAGTGAAAAATTTTTATGGAGATTTTTAAGGTGTCCTCACATTTTCAATCACAACTTTTGAACCGCCAGACGGACTTTGATTATTTTTAACACAAAATTTCTTAGTAGAGTAATAAATAACTTTATTAAATACTAATGGTCAACAAATTAAAAAATCTTATGTTTTCAAATTCAAATATCTTTTTTTTAAGAGCCAACTTAGAGAAACGGCTAGCACCACTGGATTCAGCGTACCCGAATTAGTTTTACCCACTGGGTAACCCTTTTGTCGGAAAAAATGTCTCCGATTCGAGTACAGTGTAATTTACCCTTAAGCATTAATTTTTTAGTTGTTATAAATAGTGAGCATTGTTTTGTAAATATCCAAAATATTGAGGCAAATAATCTAACAGAAGATCTCAGCCGATTTAGAAAAAAAGGCCTAAATTTTTTACCAACTATTACATCTCGCTTGGAAAGAAAAGTGGAAAAACGAGGCACCCTATTTTACAATCCCAGAAAGCCCTCATATGCAGGAGTCTCCCATGGTCCTGATAAATGGCATTACCGGTGTTTAATGCAACAGATGGCGCTGACTGCTGTTTTGTTTTTCTGGCAATACTGTTTCATTTTACTGGGGAGCAGGTGTTGCCCAAAAAGTTTTAGCTTATTCCCATTTTAAATGTTTAAATCCCAAATGTTATACCCAATTCATTTTAATTTAAACAAAACCTCAAAAAAAGGAGCTAAGTTAGCATCGCTCTTAAGTTCAGAAAATTATTAAGAAATGAGTGAGCAAATTAAATAAAATCGAATATTTTACGAAGAAATATTTACGTTTTCACTCGAAGTTTAAAGGCCTCAAATCTTTGTTAAAATTGTGAAACTAAAAAATTTTATTATACGAAAGACAAATCACAATTAAGCTCAAATGTCACCGTTTCAAAATAAAAGTCGTATATTAAATTTTCGACAGAAAAAATTCCACACAATTTTCACACGAAGTTCATTATGGTGAAAAGTCTTTTTTTCTAAAATTTGTAAATCTAATAAGGTGTAAGTTTTAGGGCTCGTAAACTCTTTTGAACATTAAGTTTGCGTAAGTCGAGTTTACACGATTCAGAAGGTACATAAGAGGTTATATGATAATCCCTGATACTTTTTGAGCCTACACCAAATTTATTTTATCTGAGTCCTTTGCATGTAACAATTTTAGTATTTGGAGAATAGAAAATTTTTTGATTAATTATTGAGCTTGGTTGCTTTTCGTTATTTCAAGATTTATATATATTTGGAGAACATTTCTTCAATAATTCAAATATTTTGTATAAATTTTGAAATTCTTTAACAGACCTAATTTGATCGACTTTAGTTTGAAATAATACGCATATAATTAATACCAAAATTCTTCTTAATTTGGGCCTAAAACTATATCTTTTAAAATTTAAAAATTTTTTAATCTGTCCCCAAAACAAAGTCGAAATCCCTAATTTGGGCCCAAATCCCCTTACCTAACAACCCTGTAAAACCTCATTTGACATAAAAAAAAATTCTTCCTTGAGAAAATTTCCGAAAATAAAATCATCCTTTGACAAAATTTCCCACATGCTAGCGACATCTACAGTTTGTTTACAAAATTATCCATGTTGAATCTCTATACTATATGTCTCTGCTCATATGATTAATTTAAAATGTTAAACAAATTTTCATGAATATTTTTCTTTAAAGTTTTGTTTTATTTTTAATTTATTTTTGACAATAAAGTTATTATTACCATATTGAATATATTTTAAATTTATCGATTATATATTTTTAAAGGAAAAACTAAAATTTTCGAATTTTGAATATTTTAAATACACTACTAAATACATATGCAGTTTTATAATATTTTAAATTTTATTTTTTTTTTTATAAATTTGAGTTTTTTGCTGTTCCATTATATAAAATACAAATACAATATGAATTTTATTATCAAATTAAAAAGAATTTCAAGTGTTGCTACAACTGCTGCTACTAGAAGTACATAAAACTATATCGAACTAAATTTTAATGAGAGTTTATTAATATATTTTTTTTTATACATATAATATGTTAGAATTCGTTATACATATTGTAGCTAAATACATATAGATTTTATTTGTAATTATAATCGTTCGTTTAAATACATTTGCATTTTGAATAAATTCCAAAATATTCGTTATTTTTTCAAAACATTTGATTTTCTAAACACAATTTTTAACTACGCGTTAACATGCCATTAATCATAATATTGGCTAAAGCGTTACGTCTTTTACGCCAGGCTCCCATACCTTGAGCATGATATTGTAGCTGAGTATACCATTGTTTTGTGCGAACATTATCTTCAGCCTGGAGAGAAAAAAAAAGAGAAATTTATCAACATTTAAATATTTTAGTACATTTTAGTTGTAACAAGAAAAATATCGATTTAAATTAGATTTAAATTTTTCTTGGCAAGGCCGTTAAAATTTAAGAAGTTTCATATTAAGAAGAATATTTTTATTATTAAAGATTGTATTTAAATTTTTGCTTCAAAAATTTTGAACTGTATTTTATTAAGTAAAATCTAATAAGAAAAATTAATTAAAAATAATAAAATTTGGAAAAAACAAATTAAATTATTATAATTCTGATTTCTTTTTAATAATAAAATAAAATTAATGTTTTTTGATAGTTTATAAAATTAAAATAAGTTTGCTAAATCTTATTTATCAGAAGTTTGTAAAATTTTATTCATCTCCGTTTTTGTTAAATTAGACGAATCTAAAATAAAATTCTAGCTAAAATTTAATTTCAAATTTACATTTTTTTCCTGGCAATGAAATTTCGGTTTTTTTTTTTAATTAAAATCAATTTGTTTCCTTCCTTTAACTTGGTATGTATATTTACCTTGAAGATAAACGTATCTTTGGAGGAAATCTCTTGTATTTCAAAATATTCATCCCAATCTGCTTCACTGCAAACAACACAACGATCCAAATACAATGGCTCACGTATCAATGTATAACGTCCACACTTCTCTTTGACCACCAACAATGAAGCTTCTCGTATTCCGGTGTGCTTGGGAAAATTCAGTTTATCTGACATGACTTTTTCTGCTTTATAATTGGTACTTGGCTGTTTGGTATAAGTAAGAGTGAGTATATTGGTCGGATGGTTGGTTGGTTTGTTAGTTGTTGAAGTGAATATTGAATAGATGGCGAAGGTTTTTGTTGTTGTCACAGGCAAACAATTTCAAGAAGGATGTAAAAGTGTTGATAAACATAAAAGGAGAGGAAAAAAAATCAAAGATAACAAAAAAGATTGAACATATTGTCAAAAAGGATAAAAAAATGTACATGTGTGTTAACAGGAACTTAAAAGTTTTTAATCCTGAATTTTATAATTGAATTAAGATTTTATTATAAAATGTTAAATACAAATATAAAATTTGAAATATAAAATACAAAATATAAAATACAGAATATCCCAACAAGCATGGCAATACGAAGAAGATTCCCCGATCATATTGCCAGGAAGAAAACATTTATTGCCGGCAATATCAATTTCGTATTGCGGAAGTTTCTTCAGTCGGGAATAACTGTTACCCGAAAGCAATACTTCCAGGTAACATGAAAGCAATACTCCAGGAAGATAAATTGGCGATATCGCTAAGTTATCATCTGGAAGATAAAAAGGTGATATCGCCATATAAACTCCCCGGTACAATATAAAGGTTTTATTTTTTCATTATTAAATTTAAGCCTGAAAAAGAACATCTGCATACATAATCCATTGACCAACACATTAATTATTTTGATTTTATCGTAGCCGATTTTTTTCGCGCATTAAATCTTGAATTTTTCGACGAATTTCTTTCCTATGTGTTTGTTGTTCTTTTTTGCTATAATTTTTTCCAAAATGACAAAGAATTTCAAACAAATTTTCTTTATCTTCCGGATGATAAGAAGGTAATATTGCCGCAATATCATCATAAAAACCTATGACAAAAAAATCCAATTTTTGAATTATTTTTTTACAAATATCACCAAATTATCTAACAAATAATAAAAGGAAGACAATTTTAAAATACTACTTGATTATTTTCATTCAAATGAAAAATAGAAGATATCGCTTTAATATCTTCTTGGAAGATATCTTCCAAATGCTTGCAGGGATAGAATATAAAATATACAATATAAAATTTAAAATATAAAAAAGCAGTAAATATAGAATATTAAATAAAATTATAATATACGAAATATAATATATGAAATATAAAATATAAAGTATGAAATATTAAATATAAAATATAATGTGTGAAATATAAATTATAAAATGTAAAATATAAAACATAAACTTAAATATAAAATGAAAAATATAAAATATAAAATGGAAAATATAAAATATAAATTATAAAATATAAAAAATAAAATAAAAAATACAAAATAAAAAAATACAAAATATAAAATGTAAAATATAAAGTATCCAGGAAAATTTTCTGTTCCAAAGAATCGGTTGTACAATAGCTACTTTTCATTCACAACCCCTTCTACTGTCGATTCTAACACCGATTCTTTTTGTTTGAAATTGTCCCAAAAGCATCCCCTTCTGTGGCTCCAAAGTGGAACCGGTTGCTCTAGAATCAGTTCTGGAACTAATTCTGGAACTGATTCTACGTCACCCACACCTTCCATATGGGATCCCAGGAACTGGTTCCGGAACCAGTTCCATGGAATCGGTTGCAGTGGAACCAGTTGTAGAATGGGTGTGGTTGGCCACCGATTGTAAAAAATTTTCCTGGGTAGAGTAAAACCTCCCTAGTGGTCAGCAACAATCTTTATCCGTTATTCGGAGATTTCACTGTATAAACAATACAAGGAGATATATAAAATTGTATATGTAAGGATTAAAGCCTTTCCAGCTCTGCATAAAAAGTTATTCACGATTTTTTTTCAATTTTGTATTTCAGTAGTTTCAGTTTGTGTTATTGAATTGTTTTCAAAGCCTGTTGAATACAGGTGTATTTGATAGCTTTGTATTGATTTTCAAAACTTTAATTTCAGGAAATTCATTTCCAATAACTACCCAGTATGGAAATGGTAATGATGTATCATTTTTATTTGGACTACAAGTAATGAGACCAACTTACTTTAAATCATATGAGTATATAATAAAACATAATATAATAACTAGTTCCTTTTCCCCTTATTTAATAACAAAAAATAATTCGTTGCCCATAATGACTTATTTTTAACAAAAGCTGTGTTTTACTTTTCCTATGCACGCTAACTCTCAACGTGAGTAATTATTAGGGTATTTAATCGATTAATAGTTCAAATAAATAGTTGGGTTTTTTTCTTAACCGATTATTCGAATAAAATTTAAGAATCGATCGACAAAAAATGTATGTTTAATAATATACAAATTTTGTTGAATTTTTAAGAATTTTATTTAAAAAAAGAAACAAAAATAATTTCAGTAATTTTTTTAAAATTCACAAAAATAAAAAATTTATTAATTGCCCAGCAAAAAAAAGAGATACCGAAGCAGTAGAAAAAGCATTACAATTAATGATCTAGATGCACTTCTTTTTTAACATACACACCAATGATTTTAACATTGAGTTGTCATAAGAGAGGAGTACTCCCAATTCAACACTTTTTTCAGTACTTTTTGAAAGAGTGCAAAGGAAGCTCTTTTTTACCAATTAAAAGTAAAAAAAAAAAATTCTTACCAAAATAATTTATTTTTTTTTATTTTACAAAAGTTTTTTATTGACGCCAACGGGTATCGAACTTGCGACCTCATGATTGCTAGTCTAGCTCTCTACCGCTGAGCTATTCTTTGATATAAAAATTGCCTAGCATAGAAACACCACTTTGTCATTGCGAGATATTATGCTTTATTCTCTTCAACAAGTGCAAAAGGTGCACTACAATTCAGTATTGTTTTCATCATTTTCATTTTACATATTTTTAAAAATTGAAAAATTAAAAAAATATTAAATTAATTAGAAATATTAAAACAAATGCTCCTTGTAGGAGTAAAAGGAATAAATATATATTAGGATGTCCCTTAAAATAACGATTTGTCGATTTTAGTTCATTACACCCCCCAGTTTTATTGGAAATGGTCCCAAATGGAAGAAATCGATTTTTTTTGGAAAACGTAACCCGTTGGACGAAAATGGCTCATTTTGGAAAAAGTGTATTGCTATTAAAAATTCCCACAATTCGAAATTTCGAAAAAAAATATTTTTTATTTCACTTATTCATTTAATATAGTCAAAATGATTCAGACATGTAATTTTGACTTCATCGGATATCATTAACCCACTTTAGCCTGGAATCCAAAATGACCCATGAATTTGATAAAAATGCAAAAACCTTTTTTTTTTAAATTAATTTTTTAAAATGCCTAATTTGGAGATATCGATTGCTATTTGTATCACATAATAGTTGATATTAAAGAAAAACAATAAATTGGAAAAATGATAATTCGAGTTTGTGTTTGAAGCGACTGCTTTCCAGGACATTTTACAAAAATTGATTATTTTGTCAAAAGTTTAACAAAATTTGAATGTTTTCATCAAATTTTGCATAGTTTTCGGGAAAATATCAGTTAATTTGATTAGACTATAATTATCTTTATATTTGTTTAAAAAATATTTAACCCTTAGTGGCGTGGGGTCAGAAAAGTCCCATGAAACTTAATATTCATATGACTACCAGATTGTAAAGATTGATAAAATGTAAAAATTGATAAAAAAAAATCTCAACTGGATGAAAATAATTATTTTATGTAACTTGATCCATATGGGGTTAATTTTTATAGTTTTGGCCAAAAACACCCCACTAGAAAATTTACAGAATAACCTTTCATAATTTTCGGAAAAATATCACTTTAAATGAATAAAAAAAAAAAAATTTCCACTTGATAAAAATTATTATTTTGAGTAACTTGATCCATATAGGGTTAATGTTCTCACTTTTCACAAAAAAAGACCCACTAGGAAATTTATAGAATAACATTGTTCAGATTTTTGTTATATTGGATATAAACATCACATTTTTGTAATCATTTTTAAATTAAGTATGAATCTTATTAAAGTAAATATGATCCTAGTTACAATAAACTTTTTCGTACTTAAATTAATATGCCAACATTTTAAATTTTGTTTTCGCATTTTAAAAATAAATAGAAATATATTTTAATTAAAAAGATTGATTTGAAAGCTGTTTCCATTTAATTTAGTGCTGTTTCTGCTTGAATTAAAAAAACTCGAATAACGATTAATCGGGAATAATGTTTTCATTTTAGACCCATTGTTTCTTCGGGTAGTTTTCTTAGAATTAAGTGTAGATCACGTTTCTGCTATAGGCTTCTTCATATTTTTCGGACCCATACAAATTGACCCACCCTAATCTACATGTGTGTACATTAGAGCGTACCACCTTACAGGCAAAAAAAAAGTGCGCCTTACACCCTCCAATATGAAGTATTTTTGCAAGGAGGTTTCAAAAAAAATTTTTTTTTTTTTTTCCCGAACGTAGGGGTCGCCATTTTACATTTTTCGTTATATCTTTGGCATTTACAGTCGGATCTTAAAGTATGATACATCGATGTTTTTCTCTCGACATCGCCAGTGTAGAAAATCGTTACCAGATATGTGGTTATGTAACTACATACTTGGTAATGGTAACTAGTTACTTTTGTTATTACATTTCTTATTACCTTTATCTGGCGATGTCGCGAAAAATAATGAGTTATGGTTACACACCAGCATACGAAAAATCAAAAAATATATCGTTACCTATGTGCTTACCAGTAGTGACAAAAATAATGAGTCTAAAAATAGATTTTCTAAAAAATATATTATATAAAAAATATTTTTTATTGTATTTTCTTTTTAAATAAAATTTGCTGGTGCGGGAATCGAACCTGGGTCTACAGATTGCCAGTCAACAGCTCTACCATCTGAGCTATATCGACATGTAATATTTAATAAATAAAAACACAATTGACCTGCTGCACACAAGTAAGCTTACTCGCCAACATACAAAAAATCAAAAAATATGTGGTTAAACATATCCTTACCAGTGTTTAAATAATATTGAGTCTAAAAATAGATTTCAAAAAATTTTCAAAAAAATCTAAAAAATTATTTTCTATTTGAAATAATGATAAAAATAAGTCATTATCAGTAACTCATTATTATATGTTTTAAAATAATACAGAAGGTAAGTGGGTGTCATTACTGGTAGTCCAAAAAATAATGATATATCATTACCGTTTCTACACTGGGAAGTATGTAGTTACATAACCACATATCTGGTAATGATTTTCTACACTGGGTAGTTCATTTTCGTATTACATTTCGTATTACTTTTATATCGAGGTGTCGCATATGAAATATTAAAAAAATATGAGGCTAATAAGCGTCCAAGAACCGATTATCAGTTTGTTCGAATATAACTATTTTCAAAAAACCGGTTTCGGTTACGGTTTTTTAAGAAAACCGGGTTCGGGTTTGTCGCTAATTAAAAAAAAACTATTATTATTATTTTTATTAATAGTACTCATATAGCACTCATGGAAATAAATTTCTACAAATATCAGAAAAAGCTAATAAAAATTAGTTAAAAAGCGCCCTTTAGAAAAAAACTACTTAAATCAGCTGCATATGCTAATCCAGAGTTCATATTATCTGATTTTACATCTGACAACTCTAGTAAAAATGATTTTTATATATTCATATATGATTTTTATACAATCATTTATGATTTTCTACAATTATAACTTGTCGAGTATTGTGAAACATATATTTTTATATGATTATATCAAACGATATTTAATTATATAAAATTATATTAACCAGATCCAACATTTTCGACTATTTTTATGCATCCATACACACGAAAAATAATCAAAATAAAAGAAAACAATACTTTTGGGTTAGCTGTAGCTCACTTGCAGCCAACTTCACATTAGAACTTAATCTTGAATTTTCCAACATTTTAAATTGTACATCCAACGTATTTAGGGAGCTTTCGTACAAAATGCACAAACCAAGATTATTTTGACAGAACGTCACAATTTGTTATTTGATTTTGGGAGATGTTTGATTAAAAATAGTTTTTATAAAATCATGTTTTAAAAAACCAGTTAACCGACAAATAATAACCGGATTTCGGTTTATTTGAATTTATAAATTATTGGTAACCGGCCGGTTTTTTGTAATAAAAGAATCATTTAACCGGGTTTCAGTACGGTTACTTGTTATAAGTACATATTTGATAGATAAAATCCAAAAAGTAATGATACCCTATTACTGTTTCCACAGGCGGATAATGCGTCATACCCGTATAACCTATTATAATGTAATGATTTTCTAAACTGGGCATTTAAGTAATCAAAGAAAAAAGAATATTTTAGTTTTGAAACTATTGCAGATTAATACGTATTGGTTAAATGTTTTCCGATTGACCTAAATTATTTATATATAAAATATTATTACACATCTAATTGTTATTAAAAAACTTTATATTGATTCATTTGCAATATAAATTTTATTTTCTATACAATTTTTCATAATATCAAAATATTTGAAGTATTGAAAAATCTATACTCAATTCAGCAAATATACAATGTACTAGATTCAATTGAAATTTTGTATGAATGTTATATGAGTTTGTCGAAACCCATATATAACTTTAAAGTACTATCATACAATACTTCAAATACAATGCACTGGAAAACAAACAAACAAAAAATATGTTTGTATGTATCCTTAAAATACAATTTCAAGTATCATTTACTTAAAGTATATAGCACTATTGCCAATAGTGGTCAAAAACAACCAATTGAATTAGACATTTCTAATAAACGTCAATTTATAGATGTAATGAATAGTTCTTTTAAGCACACAGTGCTGTAAATAATCTTAAACATATGCTCACCTTTCCATTTGTTACCAAAAGTGCATTTACTGTTGTCAGCTTAATGGTACGAGCCTTTTTCCAATTGCTATCTGTTGGCTGGGTATATAACAATTTGCCTTCCATGACAAAACGCACTTCGTCGTGATTCCATTCAAGCACATCTATGGCCATTTTGCGTAGTTTAATATTTATCATATCAATTTCACAGGATGCACGACGATTGGGACTCGATGAGGAGATGCGACGCCAAAGCTTTGTTGGTACATCTTTAGCTTCCTGATTGATATGATTCAAATGTAATTCAATTTTTTCTTGTGCCTGCTTAAGTTGATCACGTCCTTCAAGATGTGCTGGTGTGACTTTATATAAACGAGCAAGTAGTAAAGGATATTTGGTGACACGTTGCACAGGTACCTGTAAGTTGATACGGTATAGAGAGAGAGAGAACAATAAGTATAAAATATTTGTTAAAATAATGTATGTAGTATGTACTTGGAATTATAAAGGTTTTTTTTTGTTCAAAAGAATAATGAATAAGTTTTAAATAGCTGCTACAAACTCTTAAGTTAATTTCAAGATTTCTTGACAAATGTTTTTACAGAATGTAGTTGAGAATGTGATTTTGTTTCTTTGCAAATATTACCAATAGTCTGAAAATTCACCATAAAAAAGCTTTCGTTTTGTTTCAGATTAACTGCCTAATTTTAAAAACCCAGTTGATAAAAATTCTTTTATTTCTATACAAATTGTTGTTGTAACATTAAAAATTTGTGTAGAAAATGTCACATGATTTTTTCAACGAGATTTGTAGAGGTTCCCAGTAGTGAGCTTGGGATATTGGAATCTTGGTTACCTTTTAATTACTGACTTCATTACACTCATGATATCGGGTAAATAGTTTATCAACAGTTTTATGAAAAGCAATTTGTTTCAAGTTGACCTAATGCACCCAAATTTGAAAATTTGGAGAAAGCTTTTAAGAGCTCTTCCAATCCTTTCTGGTAAATCTACGCTCACCATTAATATTAGACTACGTCGTAGTAATGATTTTTAATGATTAAAAAAGCATATTTTAATTATTGCACCTATCGTATGTCGATTTCTGCCAAAATTTGTCTTCATTACATGATTACATTATTCAAAGGGTAAGAGGTTAATCACACTCAAAAAAGTTTGACAGTTGTTTGTGAAGTAATTAAAATTTGTTGTTTTTAACAGAAATTACAGTTGTTTTTCTATAGAAAAATGCAAAACAACTTTTATGACGGTTAATTAAGAAAACAACTAACGGAAAGTACTGTAATTTCGTAACAGTTGTTTAAAGCAGTTATTTTTAATATCAGAATAAACAACTACCAAAACAGTATTTCTATGCTCCTTGCAGGAGTAAAAGGAACAAATATATATATATAAAACAGTATTTCTACAGTAAATAGTTGTTTTTGGCAGTTATTTAAAAAATAAAAATTTCGTTGAATTTTTTTGAATTTTAAAAATTCTTGTTTAGTTTATATTTGTCATTATTGATATATTTCTAGTTTGCAAATAAAAATCAGAAACTTGTATTGTATCTCTAATGCATAACAGCATAATAACTTGAGAACGGTTTAGAATTTTAACTTAGAATTTTAAATAGACTGAAGTAATAACACATATTTTTGTAATCGAAAGAAAAAAAAATATTTTTTTTATTAAAATATTATTAAAAGCATAAACAAAAAAAAATTGACTGTAAAAAACAGTAGTTTTTACCGATTTTGTCAGTTGTTTTGAAATTTTTGTAGTAAAAATTTATCAGTTAATTTTACGACATTGGTAGTTATTTTTAATGCATTCATTAGTTATTTATCAATAGTTAAATATAACAAAAGTTTCAGTTGTTTTAAAGGTTAATAACTTTGCCGCTTTTTTAACTGCATTTACCTTTGTCTTAACTGTAATTTTCAGTAGATTCTACCGACAGTGCACAACTGGGTAGACAGCGATCGCGACAATTTATTTTTCATACATTTTATATGAGAAGCAAAATGAGGCCATGCCGTCTGGCGATTTATCGTCGCAATAGAATCTATTCTATTTTTATGGCAACACACAATCGAAATATTTGTCAAATTTTTGCCATATTTTTACCTTAATAAGGGTTGCCTATCAGAACAGAGTTGCAGAAATTCATATCAGAGTTGAAAGAAAATCGTAATGTATTTTCAAAATATTTTTTTTTTGACTGAAGAAAAATAATTGAAAATAAAAATACGGAATTTTCCTCAAAAAGGCAAAATTAAATACAACTTAGCCAGAGCAGATATAATTCAGCCTCTAGTTCGATGTTTTTATTATTTATTTATTTAAATAAAAACCGAGCGCATTATTGTAGTTTTTAAAAATTTTGTTCTTGCAAATGGTTTTTATTTAAATAAATAAAAAATAAAAACATCGAACTAGAGGCTAAATTATATCTGTTCTGACTAATTTGTATTTAATTTTGCCTTTTTGAGGAAAATTCCGTATTTTTATTTTCAATTATTTTTCTTCAGTCAAAAAACAATTAATTTTTTGTAAACAAATTACGATTTTTTTGCAACTCTGATATGAATTACTGCAACTCTGTTCTGATAGGCAACCCTTATTTAGGTAAAAATATAGCAAAAATTTGACAAATATTTCGAGTGTGCATTGGTCGAAAAACGCCCGGAATAAGCGACCAGACATGAGACCGTAATATTACATCACGACAACGCTCTGACAAATGTTTCAAGACCTGTTAAAAACTATTTAATAGATAGTGGTTGGGAAATTTTGACTCATCCGCCTTATAGTCCAGACCTTCTCCAGTCCGACTACCATTTGTTTCGATCTATGCAGAACGCTCTCACTGGAACTCGATTCACTTCAGTACAGTGTATCAGAGATTGACTTGATTCGTCCTCAAAAAATTAGCATTTCTTTTGGCGCGGAATCCATATGTTGGCAGAAAGTTGGGAAAGGGTTATAGGTCAAAAAGCCAATACTTTGAATATATGTTTCATAATAAAGGTATCGCTCTACACACAAAACACGAATTATCATTTTTTAATTAATTTTTTTTTTAAGTAAACATATTAAAAAAAAAATAGTTATTGACAATTGCAAATTAGGCATTTTTCCAAGCTAAAGTGGGTTAGTGATATTCGATGAAACTAAAATTCGTATTTGAATAATTTTAAATATATTTAGTGAAAGAATTTTGACTACTTTTAATGAAAATGAAATTTTTTCAAAAAATGGTTTTCCAAGAAAAAAAAATGGTTTTCCAAGAAAAAAAAAATTAATTCTTTCATTTTGGACCAACTAAAATAAAACTGCCGATGTAATAAAAGAAAATCGACCGTTCGTATTTTAAGGGACAGCCCAACATATGTAGTATTTATATGTTGTCAGAAAAATGTGGACGTTTTTTTTAGCGTATATTGTAATATATTTTTGTTAATTGTTAATAAATGACAATATAAGACTCTTAGCTAAAATTTTTTAGAGTTTTCGCTTGTCTTTAACCCAATCCAAGTCCAGTTTTTGCAACAGATTTAAAACCAATATACTTTGTAATTCTGAACTTCTTCAAAACTAATATCGGAAAGCATTTCAAGCACCAATAAAAGAGGAGAAGTAGTAAAATAGCCCGTTGTTTTGGGAACAATAGTCATATGTGTCAGAACGAATACTAGAACAGATTATGAAGGAATGGAATCTCTTTTTAAGATGATATTTCGAACAGATAATTTAGCTGGCGTGGAACACAAAAAAACTTTTACCCAATTTACAAAAAGAATTATTTTTTTATTTCTTCGTAACGGTTTAACAAATGATGTAGTTTTGTCGGTTCCAAATATGAACAGAGCAAATTCTATTGGATGAAAAAGAATGAAAACTAATGAAACTTTGCTTCACAAAATGAACCAACAATTTTTGATAACCTTCATATTTTTTATGAAATTGGTTTTTTAATGAAAATAGTTCTTTGATTCCAGTGCAACTTCATTGCTTTTAAGCAAAAATTCATTAATATCAGGAAAATAATTCTCTCAGTGTGTACTTTGATAGATTTAAAAAAAATATCATTAACATTAAATATTTTAAAAAATTTCGCTATTCTTGGTACTACATATTAGTTATTTATAGGGCAAGGAATTTCATGCAAATGCATGTTTTTTGTCGATAATCCAAAACTAATATGGACTAAATATTTATCCAAATCATCAAATTTAGAACAAAATGGCATCGATTTGTAGTTGCATATTTTTGCATATTTTGTCATAAATGCATGTTTTTGCATATTTTGACTTTAAATGCATATTTGGTGCCTTTCTAATGCATATTTCGTGCTTTTGAATGCATATTTTGTGCTTTTTAATGCATATTGTGCATCTTTTTGATTTTTAGGAGCATTTTTTACTTTGTAAAAAAATATAAAAAATTAAAATTTTTATATTTTGATTCAATCAAAATAAACAATCTTAAAAACCTTATTGACCTATGGAAAATCTTCGAGTTCTGTGTCTGTTTGCAAAATAACTAACTAAATATATTTTTAAGTTTTAAATTGCATTACTTTTGCAAAAATAATAGTTTTTAGTACATATTTCTAATATTTTTAATGCATATTTTTCTTTTTTGGCCGCATATTTTAGGCGCATATTTTCCATTTTTAAGTGCATGAAATTCCTTGCCCTAGTTATTTATATCACAAACTTTTTTACGTCTAAGCTTACATTAAAAATCTTTCAAAGCCGGAAAACTTTCGATTTAAGCAGCAAAGCTTTCAAAATGTTATACACAATTTAAAGCTTTAAAAAAAACAACTTTTAAATTTAATATCTCAAACTTACCATTAAAAATGAATTCAAATTCATTCTTCTTAAAACAGCATTTTCCATTTGTGAGACCTTTAGAAAAATACGCAACAATTCCTTTTCCTTTTCCAAATTTGCCAACAAAAGACTTGCACCAGCCTGACGAACACAATAGCTTTCAAAAGCATGCAGCATTTGCGTAGAATCTAAGAATATTTTACCAATATTCACCGTAAGCAAATCATCATCACCCTGCTCCAAGGCTATATCCAGAGCATCACGCATACGTTCGGCAAGAGTTTGATTATTCTCGAGCAATTCTTCGGTATTCAAGAAGATTGCAGAGAGTTGTTCTTGTGTCAAAAGACCGGCTACCAACATGGGATGACAAAATTCTTCAAGTATAATCTGAAGATCACGACCATATTTCTCTTCGGTTTCGACAACCTCAGTTATAATTTCTTTACGTTCCACACGCTTTTTGCCACATTTACGACAAACCAAAGGGGCAAAGACATGACCATTCTCCGAAAGTTGTGTTTCTACGGTACCATCACAATCTTCACACAGGTGAAGAGGAGATGAACGAGGTTGTTGTAAGGAGGACGAGGAGGTAAGAGAAGAAGAGTTCGAATTTGAGTTCGATAAATATTTACTACGTGATGATTTACTAGTTTCGGAGCCCACACCAGAATCATTACGTTCTATATCACTTGTAGCTTGCTTAGAACGTAACAACATGAAATTGTTGCTGGAGGGAGGCGATAAAGAACTCATTGAACTTTGGTTATCGTCGGAAGAATCACTCATTACTGATGATCTAGAGCTAATAGTATCTATTCTTTTAAGTTTGCTTAATTTACCCAAATCACTTAATGTATCCGAGGATTCTTCTTCGATAATAATGGGATTAGAACAGTTAAGGGGATAGTCAAAAGGTTCTTCCTTTACCAAACCCCGTTCTTTGGCATCTACCAAATAGGAGAGTATATCATATTTCGAGGCTCCCTCGAATATTGATCGAGCAGATTTCTTTTCTAATTCTGGATCATTAAGAGGTGGCGCCGTGAGAGGCAATGGTGGAGGTACATCGGAAATTTCTTCATATATTGGGTCTATGTTATGTCTTATCGATTCATATTGATGTTCTTCATTCTGTGAATCTTCAATGTTAGTAGACAGCTCAATTTCCTGCAAGGTGGCATCTACTAACATTTGATAAAATTTAGATTTTGTTTCTGGAGACGGTGAATCATCTTCCACTAGAGAATTAACATCACTAGAACAACTCTGATAACAGTCTGATTCATCAATGGCTGCTTCAAAGTCAAACAATTCATAATTGTGGGCCGAAGCGAAACTATTAGCTGAACTTATACTGCCACGATTTGATAAACGTTCTTCTTCTTTGGTTAGGGGAACGGTCAATAAATTGCCATTCGATGAAGATGTATCTTTCGTGGAATGACAATTACGTTCCTCTTTAATTTTTTTCAATGATACATCTATCAAACGATTCATATTCTCGTTATCTTTGGTACCCGACATATCTACAGCATTACGTGATTCTTGTAAACGCTTTAAAGAATTTTCGATTAGCTCTGCTACGGTATCAGTTTCTAAACCTTCAGCTACTTGTTGCAACGTGGGGTCTTCCAAAAGTTTACCTATAAAGGTAGGAGTTTCCGTAGATTTATTAGTGTTAGGAGATCTATTTGAGTTTGTTAGAGAGGTTTCCATGATATCCGAATGATTTTCATTCATTTTCTTAGATCTTTTGCCATCCTTTTGAGCATCTGTTTCTCGTAATTTACATATATGAGGTACCAAATTACGTTTTACAGCTTCCACGGGATTACGTAAAATTTTCAATAGTTCCGTTTCATGGGGCAACCATTGTGAGTTATTATCATCATCATCATCATTATCTTCTTCGGTTAGTTTTTCATTAATAAATGTAGAAGATATTCTATTTTCTTGAGGAATCAACTTTTCTTTATCATAGTCCAGTCGTATTAATGTTTTACCTCTTTTTGTGGAGTTATTGGCGGCTGCTGATGAAGAAGATGTAGAGGAACAGGAACTAGTTAAAGAACTAGTAGAGGTGGATGATGTTGAGGAGGACGATCTTTGTAGATTTATATCTATGGTACCTCTTATAGGTATTATAGCTCTTATACTTCCCGAATGTAAAGAAGATTTTGATTGTCTTTTCAACAGGTTATTGAGTTGGTTATGTTGTAATATTAACTCGTCTTCGGAGCTGCGTGGAGAACTAACATTAATGGTTACTGTATTATAGTTAGAGTTGGTTACTTTTAAACCTTCCACTTCTTTGAGAGAATGACAGGAAGCATCTGTTACTACTACCGAAGATTGATACAGAGGTATAGAAGAATCATTACAGCTCAAATTTATGGTACTATAACAATCATCACCATTTATCAATATGGATGTTCTCTTTCGACCATAATCATGTGAAGAGTCTAAGGTTGACAAATCGGTAACACTATAGTGTGAGGAAGTTATAGAAGAGTTATTAGAACATATGGAATTAGGAGTGCTGGGTGACATATGTTCATCCATATGATTGTCAGTGTGGGAAATTTTTAAGCGATGTACTTCAAAGGAAGTTTTATTAAATGGAGCAACTCTAACAACTGTCCTTTGCTGTTGTTGTGGTTTATGTTTAGGAGTTGTCAGCGATGTTGTTTCTTTGTTTTCTTTGCTATTATCCAGTGATAAAATATCTGTCGTTGTGGGTTTTTTACCATTTGTCAATTGAGTAGTGGTTATGGATTTTGCATTAACAATCATTTGTTGCTGTTGAACCACTTCGGTGTCTTCGTTATAAGTGGCTCCATTGATTTCTTTAGAAAATATTGTATAATTCGTTGGTGGCTTTAGCTCATGACCAATTGTTAGCTGCAGTTCATGTTGTTTGTTCTCTAAGCCTTTAACAACAGTTTGTTGCTGGTGTTGTTGATAACTTTCTATTGCATCTGTTGCCAAGGTAATGGATTCAGTTGTATCTTTTAAGTCCTTTGCCTTAAGCAATGAATTGCTCAATGGTGGAGTTGTTGGGTTGGTTGATGATGATGATGAAGACGATGAGGACGACGAAGACAACGATGATGATGTGGATGTTGAGGGTGATGTTGGTGGTGGTGGCGGTGGTTCTGTAGGTCTTCCTACAAGGGACATTGTAAATAAATCTCTAGTATCGTTGCGGTTATAACGATTGCGCAATGCCATTGTATCTTGAAAATTTACTAAAGTTTTGTTAGCCTTAACACTACCTCCACTACTATTGCTATCAGTACTGGTAGTAAAATTTTCATTTTTTGTATTTGGTATATACTCTATGTCCTTTAAGCTATTCCTGGTATTTGAAATAAAATTTTCGTTTACATTACTACTACTGCTATCAGGACCACCATTATTATTGTCATTTTTCCTATTTTTGTGGTTAAAGCCATTGTTGTTACTGCTGCTATTGTTATTGTTGTGATATGTCGTTGGTTGCCTTTCACTTTGTGAACGTCTGATGGGATTTCGTGATTGTGTCTCTCTATTACTACAACTGCTATTCCTATCAGTTGCCGCAAGTGTTTGTATGTCCTTTTTGCCTTTCTTACTAGTTTTTAACTGCTTCTGTTGTTGCTGCTGCTGCATTTTCTGTTGTTGTTTGATTTTTGCATCATCATCATAATCGCTAGTTGTTGACTTTGTAGCTCCTGCAAATATAAATAGAACAACATTCAATAAGTTGTTTGATAGTAAAGTGAAGTCGGTATATCTATGAGGTTAAGTAGCTAATAATAATGTTGGTGTTGATATTATAAGTAGTATGTCATTAAAAGACATTCTTTGTGACTCTTTTCTATTATAATGTTAAATATTTAATCAAGTCTGTTCTTGTTATTTCGAATTATAAAATCAGCTTTGATTTGAGGTTTTATGAATTAGAGGCAAAAAATCATTTTACCCCACAAGGGAACTCTCCGAAATTAGAATTCATATTTCGCTAAAATTTTTATATGTGATAAATGAGATAAAATTAATGGACATATATTTTTTATTATCGGTCCAATCTTATTCTTAATAACTTAATAACTTTAAAGGCCCTAAATCGTAATTTTAATTGTGGGAGTAATTTTTTCAAGATGTTTTTTTTTAATTTTATAAAGGCACATTTACAAGCGAGAGCAAACTGTTAGAGATAGAGCAAAAAACTCTGCTTAATATGTATCTTAAATCAATCACAATAGAGCTATTTAGAGGTGTTTTTGCCCAATCTCTAGTAGTTTTTTCTCGCAAGTAAATGTGCATTAGGAAAGACACAATCACAACAAACATATAATATGACTCCCTCATCAGAAAAATAATGGGTATTTGTAATTTTTGTGTGAAAAAAAAAATTATACAAAATCTTCACTTTTATTTTAGTATCATCAAAAATTTTTTTTAATATAGTTTTTACGTAAAATCCAAACTAGTAAACCCAAACTGCTTTAAGGGGTAAAAGATAGGGTATAAAATCGTTCGAAATTACTTTGTTTTTTTTGGTTGTTTGAGAGCAAAGTACCACATCTTGCATTGTATTTTTTAGATAACTTTGAATTGCTGAATACAAGTATTGAAAAAAAAAAAAATTTAAATCGGTAGGGCAGTCTCTGAGATTTTTTGACTTAAAGTTTTCATTGAAGAATCAATTTTTTTATCTGAATACCGTGGAATTGAACCTTAAAAACTTAGTATGATTTAGAAATCGACAAAAGAAAAAAAAAATATAGATCATCTTGTATATCTGCCTCCCAACATAGCTATAATAAGGGAAGCTCGGTGGAAACGGCACTGCACTCACTCCTGGGATATATTGAGTGACCTCTCGAGTGCAAGGAGTACACTTTGGCTCTTGTCTTGGGGGTGCTGATACCATAATCAAGTTCATTATGAGGTCGCTGAAACAGATCCAAACTCAGCGCATCAAAGTTATCTAAAGTAGCGGTAGAAGGCACCTCACAGGTGGGTGTACTGTCACCGCTACTCGGGAATGTGATTACGAATCGACTATTCCTTCAATTTGACGATGTAGGCTGTAAGCCAGTTGCTTATGCGGACATTGTGGTAATTGCGATATCGAGTAAATATACGGATATTCTGTCGAATTTCATGGAGCCCTCACTAGAACTTCTCTTTAATTGGAGTAATTTGTAATGTTTAATTCCCTAGGAATTGAAAACTTAATTCAGGGAATTAAACGAAAAAAATTTAATTCCTTAGGGAATTAAACGAAATAAATTTAATTCCTTGACTAAAAGTTGAATTAACTAGAATTGAATGAATTCCTTGACTAAAAGTTGAATTAACTAGAATTGAATGAACTCCTTGACCAAAAGTTGAATTAACTAGAATTGTATGAATTCCTTGACCAAAAGTTGAATTAACTACAATTGAATGAATTCCTTGTTGAATGAATTCATAAAATTTTATGAAGGCATTAGAAAAAAATTAATGAATTGCTTTAATATAAATCGAATGAAAAAAAAGGAATTCATTCAATTCCTTAAGTTTGGTCAGGGAATTCATTCCCAAAATATAAATTCAGTTCAAAAAAGGGAATTAGGGAATTAATTCTTCGAAGCTCTGAGTACAGGCAAAGGAAATGATACAACTTGCCTGAAACATATTTAGAAGATTTTGCTATATGTTTTCCACAGACAACACAAAAGGACGCCAAAAAATGTGTATACATAGAAAATGTGGGAGTTAATTACTTCGGTTTATTACACAACTACATCAATCGCACGGGATCCCAATTTTACCAAAAAACTACTCTAAAATTTAGTTAATTTGAGCGGTCATGAGAGAGTAATATTTTTCTTGTTATTGTTCGAAGAAGCGCAGACTTTTTTGTTGTGGAAATTTGGGTAAAATTGCGTTTATCAGCTGTTCTAGTTCTAGTTCAATTAATGTATTCACTAAATTGAACGAAAGACATAGTTCACTACTAATAACCCTTTTTGTTGAGTTGTTCATTTCAGTCACACAGAAAAATATGTGTATCATTTACAAAAATCAATGAAAAAGTTGCCAAAATTTCTTGATAATATAACAAATACATAAAATTAGCGACATATTTGACGCTTATACAAATGTTCATAGAGTTAAATATGTAAGTAAATCGAAGCTTTTGTTTAATATAACAATCTTTTTACAGGTTTAATAAACTATTCCTTATTGTAAATAAAAATGCTTGAAAACAATATTTTTATTTTTAATAACAGAGCGATTGAATTAAAAGAGCGAAATAGGTCTTTACAATAAATTTAACCAGAAATAGCCCTCTGCAAAACAAACAACTTAGAATGCCCAAGTTTATGGATGTTTATTTTGGGCTTGAAATATGGTTTTTTGCATTT
Source organism: Leucophora obtusa (assembly GCA_949987735.1). Lineage (NCBI taxonomy): Eukaryota > Metazoa > Arthropoda > Insecta > Diptera > Anthomyiidae > Leucophora > Leucophora obtusa. The sequence continues at coordinate 176,291,721 of OX465296.1, forward strand.
GCGTACTTTTTTATATTTTTGTTACTTTATGAGAGTATTTTTTTTGTTAACTCTCATTTTACTAAACTTTACCAAAAAAGTACGCAAAAACACAGCTATTGTAAAAACCACAAATAACGAAAATATATTAATTTTAAATCGTCATTTCTCAAAAAATGCATTGTGGGAGTTGTGGTTTAGTTAGTTTCAATAAAAATTTTGTATTGGTTTGTATCCAATATTTTGACATTTACTTTTGTTTAATAGTTAGGTTAAAGTTAACCTTGCAGTATGAGACCTACCGTAAATAAATTTTAATGTGTTTTGAACAACTCTAAAAAGGCTAAAAAAGATCAATTTTAAATCATTGCTTCGAGTAATTTTGAGTACGTTTTAAATCAAGAAAGAAGGCTCTTTTCGATGAAACATTTTCATACAAACATAGTAGGGGTTTTCATATAAACTCGTATTCTACTCATAAACGGTGCAAACCTGGTATATTTATGAGTTTAATGTCAAACTCCATACATAAAAAATATGGTTTGTATTTATACAAAGTTTACAAGGAATTTACGAGTTTATATGAAAACCCCTAATATAATAAAGGTATTTATTTAAAGTATTTACGTCTCGTATACTGTGTATATGTTTTAAGTTTACTCGATTAATGTCAAAACTAGTTTACGAGCCCACGTAAATATACGCTTACATTTTTATGTGTAAACTTTTTCGTATTTATACACATATTTGAATATTGTCAAAAATAAAATTATTTTGTATAGTAAAGTGTTGTTTTTTCAAACGCGTCTTATAGACCAAATACAATTAATATTGTCATTAATGTATTTTTATTAATTCTAATTTAGTAGGTTTGAGGTAAAGAAGAAGAATAAACCTTCCTCAAAAGTTATAAACACATTAAATTTGCAAATCAAAGACAATCTGACAATAAAAATATAAACAATAATACAATTTAATGGAAGATCACTGATGAAGCCTGTCCATAAAAAGGCACACCGAAAAAACTTCTCAGTTACTAGCTACCAAATTTTCAACTGAGTCTCAGGTGAAATACCCCTTACTGAGACTCAGTTAAAAAAATTAATTGAAGACAACTAAATTGTTAGTTGAAAATAGCGTCAATATGTGTAACTGAGAAATAAGTTATTTGGAACGATTGTTTAGTTAAAAATTTAAGAATTAATAAATAGCACTATCCAATTTTCCAGCATTACTGGCAATAAATAAGAGTTTCATATAAACTGTTCAATTTATTTTTAATATTTTCACAAAAAAAAAAATGAAATGACATTATCACCTTTTATACTGGGTTTCGATAATTTGTCAATACATATAAATTATTATTTGTGTTTTTATTCTTCTGGATTGTTTGTCCATATATTTGCGCACTTCCTCTATAAAATTTTTTTAAAAAATTGTAAATTTTTCTGAAGAGACATAATCAAATATGAATAAAACTTACCATAAATTGTGTTCTTCTACCTGAATTTATTTCAGACAACTACATAGGTACTCATGGCATTTTAATACACAATGATCTTCGAGGGCAGAATAATCTTTAAAATTACCGAAATAAAGGAAATTAACTTTAAATTCTTATAGAATTTGTTTTTGAAAATTGCTTGACAATTTCAAAACTTTTCATATATGTATACAGGGTAACAGAAAAGAATTTTCTTGAATACAAAATTAGTTGATTTTAATTATTTCAGTTATTTTTAATTTTTTTGGTTTTAACTGAGGAATTATTTAACTGAGCAACTGAGATATCTTTTCGGTGCAGAAACTAGATCTAGTCTGATTTGCAAATTTAATGTGTTTATAACTTTTGAGGAAGGTTTATTCTTCTTCTTAACCTCAAACCTACTAAATTAGAATTAATAAAAATACATTAATGACAATATTAATTGTATTTGGTCTATAAGACGCGTTTGAAAAAACAACACTTTACTATAAAAAATAAACAATGCCCTGTTGGCTGTCCGTCTCCAATATACACAAATTGCCTGCACTTGTACGTACAAACCATACGTCAATGTGGCAATATTTGTGAAAAGGTGACACGGAGGAAATAAGAAGATAAACAGAGAAAATCTGAAGTAGAATGTTTGTATATGTCTGTTTGATCACTTCTGAAATTATTCATATAGAGACAATCTGACAATAAAAATATAAACAATAATACAATTTAATGGAAGATCACTGATGAAGCCTGTCCATAAAAAGGCAGAAACTAGATCTAGTCTGATTTGCAAATTTAATGTGTTTATAACTTTTGAGGAAGGTTTATTCTTCTTCTTAACCTCAAACCTACTAAATTAGAATTAATAAAAATACATTAATGACAATATTAATTGTATTTGGTCTATAAGACGCGTTTGAAAAAACAACACTTTACTATAAAAAATAAACAATGCCCTGTTGGCTGTCCGTCTCCAATATACACAAATTGCCTGCACTTGTACGTACAAACCATACGTCAATGTGGCAATATTTGTGAAAAGGTGACACGGAGGAAATAAGAAGATAAACAGAGAAAATCTGAAGTAGAATGTTTGTATATGTCTGTTTGATCACTTCTGAAATTATTCATATAGAGACAATCTGACAATAAAAATATAAACAATAATACAATTTAATGGAAGATCACTGATGAAGCCTGTCCATAAAAAGGCAGAAACTAGATCTAGTCTGATTTGCAAATTTAATGTGTTTATAACTTTTGAGGAAGGTTTATTCTTCTTCTTAACCTCAAACCTACAAAATTATTTTGTATTGTTTTGTTTGTTGTTTTTTATTTTCTGTTTTATTTGTAAATGCAAAATTGAAATGCGAATAGTTTTAAAAGCTACGTTCATTCAAATAAATAGGTAACGTTACAAATATACACGGTTTACGAGGGCATACATACAGTTAGATGAACACCACTAATATATTTTGGATATATTTTTGATTAATTTTTGAGTTTATTTACTGGTTGGGAAATATTGTTGTTTAGATATTGGGCTCATTAATAAATTGTACAAATAAACCTGATTATATTTAACTAAAGCTTAATTCATATCTTAATATTTAAAGGATAACAAACTAGACAATACTGCACTCAAAAAAGTCTAACATGCAGTAATCAGCAGTTGTTGTTTTTAATTGTAAAATTGTGGCAGTTAATTAAAAACCAACTAACGAAAAGTAATACCTTTCGGAACAATTGTTTAAAGTAGTTATTTGAAATATTATAATAAACAACTTTCAAAATAGCATTTTCGCAGTAAACTATAAGATGCTGTTAGTTATTTTCTTAAATGTTATAAATATTACTTATTTGTATTTGTTGTTATATTATCAATATATTCTAAGCAGAGCTTAAAAAAGATGGTGAATAATTTATAATAACTTTAAATCAATGAGTGCGTTTACCAGACGCTCAACTGTTGCTAATCCGCTACTCAACAATCTGGCGAACGATTTGATTAGCTACCGCTAAGTCAACATGTTCTGGTAGCTTTATCTTGTTTTGGTAGCGTAAACATTTTACACTACTTGTGAGCTGTCGTTTGTCATACCCTACACCACTATGTGGTCAGGGTATTATAAGTTTGTGCTGATGTTTGTAACACCAAAAAATATTGGTCGTAGACCCACCTTATAGTACACCGATCGGCTCAGAATTTTTTTTATTTCGATTTAACGATGTCCGTCTGACCGTCCGTCCGTCTGTCTGTCTGTCCATGCAATCTTGTGCGCACTCTACAGGTCACAAATATTAAATATTTTGATGAAATTTGGTACGCAGACCTATGTTGGCCCAAGGACGAACAAGTTTGATTTTGGTGAACATCGGTCCATGTTTAGACCTAGTGCCCATATAAGGGTCCCACCAAAATTATACTGTTTATACGCTGCATGTCGCAAATATTAAGATATTTTGATGAAATTTGGTACATAGACCTATGTTGGCCCAAGGACGAAGCCTATTGATTTTGGTGAACATCGGTCCATGTTTAGACCTAGTGCCCATATAAGGGTCCTACCAAAATTATACTGTTTATACGCTGCAGGTCGCAAATATTAAGATATTTTGATGAAATTTGGTACATAGACCTATGTTGGCCCAAGGACGAAGCCTATTGATTTTGGTGAACATCGGTCCATGTTTAGAACTAGTGCCCATATAAGGGTCCCCCCAAAATTGGCTTGGTTACAAACTGCAGGTCGCAAATATTAAGATATTTTAATGAAATTTGGTGCGCTGACTCACATTATAGAAAATTTTGACACAAGCCTCATTTTAACCCATTCGAATTTCGGATCCAAACATTAGTTGGCTTTTAACCAGACTGGTGTAGGGTATTGTATAGTCGGCATGCCCGACTTTAACCTTTTTACTCTTTTTGTTTGTATATTTATTTTAAAGAATAATAAACATATACAAATATAATTATAAAGGAATAAAAAATTTATAAAAAATCAACGAAACAACTACAAATATTTTTATTTTAAAACAAAAACAAAAGTTGCATCGTTCACCAGATTAATGTAATCATAAAGCGCTCAATTGTAGCGTAGCGGGCTTCTCTGGCAAACCTGCCCAATGATTTGATGCTAAATAAAGTGAGATAATGATTTGGTCTAATTTATCTGGATTCAATATTGATTCGATTGAATAATTTGTTTTATGAAATGATTCGCGAAGTATGAATCAAATCGGTGCTTTGAAGTATTAATTCAAAAAGAATAATTTTCAAAGATGATGAAAAAAGGCTGATTTTTAAATACGCGAATCCAAAAACTACAAAGATAATTCGCAACAACTATTTTTATATATTTTTATATAGTTATTTAGTTATTTTAAATGTAAATAATTTTGCCGCCTTGTTGACCACATAAACTTTTGTTTTAATTGCTATTTTCAGTAGATTCTACCGACGAACTTTTGTGAGTGTATTTTAGATAATGATGAATGTTTGTCAATTTGTTAATACAATTAAATATTTTTATATATATTAACTATTATAGTTTTTTATAACCATGGATTTTAATTTCATATCATTTAATCAAATTAATTATTTTTCTTTTGTTTAAAAGTCTATAACCTTCTACAATCCCAAAGAAAAACCACAAACTAATGATATAAATCTTTTTGTGTAATGTTCAGAAATTCTAAATGGAAGAATGGATATGGAACAAAATAAAAAAACTTGCATCCATAGGCGGTTAACAGAAGTTCGTATGCATTTTGTATATTTTTATTTAAATTATTTTCTCTTTTATGTTGTTATATGGAAGCAAGAAAATGGAAATATTTTTTTTTAATGAAACAGTTTAGCAAAGATTTAATCATGACCCTCAACTTTAATAAGTTTGTGAATTTTTACTATTGGAAATAATTTTTTTTTTAAGTGTAGTAATTATGTGCTTACAAATTAATGCATATATTCATAAATGCTCTATAAAATTAGACGAGGCTTATGAAACTAATTTTTTATGAAAATTTTGTAAGCCTCCTATAACTTTATAAAGCATTTATGAATTTACACATAAGTATTTAATTTTGTCATCTACTAACTAAAACAACTTTTGCTTCAAATTTCTAAGAAAAACTTAATTTTATATTCGAAATTGGTATAAAATTGAACTTTTCTATTGATTCTATCACAACTGTTTAGCATCCTTTAAATATCAAATAATTGTAGTATTTATTATTACCAGCTAATTGTTTCGTTCATTTTTTGTTTTAATGGAATTACTAGGAAACACAATATTTGCTGCATACACACAGAAAAAGAAATTGCCAACCGAATTACTAAGCTTATTTTGGTTGTTACAACCAATAAATTCGGTTGGTGAAACCATATTGGAATGCGATTCCTAAATATTTTGGGTATTGCAACTAAAATTCAGTTGTATAAAGCGAATTTTGTTGTTATAACCACAATTCATTTGTAGCAATCTATTTTAGTAGATGTAACCAAATTTCAGTTGGAAAATGCATATTTTTTCTCTGTGCGTACAGCTGCAATAGAAAATTATTTGAAATTAATGCCATTCTTTATACATTCATTCCTTCATGTATTGAGAATTCAAAGAATTCTACACGCTGAAACATTTTTACTGGTAATATATATGGTGATATCAAAAAATGTGATAAAAACCGTGTAACCACCGAATTTATAATGCATGGATTACATTTGAGTTACATATTTCGATATATATCAGCGCATTGTCACCTGTTTTACAAAATTTATAACAATCTGACCAATTTTTGGTTAATACATAAAATTTGTGACCAATTTTATAGGCCAAATGTAAACTCCGTAACAAGTAACTCATAAGGTTTTTTAACTTTAATAGCTTATATTTTAATAACCAATAAAGCTAAACACTAACTGTAAGAATTTTTATGAAGAGGAAAAGTGTTGTTTTTAATAAAAATTAATACATTTTACAAACTTTTTCGTATATCTTAGCTATCACGACTTCAACTCTGTAACGATGTTTCGTCATAATTTTTGATAAAAATGCATATACCAGAATTTTGGAGTTATCTATTATTTATATTGCGAAAAGTATAATGTTATTTATACTCAAATGATCGTTGGACTGTAAGTAATCATCCAGTATAACAGACTTGAAGCTTATCCGCAGCATGTAACATTCTCGAGATGAAAAAGGATGTCTTTAATAAGATTTGAAAAAATGTTGTAAACTCCGTTCCTAATTTTTACACCAAACTATTTAACGGGTAAGAAAAACAATGTCATATTTGGATTCACATTGTAGGCATCATGCGATTTTGTTTCGGAAAAAAATTCTGACAAAGCGTTTCTGAAAGAAAACGAAAAAGTAACCAAATGTAAACTCCGTAACTGTAAACTCCGTAACCACAATTGTTTGCATCAGGTTTCATTCAAATAAATGTAGATAAATGTTTAAAATATTTTAAAATAACCATAAACAGAGGTGATTCAACTAATATTTATGCGTCAAAAGACGATTCAACTCTTGCGTCAAATCAAAAAAAGTTATCAGTTTTTTACCCTAAGCTGCTGGAGCGAAAAACGATTGATTTTGCATTTCATTGGTTTTGAATCGATATTTCGAGTCATTACTGACATTAGTTTGACAAATTAAATTTGTTTCACACAATTTAAGAATTTTTTGATAGTGAAATGTTATGTTTTTAATATATTATTTTGTAACTGCGCAACCGCTGTTTGGATTTAAAAAAATATTTTTTTCGCGGAATGAATTGTATTTTTATTCGCGAAACCGCCAATTTGATAAACACAAATTATATATCATTGGAAAGCAAGTTGAAAACCCAAATACGAAAAACTAATAAATTGAAGAAAATTCGTAGCCAATTTTTTTTGTTGTTATATCTTTTGCCTGCAGAAATGTAAACTCCGTTACAACAAAAAAAATTCTTTAGTAATTAATTCTAATATTAATTACGATTGTCCTATGCGACGGTTGCAAATCTTTAACTAAAAAATAATAAAAATTTAAAACATTTGCACAGCAGCAACACAACTTCTCCAATCAACACTCGGTATCCAACTATTGAATGTGAAAAAAGCGCATCATAATGTGATAATTACTTGTGAAAAAGGAGAAAAAACAATAGGATTAAGAGAGGAAACATTCTAATTGAAAAATAAAATTGCTCAAGTATTAGGTAATTCTGGCTCTTCTGATTACAAAACATACATTGTATACGCTGTGATTGAAAAAACTTCAATTAGCCACACTCAGCGCTATGCCGACCGTGGTGTAACTTGTTAAGAGGTGATGCTACGAGTCATAGCCTGTGCAGAGGGCTGCCGGTTCAATCCCCGGTCATGGCAATACACAAAAAGTTTTTCATATAGAGACAAATTAACAATTAAAAATTACTTTGATCAGTTGACACATAAACTAACCACTGACGAGTCTTTGGGTGAGACGAAACTGCGGCAGTCTGGTGATTCCCTTGTGTCTGTTAAATTTTTCAATAAAAATGTTTTCTTCTTCTTCTTCCTAGAAATCAACTCTAAAAAAATTCTTTAGTAATTAATTCTAATATTAATTACGATTGTCCTATGCGACGGTTACAAACACTTAACTAAAAAAAAATTAAAATTGTGCAAAAAAAGTTATTGCGACAACTTGTAGAAGAGATTTTTTGCAATTAGGTTTATAATGACTAAACTTACTGATTCCATTAAGAAAAAACCAAAATATTAACACTTTTTGCTTCTCACAAATTTGGCCCAAAAATTTATCACATTTTTTGATTTCATCCATATGTATTTGGAAAAACTGTAAAAATATATTTGCCGTGTTTGTAATATAACATGTTTGCTTGCAAATATGATATTGTTACGTTTTTACCTTCTAAAAACGTTGGTTTACTTCTCTTAAATAAACAGGATTTTTTTCTATTGCAATCAAAATAACCAATCCGAACGCTGCCAACAATTGTTACGTTTTACATTATAAAAACGTTCAGTAATCTCCTTTAGATAAACCGGGCTGGTGCTCTATTAAATAAAATAATTCTTACTTTTTGTTTGATTGAGGTTCTTTATTTACACTCTCTTTAGTTTGATTTAGCTTTACACTTTTTTATTAAACGCTGTATTAATTTAAATACAACAATATAACACTCACACAAACTCTAGTGATTTTAACACGATTTATTGAAGCCCGACTGAATTACACAATCGCTAATAATCAACTGTCTAACTTAATGATATATGGCAGCCTTATATAGTTTCACTTCCGTTGTGATAGGGAATTCTGGAAGCACCTAGAGTACTAATATTATACCTAAATGTAGTGCTGCCAGCTGTCAGATTGATGATTTTAGTAAATCCCGTTTCTCGGGATATTTTTTCCAGAAAATTCCAGAAAGTGCTTTCCCGTTCTCAAAATAACAACATTAATGATTATTAATTAGACGAAACTTTCGGGTGCTCAAGAAACGCCGAAAAAGCGTCAGGAAAAGAAAATTTCCAAACTTGGCACATCGCTGGTCTGGAAACAGGTTTTACAAAATAAAACGAATAAAAAAGTTACAGTCAGGTATATCGACTATACGATAGCCGACAGCACTCTCGTTGAAAGTCAGTAAATGTTTCGATCTGAAATTCTAATGGATTGAAATGTAAAATCAGTAAGAAATTTTGATTTAAGCGAATATCGGAAATAGAGTCCATATGGGTGATAGGTAAAAATACGGAAAAAGTCTACCTAGAATCAATATTCCTTGCCCTTGGCTCCCAAATTTTATAAAAACATATTTACTTTTGCTACCTGTAGCTTGCGTTCAAGCATTTAGGGGATCTTTGTACGGACATTAGGTCTATACATCAAACGATTTCAATCAAAATCAACAGACTTTGTCTTTTGGAAAATTCAAATCAGTGTATCAGACCAAAGACCATGTAAACCAAAATATTTCAAATGCATGCTACCGAACCAGTTATATTTAAGTTAAATTTAGGTGAATGCAAATAACAATTATCCTGATAAAATAATAAAAAAGTATTTGCTTAAATTAGTAGATTTCTGATTTCAATAAGTTAAATTGTCATTAAAAAACAAAAAAAATAAAAAAATAAAAAATTTTGAAAATAAAAAAATGATTTAAGTAAGTGTTACTCACTACAAGTTACTACTTTTACTATAGCTCGAAAAATTTAATAAAAAAAAGTTAACAAAACTTTCCAATTGTAGTAAAATTAGTAAGAATTTCGAATAATCGAACACACTGATTGTTTTTAGTGTACTGAAACTCAATAATATTTTTTCCTGATTTTAACAGGGTAAATTATTATTGGCACTTAACTAAAATATAACTAAAAATATAAAATATTTAACTAAATTTTTCTTGCTGTTTTTATCTTATTAATATTTAGCAACCCGATTCTGCTAGTTTTGGCAATTTCTTCTGCAGAACCCTTTTACAGACTTTTTCTATTACTGCATAACTTCAAGTAACATCATCTAAAAACTTATGAAATAAAATTTTTATTATCAGAATTCTTGCATTGCTCGGGGCGTTATTTTAATCCGAAGTTTTAAAGATGGCGTTATTTCTTTCCCTCCCGATTTATTAAAATGAAATAGAGTGAAATTGATGAAAATTTCCCTAACCATATAATACCCCAGGGAAAGGGGTTATCTCTACCCAAAAATGGGCCTTGGCGGGGCCTTGGACCTTCGGAAATTTTTAATAAAAATAAAAATTTAAATAAAAGATAAACTATTACCCCTCATTCAAAAATCTTCCACTTCATAAAATGGCCCATATCTCGAAAACTAAGCGAGATAGAGCAAAACGGACAAAATGTTTGCTCCACTGGAGTGCTCTCAGATGATATGAACTAGGCCCAGGGAGGGTCCCGAGACCCTAAATTTGAATAAATTCTACGACACAGTATAATTAAAGATAAAACTGTAGTTTTACAAATTTTTTACTTAAATTTAGATTTGTTAAATTGAACAAAAAAGTGTTAAAATCAACAAATTTTATTTTAGGCCAAAAAACGGGAAGAAATTTTGGTAAAGCAACAAATATTTCTGTTCAGCCAGCAGACTTACTATTTGGAGTGCAAAATAAATTATGGCTTCAAAATGTGAACGATTTAAATGACCTGTTGAAATTTAACCAACAGTTTGATTCAAATTTTATACGGGAAACAACAGCAAATATGTCAGGTAAAGTTCCAATTAGTACTTGACCGTACATTATGGTAATGAGGCGTAGCCTGTTAAATTTTGAAATACATTTTTTTCCTTTCCTCCACATTTTAAAATTATTTATTTTATGGGAAGTTGACAGATGTTTTCGGAAAGTAAGGAAAGAGTCAGAGAATACTGTATAACTTCGAAGTATATGTATAATTTTAATTGAATTATCTAAAAGCTCAAATTCACGTTCCTATTTAATTATAACTGTTAGAGTGAATTTATTCTTTAAGTTTATTCAATTAGCTAGAAAAGCTGAAAAATAAAATCATATTTTGTAAATTATAAATTTAGGAATTAAATTTTAATTTACAAAATTGAGAATTTAATAATTTTCCTATTAATTTTTTTAAAAATTAAATAAAAATATGTTTCAAAATGAAAATATCCGATCCAATTACGCATGAACTACACATGAAAGCAATTAGCAGCGCTCTACCCACGAAGCTAAATATTACCCGTGATTTGGTTAATTACCCGCAATGTGGCAGCACCGCCACAAGATCTTGACATTGTTAACATGGCGTATGAGCAATATCTGTTATTGAATGAAATATCAATCATACGTCTGTTGTGTTGAGTACAAATCGTATTGTTTTCATTACTTTTGTAAACTTTTATCCAAATAATGTAAAGTGTTGCAGTTATTATGCCATTGCATATACAAAAAGATTATTATTTAAAATATGTAGTATTTGCTTGTTATTTTATCTTTGAAATAATTTAATTATCGTACAATGTTTTCGAATTTGTATTCAATTCTTTTTATTTTTTGTATTCAAATCTGTTTCCTTTTAAGTATTCTAGAATTTCTATAAATTCAAATTAGTACTGCACGAGTAAACTTTCATTACGTTTTCGAAAACTGCTGTTTCTTTGTAAAAATGGGAACAACAATATGCATCAGTGCTTGTAATGATGTTTTGCTTTTTTTATCACATTCTTTGTTTTCAATATTCAAGTAATTTAAACACAAAAACCTTTACTAACAAATAAATTTGCAAATATTCCAGATACACGATTATTTTCTATTTAGATTACATTTAAATGTAAAAAGGAAAGCATACTTTACTGTTTTTCTTGTGTAATAAAAAACGTTATAAGAAAACTAAAAAAAAAAACTCTATTCGAATTTAATTCGAGTTTTTAGTTTAGGGCTAATAAAAAATTGTATACATACATATTTAAATAAAAACACAAAGAAGATTTTTTTTTTTGAAAAACTGTTTTAATTTGCTAAGGTAAATTGAATTTTTAGCCCTTTATAAGACTACCACAGAGTATAAGACTACTATAGGTTGTTATTATAAATATGTTGAGAGTTCAGCGAAATTTTTAAAATTTTTGTTTGTTTTAATATTATAGAATTGAAATTGAAAATTTCTGCATTAAGCCTCTTATGGGTTCTTTTACTATTGGGTAATTACTACATTGTAAGCAGTAATTTTCTATTTCAATTTTTTGTTTCTATATGTGGAGTATTAAAATGCATTTTTAATAGCTACTGCTAGCAAAAGAAATTCAGAGATCATTTTTTAATTTCGGTCCAACTGTATACACTAAGCAATGATTTTGTAGTAGCAAAATAATAAAGGTACTTAAAAGGAAGAAACTAATTTTGGAATTTTCTTTTGCTATACTTATATTTTACTTGCATACACAGAAAAAAAACAACCTTGTTGGTAACCGTAGTTTAATTGGAGATAACATAGTTTCACAATTAAAATTTTCAGTAGCTACGTTTAGTCAATCGATTGACAACAAATTGGTTGTTATATATATATTCGTTCCTTTTACTCCTGCAAGGAGCATAGGGCCGGTTGTTAGTATGAAATTATTTTCTGAATGAATTTCTATAATAGAGGATTTCTATTTCTATAATTGAGGTTTATTACTTAATATATTACATATTAGGCTGGGGCCTAAATCTGCAAAGACTGCATAAGGATCGATATTGACAACACTTTTAAATTGATTTTAAAATAACATTTCGACTTAAGAAATTAACATTTTGCATAAAATATTACAAGCAGATAATTTAAACTAAACTCCTTAAAAAGTTGCGTTAACATTTAACGACATTTTCTGCATCGTGCATTCAGACTTCACCATAATCGAAGAATTTTGCTAGTAGTTAATTCATTGTAAGAGATTTTACCTGTAGAAAATTTATCATAATTTAATTTTTTATACCCTACACCACTACGTGGAGAGGGTATAATAAGTTTGTGCTGGTATTTGTAACACCAAAAAATATTGGACCTAGACCCACCTTATAGTATACCGATCGGCTCAGTATCACTTGTCCGTCTGTCCGTCTGTCTGTCTGTCCATGCATTCTTGTGCGCACTCTACAGGTCGCAAATATTAAGATATTTTGATGAAATTTGGCCGGACATAGGTCGAACTATTGATTTTGGATGAAAGCGGTCCATGTTTAGACCTAGTGCCCATATAATGGTCCCCCCAAAATTGGCTTATTTACACGCTGCAGGTCGCAAATACGAAGATATTATAAATTTGGTACACAGACCTATGTCGGCCCAAGGACTATTGATTTTGGTTAAAATCGGTCCATGTTTAGACCTAGTGCCTATATAAGGGTCCCCCCAAAATTGGCTTGGTTGCACGCTGCAGGTAGCAAAAAAGGTAGCTGACTCAAAACGGGTTATCGTTATTCTGGAAATTTAATAGTTTTTAACTGGGTTGTTATGACTAAACCCTACAAAAAAATTTATTAGTTAATTTCATATGCATTATTTTTTTTTGTAATATTGGCCAATTCGAAATTTTGAAGCAAAATTTCTAATAGAAAATCTCAACAGTTTTAAAAAAATTAGATCTGTAAGAAATAACACGTTTGAATATGTTTGCAGACAATTATAAACATCCCAGCAAAACTTTCTATTACCAGGTAAAGGGAAATGGAATAAAAAACAAAAACTTGTAAGTACTTACACTTTGGTCAAATAACCCATTATTTTAACATGGGGTTGTCATTGGAGGTAAGTGGTTCCCGACAAATTACCGGTATAGACTCAAATAAGTTATTACGTATAAAGTACATGTTGTTGCTTGTAATATTTGAAGTAATAACTTCACTAGTGAGCAATAACGGTTAAATTAAGTTCATTGAATCAATGAAACATTAAATGAAAAATAATTGAAAAAAGCTAATGGGGTACCCATTGCCAGGCAATGCGTGAAAAAGGATGGAAGAATTCTTCAAAGATATGTAAAGCAGTTTGTAAACATCCACAAACTGCCTTATATATCTTTAAAGTATTCTTCCAATTACACTATACGACAGTCAAAATCGGGATGGGATGAAACCAACGGGAAATGTTATATCGGTAAAAAAGAAGTTATACGTGTCCCGGCGTTTCGCTGGGTCAACCCTAGGAATCCAGATATATCGATTTGACCTTTGGTGGTCTTTTTTTTGACATAACTCGAGAACCACTAGTCCGATTTTGCTCAAACAATTTTAAAAAAATTAAAAATTACAATTCCTTTAATCTGTTCATATAACGTTTTTCTATATACTCAACAGTTTTGCCGGTAAAAATAAATGTTTGTTACCGCTACCATAAAAATCAATAACCTTTTGTTTATTACTTTTTTTTTAATATTTTAGGCAAAAAATATTTTTTTCTTCATACATTTATTTTTACCGGCAAAACTGTTGAGTATATAGAAAAACGTTATATGAACAGATTAAAGGAATTGTAATTTTTAATTTTTTTAAAATTGTTTGAGCAAAATCGGGCTAGTGGTTCTAGAGTTATGTCAAAAAAAAAGACCACCAAAGGTCAAATCGATATATCTCGATTCCTAGGGGTGACCCAGCGAAACGCCGGGACACGTATAACTTCTTTTTTACCGATATAACTTTCCCCGGTAGTTTGAACCCTTCCCGATCACTGACCCCTACCATTTGTCTCACAGTGTTATTTTATTTTAAGTTTTAATATATACATGTTTTCAGGCAATCATAGCAAATGTAAAAATGTATTTCCATTTTTAATTTTATAATTATTATATTGTAGGATTCAAACATATTTAACAATGATAAACATACTTAGGTATACCTATATGTTTGCCGGCAGATGTATTTAATTTTTTCCAAAAATATATATCTCTATATGCGAATATATTAAAAATTGCAAGCAAACATATTATATTAGGAACATGGCGACTATATTTTTACAGTTTACCCACACATATACATATTACCAGCAAATATATTATCATTCATTATTTTTTTTTAAAGCGGGCATGTTTAGAATTGGTTCTATATAGATCCTGAGGGAGTGAGGGATTTGTAAATTTTCAATAGCACTTAAATAAAAAACAAATTCAATTAGAATTATGTTTTTGTGATTCAGAATTATAAAATTTTCTAATACAGTTTTGTTTGTTTCTTTTGTGCCTGATTACTGAATGTCCAGTTAAATTAAACCGAGAGTTAAAAAATTTTGTATGGTAAACAACAAGAAATGTGTTAGTTAAAGTCCAAGTTAGTAACTAACTGGACATTCAGTTTTTGGGACTTAAATGTTTAAAGAAATATTTAGATATGAAATCCCTTATTGGCCAAAGACGTCCCAGGATGTTACAAAGGTTAAAAATGCAGCAAAGTCAAATTAAATTGTTTTGTTCATTTTCTTTTATTTTTGCATTGTTCTGTTTACGGTTGTTTGTTTAATGTTAAATCTCTTGCTTGTTGCAGTCACGTGTTCAATCATAAAATTTTTTATTAGAACTTGAAAAATTTCCAACAGAAACGAAATATTTAGTCATAAAAATGAAACATGTCTAAAGGTTTGGTGTGAAAACTGAGAAAAAAAAATATAATAAAATTTTTTTCAAGAATTTTTAAATTCAAAATTAAATTTTATATGCCCAGTAAGAAATGAGGTAACTCATAAGTATATGTTCATACATATATGGACATATATGAATACTAGGGGTGGGATAGTGCACGATTTTTCGGTTTAGATACGCTAGAACACCTAATTTTGTGAGCTTCGAAAAAAAATTCAGGAACCAAAAAATGGCGGAGGTGGGGCGGGGGTAAATGGATCCGCATCGGAGTTTAAGGTGGTGGTTAAGTGTTAAAAGTCCACAAAAAGACCCATAAACGCCCGGAGTCGCCCCTAGAGTGGTGAAATGTAAGACCGACCCCCATTAATTTTTCCTCCAAATATTTTTTTATAAATATACATACCCCTATCACCACTCGGTAAGGGGGCTGCCATACAAGATGACATTTTTATAAAATTTTGTCCCACCGCTCTAACTATCCCAAAGGGCCCCTATAAGAGTCAAATGTGTGGCCGACCCCAATATTTTTTCAACCTCAATATTTTCTCGATACCTACCTTCCCTCTATCTGCAATCCTTAAGGTGGTCCCCATACAAATTTTTTATTTTTCATAATTTTTTTTATAAAACAAATTATAAAAAAATTACAAAAAAAAAAAAATTGTATGGGGACCACCTTAAGGGTTGAAGATAAAAGCTAGTTATGTTACGAGAAAATGTTGGGGGTCGATCATACATTTAACTCCTCTAAGAGCACCCTTGGGACAGTTAGAGCGGTGGGAGCAAATTTTATAAAATGCCTGAGAGAGGAGCTGATGTCATAAAAAAATTATAAAAAAAAAATAAAAAAGAATTGTATGGGGACCACCTTAAGGGTTGGAGATGAAAGCTAGTTATGTTCCGAGAAAATGTTGGGATTGAAATAATATTAGGGGTCGGTCATATATTCGACTTCTATAGGGGCACCCTTGGGTCAGTTAGAACGGTGGGAGAAAATTTTATAAAAATTTCATCTTGTATGGCATCCCCCTTACCGAGTGGTGATAGGGGGTATGTATATTTAGAAACAATATTTGGAGGAAAAATTAATGGGGGT
The DNA here is from genome assembly GCA_949987735.1 of Leucophora obtusa. Lineage (NCBI taxonomy): Eukaryota > Metazoa > Arthropoda > Insecta > Diptera > Anthomyiidae > Leucophora > Leucophora obtusa. The sequence continues at coordinate 176,308,378 of OX465296.1, forward strand.
CGGTCTTACATTTCACCACTCTAGGTGCGACTCCGAGCAGTTGTGGGTCTTTTTGTGGATTTTTAACCCTTCACCACCGATGAGGAGCCATTTGCTCTCACTCCACCTTCCTCATTTTTTGGTTCATGTCTTTTTTCGAATCTCACAAAATTAGGGGTTCTAGCGTATATAAATCGGAAAATCGTTCACATATATATGAACGAATACTTTGGTGTTACCTCGTTTTTCGGATACATACATATATGAATAAATTTTAACATTTTCTACCGGGTATCTAAAATTTCAAATATATTAAATTTCTCTTTAGGTAGTAGATTAAACCGGTACCATGAAATAATTCCCAAATGAAATAAGTCCCAAAACAAAAATTAAATAACTCCCAAAAATTTTCCATACAAATTGGGACTTATTTCATTATGAAATAACTCCCAATGTGTTGGGAATTATTTCATAATTTCTTGTTGGCAGTTATTGCATTATGAAAAAACATCCAAATGAAATAACTTCCAACAAAATTTTCTTGGCAATTATTTCATTTCTTTTTTACAGTTGCGAATTATTTAATTTTTTTTTGGGACTTATTTCATTTTGAATATAATTTTATCTTTGGGAGTTATTCAGTTCTGTTGGCTGTTTAAAACAGCTGATTTTTTTCTGATAACTTTCCTGTTCAAATCCATTACGGCACCTCTATACGAAAGAGAAAACTGCTAGAGATAGAGCAAAACACATCTCTAAATAGCTTAAGTCATTCACAATAGAGTTAATTAGAGGTGTTTTTACTCTAACAGTTTTCTATTTCGTGTAGATGTGCCTTTATATTTATTCAGCATGAAGGGATGATTAAAGGGAAGATCAATTCTAATTTTACACAATTGTGTTAATTTTTAAAATTTATGATCTGGTTGAAAAAAACGCTACTTTCGCCACTTTTGCAACTGCTTTCTAACATTTCTAAATTCACTGAGTTATAAATAAAAAAATAAAAAATCGGTTAAAATTTTTGTGTAAAAATGTACATGTTTAGTTACAAAATTTTAATCGCACACATAATATGTGCAATTCTAAATTAAAAGTGCATATTTTACAATAAATACGTCTTTTTGTGGGCAAAAATGTGTAACAAGATTTTTACAAATTTGATGTCAAACTTAAGCATTTTGCATAACATTACATAAAGTTTTACCAACTTTATGGCAGTGAATTAACAAACATTTTTCGAGTGTACTTATTAAATAAATAGTACTCGATATTTTTGAATTGTGAATCACTTAATTTCTGTTGGGACTTATTTCATTGGGAGTTATTTCATTTCTTTTGGGAGTTATTAGTACTTTAGAAAATAACTCCCAAATATTGGGACTTATTTCATTTTCCTATTTAGGAGTTGTTTCATTTTTTAAAATTGGTAGTTATTTCATTTTTATTGGGGCTTATTTAATTGGGAGTTATTTCATTTGGGAATTATTTCACGGTACCGATTTAACCTAGCAGCAAAAAAAAATTGGAATTATGCTTTACAAACCACTTTTTTCGCTGCTTCCAAAGTATCCATTAGTATATTTTTACAGCTTTATTAGAAGTAATTCTTAACAACAACACTGTAAAAGTGATCCCAAAAAGTGATTTTCATACAGTTAATTTCCAAAGAGATGATAACACGTTCAATTCCTAAAGAGGCCAATATTTTTCAAATTAAAAAAAAAATTATTTTTCAATATTTATAATTAATTTGTTGAAAATTAATATTTTAAAATTTTTTAATTTTTAAAAATATATAAAATAAAAATGAAGAAAAATTGCGTTTTGTTCTGAAAAAAAACAAAAAAAAAAAATACCGAGTTGTAAGTACTTTTATTGCAGACAATATCACGCAATGAAAAAGTGGTGTTTTTATGCCAGCCCAATTTCATATCAAAGAATAGTTCAGCGGTATAGAGCTAGGCTAGAATCTTGAGGTCAAAGGTTTGATGCCCGGTGGCGTTTTTTTTTTAACTTTCAGTTGATGAAAAAGACCTTTGCACTTGTTCAAAAAGTACAGAAAAATGTTGAACTGGGAGTACTCATATAACAACTCAATGTTAAAATCCTTTGTATTTCTGTTAAGAAATAAGTACATCTAGACCAGTTAATAATAATCCGACTGTTAATCAGGGTGCAATTTTTAAACGAATCTGGTATTGATACTACTCTTTGTGTGCAACTCTGTGCATTAATATAATGACGCTTTAAAACACTAGAAAAGACAAACACAAAGTAAAATAAAAATCAACGTTAAGATGCTGCCGAAAAAATATTTTGGCGCTGTCGACAAATTTTTTTCTAACGCCGTCATTATTGTATACTTTTGAAATTCCGAATTTTCCATGTGAAAGTGTACACTCTTTTATATATGCCTAATACTTATATATTTCTTTAATTGTTCTTTAGACGAGTACCAAAGTTAAGAAAAACAAGTAAAACAATTAAAGTCGGGCATGCCGACTATATGATACCTTACACCAGTGTGATTTAAAGTAAACTTAAGTTTGTAGTCGAAAATTTAATGCGTTGAAATGGAGTGGTATCAAAATGTATCTATAAATTGGTAAAAATTATTAACCAGTCAACATTTTGACGTTGGCTGCAAATATATCCGCTATAGCATGTTAGGATTGAAAAATTTGTAGAAAATTCTTATTTGTGTACAATTCTTTGGCATTGATGAAATTTCGAACGATGGTTTAATTAAAAGAATTATTTGGCATCTTCGAGTCAAATAAATTCTGTATAATGGAGAAAACATGTGACAAGCATACCTCAAGTAGTCAACTATGAATGTCAACTTATGACCATCGTAGTGTATTCATACTTTTTTTTAAATAATTGTTTCTTGTTTTTATACATAAAAATTTTGTTTTTGTTTAAAATATATAAAAAATTAGTTTATCAATTTTTTTGCTTAAAAATTTTTTGTTTTCATCGCATGAATGCATATAAATTTAATTTTGTTATTTGAGTTTATATTTTGTTAAATAAAATTTGGGGTTAGTTTTCTGGTCTATTCTCTGCCTGAATGGTTGGTCGAGTTTTTCCTTAATTTTTGTTTCATCATGTCTTGCTTAACATGCAATTTTTTGTGGCACGTTTACAAAATAAGTGCAAATAAAACAAAAAATTAACAACATTTTCAAAACTTTTTCTCTCTCTCTCTCTCACACTCTCAGAAATTGTTTAACATGTTTTAATTTTGTGGTTACTGTAGCTAGTTTTTATTTTCATTACATTATAATAAAATTTTGCATATTAGCCAAAATGTATGTCAAAATTGTGGTAAAGTTATGCAGTACCTACTTCTATCAAAAAATTTAAACTAAAGGGAGATGTGATAAAAATGAGGATACAAAAGTATTATTTGCATGTAAAGCAATTGAAGTAGAACATGTCGAATACATGAAACCCTACACCACAGCATAATTTGTGTCATATTCTGGCAAGGAATCAAATTCCACGAAGGGGATTTCAATTAACGGTACAATAAATATAGAAAAACATATCATAATACTTATTTGTAAGAAAAAGTGGGTCTAAGACTTGCTAACTTATCTATAAATAAGCTGAGTTTAGTGCTTAACCATACACTAAAAGAAAAAAAAAAAATAATTAGTAGAAAAATTAGTAAAACGCCTTGTATATTAAGTATACTAATTTTCAGCAACTTTTTTGCTGAAATTGTGTTTTTAGCAAAAGTTTTAGTTATAAGAGCACTAAACTAATTTTCAGCTAATGGTTTACTAATTTATATTGTTACCAAAATTGTGCTGATAAACACATTTATAGTGCGGACAACAACCACACAGAGAAGATGTAGATTTCGCATATTATACATTAGATGCAGACATGCGCGGTTCCAGAAATTAATAAAGGGTTCTTCAACAGAGACGCTACAAAAGTAGAAAGACAGGGACAGCAAACGACGCCATATTTCTTGCCGCTCTTTTCACATTTCTCTTCAGTAAGGTTTGTCATTTCATGTCGGAAAGATATACGAGCCAACAACGAGTCGAAATTATTAAAATTTACTACCGAAATTCGGAGTCAGTGGCCTCAACGTTAAGAGCGCTACGTCCAATTTATGGTCGTGATAATGAATGGCATCGTCAATAAGCAAAATATGCGTTATTGGTCAGACAGCAATCCACACGTACTCCATGAGTCATCATTGCATCCCGAAAAAATTACGGTTTGGTGCGGTTTATGGGCCGGCGGCGTCATTGGGCCGTACTTCTTCCGTGATGATCAAGACCGGCACGTTACTGTGAATGGGAATCGCTACCGTTCAATGATAACCGAATATTTTTGGCCCCAATTGGATGATATGGACTTGGAGGACATGTGGTTCCAACAGGACGGCGCCACAAGCCACACAGCGAATGTCAGAATCAATTTATTGCAAACCAAGTTTGGAGAACGTGTTATCTCACGAAATGGTCCAGTCGATTGGCCGCCTCGGTCGTGCGATTTGACGCCGTTGGACTATTTCCTGTGGGGCTACGTCAAATCTATGGTCTATGCCAACAACCCAGCGACGATTGATGAACTCCGTACGAATATCGGCCGATTTATGCTTGAAAACCGTCGAAAATTGGGTTCAGGGTCTGGACTTCTGCAAGCGTGCCCGTGGTGGCCATGCAAAAGAGATCGATTTCCGTACATAATGGCATCGAACGTACTTTCACAGGAATAAAGAATTTCATTGATATCCAAAACCGTTTTTGTTTTATTTAAAAAAACTTTTGTAGCTCTCTTTTTGAAAAATCATACGCCACCGTAGAAAAATACATTGAGTTGGACACTAAGGCGTATGATTTTTCCCCTTATATTAATTGCTGGAACCGCGCATGGATGCAGAGGGGACAAACAAAATTATACTTAAACACAGCTCTTCTAAGACATATAATAAATACAACCGTGAAAAATGTTTGTATCTGTGTTTCATACATAAAAAGAAAGGACACAAAACGACTGCATATACATAAAAATATAACACATTAAGATAAAATATGATTTAAATTATAGACAAAATAAAATATTTAAATTTTATGAAGATAAAGACAAAAAGTGAATGTATAAACAAAATATTTATTAATATTGATTATATGAAATACAAGGACACACATTTTTTTTAATAGTTTGCGTAATTTGTTTTTGTGTTCCCTTTCGCTTTTTTAAGAAAAAAGTTTTTATAATATAAAAGCCGTCATGATATTTAGAATTGTCTACTAATGTGCAAGTCTGGACATTTTTATAAATATTTTACGAACTTTCCTAAATAATATTCGAAAGATTCACAAAAACACAACTTTTAGACTTACATTTTCAGCAAATAAACTAACGAAGGTACAATTTCTTTGCAAATTTTTTGAGCTTTTATTAGTCTACTAATATTTAGCAAAAAGTTTTATAGATTTTAGCAAGGACTTTTTTCATTTGCAATCTACAAGGTGTTAGCAAAACTTTTGCTGAGATTATTATTTTTTTTTAATTAAAAATTCTAGTTTTGGAATGTTGCTTAAATATTTGAACTTTTTCGGTTTTGTTGGGGGTCTCAAGATTTTATACGTAAAACTTTTGACTTTCCAGCCCGCTCACTAGAAGTCCTTATGCCTTCTATTTTTTTTAATGTAGTGGAGATTTATTGATTAAAAGGAATCATATATCTTAAAGAACTTATTCTAAATTATTTATTTCAGTCATTAAAAGATTGACTTATCATACTAACAATATTTTTTTGTTGAAATTGTACCTAGCCCTTTTGGCGAATATCCCCCAAATTTGGGGCAGTTACGCCGATTTATGTTACTTTGAAAATTCTTAAAAAATAGTAGAAAATATGCAAAAAATTAGAATAAAAACCAGAGAAATTAAAGCCAAGATATGTAGATCTTCAATTTGAAAGTAATTTTTGAAAAATAATTAGGGGTTAAGAAATGACAGTGCTTTAAAAAAAAGTGGCGAAGGATCCCCCCTCTACCCTAAATTTTAACTATATTCATTAAAAAACTAGCAACATAAATAGTCTGATTTTCAAATTAATAATGTGTTTATAAGTTTGGAAAAAATGTTTAATCTTCTTCTTAACCTCAATCCTACTAAATTAGAATTAATAAAAATGCATATTAATTACAATATTAATTGCAGTTGGTCTATATGACGCGTTTGAAAAAACAAAACTTTAATAAAATTTGTTAGTTGTTTTGACTAACTTGTGGTTTATTTTGTTAACAGTCAAAAACAAAAGAAAATGTAAGTTGCATTGGTGTTTTCTTTTCTGGAAAAAAATGTTGCCTTGTTAAAGTGTAAAATTTTAAAAATGTTGCCCTCACCCCAATAAAATGTTACCTTTTTCCAATCAGAATAAAACAATAAAATCACTTATTTGCATTTTTCAAAACACAGGTGAATGTATACGCAATATTGTTTACGGTAGCTACTACTATATGATAGCCTAGTGGTTGTGATGCTTGCCTTCGGCTCGGGATGGCCAGGTTCAAATCCCAGCCAAGTCTCTTTTTCTATTTTCAATTTAGAAGTTTTCCTCCATATTGAAAAAAAATTGCATTATTTTTTTTATTCATTGGTAGCGTAAAAACTAGTAAATAGTAAATAACAGAGCAAATTATTAAAAAACTAAATAAGATTTTATAAAAAAAAATTTTATTAAAAAAAAAAAATTTATATAAAAAAAATAAAATTTTATAAACAAAAAATAAAATTTTATAAAAAAAAATAAAATGAAAAAAAAATGTATTGTCGAAGCCAGCATAGTACCCCCTAGGCCACCAAGTTGCGAGTTTGCTGGCAAACAACATTGCAGTATATACACATAACTTTGATGAAAAGAAAAAAGAGGGCAACGCTCTACCCCGTAAATTTTTTGAGGGCGGAAAATGTTGCACTTTTGCACTTTACTAGACAACATTTTCAGAACAGAACACGATGCCTTCTCAGATGCCTACCCTTAATTTAGAAAAGAACACAAAAAAGGCAATTCAAAAGCAAAGTGCAAAAAAAGGCAACATTTTTGTCAGAAAAGAAAACACCATTAGTAGTCCTGTTCAAGTGAAATTTCATTTGTTTTTAAATGCGTTTGCAGCAATCTTTTCATAAAATATATTTTAATTGGGGTATTTAGGGGAATAGTCAAAAGAAACTGTATAATTTTTGGTACTTTTTTGTTGGGCAGCATGTCAGAAACTTTCTACAATCGATAAAATAATGTATTATTCAAATAAGGAAGACTGATATGCATACTGTTGAAGTTTCTGTAAAGTGTTGCGAAGTTGCACCAAACAGTGCCAAAAAAAGTGCTTCGGGAAAATACTAATAAACATGTCCATTAGACCGTACCACCTTACAGGCAAAAAAACGTGAGCGTTACACCTTCGAATTAAAGTATTTATGAAAGCCAATTTCAAAAATTTTTGTTTTTTTTTTTGCCGAACGTAGGGGTCGGCAAAAAACGTTATATCTTCGGCATTCAAAGTCGGATCTTAAAGTATGATCAGCATTATTTAACATAAACGAGTAAAAAGGTTAAAGTCGGGCATGCCGACTATACAATACCCTACACCAGTCTGGTGTATTGTTTGGATCCGAAATTCGAATGGGTTAAAATGGGGCTTGTGTCAAAATTTTATATAATGTGAGTCAGCGCACCAAATTTCATTAAAATATCTTAATATTTGCGACCTGCAGTTTGTAACCAAGCCAATTTTGGGGGGACCCTTATATGGGCACTAGTTCTAAACATGGACCGATGTTCACCAAAATCAATAAGCTTCGTCCTTGGGCCAACATAGGTCTATGTACCAAATTTCATCAAAATATCTTAATATTTGAGACCTGCAGCGTATAAACAATATAATTTTGGTGGGACCCTTATATGGGCACTATGTCTAAACATGGACCGATGTTCACCAAAATCAATAGGCTGCGTTATTGGGCCAATATAGGTCTGTGTACCAAATTTCATCAAAATATCTTAATATTTACGACCTGCAGCGTATAAACAGTATAATTTTGCTAGGACCCTTATATGGGCACTAGGTCTAAACATGGACCGATGTTCACCAAAATCAATAAGCTGCGTTATTGGGCCAATATAGGTCTGTGTACCAAATTTCATCAAAATATCTTAATATTTACGACCTGCAGCGTATAAACAGTATAATTTTGGTAGGACCCTTATATGGGCACTAGGTCTAAACATGGACCGATGTTCACCAAAATCAATAGGCTGCGTTATTGGGCCAATGTAGGTCTGTGTACCAAATTTCATCAAAAGATCTTAATATTTACGACCTGCAGCGTATAAAGAGTATAATTTTGGTAGGACCCTTATATGGGCACTAGGTCTAAACATGGACCGATATTCACTAAAATCAATAGGCTACGTTATTGGGCTAACGTAGGTCTGTATATCAAATTTCGTCAAAATATCTTAATATTTACGACCTGCAGCGTATAAACACTATAATTTTGGTAGGACCCTTATATGGGCACTAGGTCTAAACATGGACCGATGTTCACCAAAATCAAACTTGTTCGTCCTTGGGCCAACATAGGTCTGTATACCAAATTTCATCAAAATATCTTAATATTTGCGACCTGTAGAGTGCGCACAAGATTGCATGGACAGACAGACAGACGGACGGACGGACAGACGGACATCGTTAAATCGAAATAAAAAAAAATTCTGAGCCGATCGGTATGTTATAAGGTGGGTCTACGACCAATATTTTTTGGTGTTACAAACATCAGCATAAACTTATAATACCCTGACCACATAGTGGTGTAGGGTATAAAAATGGGTGATTTTAACACCATGCTCTCAAATAGGTTAATTTGGATTTTTTTTCAGAACATGCTTAATTAATAGTTTTTATATCGATTTTAATGCCAAATGGCACTTTTATAAATTTTAAAAATTTTGGGGTCATTTCAACCCCATGTACCTGTAAGGGTTAATTTCTATTTTTTATTACTATATATAAAATTTGGTGTTAACAGAGTTATTTGGACAACTTTCACCACATTCCGTAAGAAGCAACACATTGTTTTGGTATACTTCCAGGAAAAATAAAGGGTTAACGTTTTGGGAGTTTTACAAAATTTTCGGAAAACATTCTCTCGTATCAGAGTTAAAAGAAATCGGAGGTGATTTTGTTACAGCTAGCTAAAAACATAAAAATTAATACTATTATCTAAATTATTGGCCAAAATCACACTTTTCTCTAAAATTTTCAAATTTAAAACTCCGTCACTGTTAAGTTAAAAGAGGGATATGTGTAATTTTCAGTGGAATTATTCTCTAAGGTGTAGTTACCTATGTGTTGACCACTTTTTTTTGTATTTTTTTGAACAACCTTTTAAAAAACTCAAAACTAGAGTTTTGCAAATTTATAAAAAAAAACAAATCCCATCTTTGGCCATACCTGGGACTAGGTTATCATAAGCCCAGAGAGACAAAAATTTTTATCTTAATATTTGTGGACCTTAGAAATAAAAGTAGAGTATAACATTGTAAATTTTTGAAAGAAATATTTTATTTTTTATGATTTTCATAATTTATCTCATTTTAACCCTACAATGGTCTGAGGAAATTGCTATTACTAAAATATTTTCTGACCGATTTTGGATTTCTATACATTATCAGAAAGGGAATTCAGTCTAGATTATGATTCTTATTACATTTTACAAAAATACAGTTATTTAAGAGCCAGTATTTTCAAAAAAAAGCCAAAAATCGTATTTCAAACTTCAGGGCCCATGCACACGTGTTCCCGTTATCCGATCACCTTAATTTTTTGCATGGTGTATTTTTATACCCAAAGGCGCATTTCTAGGGGGAGGGGGGGACGGCCTTAAATCGCAAGTTGACATAAGAAGGTCCACTCTAATGTCCATATAATGTGCCCTAAAATAAATAAATTTTTACAGCAATATCTTAACAAAACAAAAAGTACCAGAAAAGGTACCGGCGATAGGGCTGTGAAAATATCTATCTGTAAGAAAGAAATGCCAAGCAACTTATAAAACAGAAACATTGCTAAACCCCAACCTTTACATTATTTTCTCTACAACAAATCCGAATTTCATCAATATGGAAGATTATAACATGAGATACCTTCCTTGTTAGTAGGAATATATCGGTGAATACAGGTGTAATATCTACACTGCTGTTTAAAATCGTATTGGACATAACTATGAGGAGGACTACAAGATTGGGGCGTGGTGTATGTGAAGTATACAATCATGGTTGGATGATCTCGATAACGCGAATGACATCTATCTGTTGTCACACAGTTTTATAGACATGACGACAAAGCTTCAAACGATTGCCAAAAATTAGCTGAGCTGAGGGAAATAGGAAGAAAATGAAGGCGTTGGGTATAAATTCTAGTGTACCGAAAATATTTATATTTCAAGATAAGGTTATTGAATAAGTGGATTCTTTCTAAAGCAGTGGTCGGCACCCATAGCCACCAGTGGCCGATCATAATCGGCTTTTCACATGTACACAACACGAATGGCAACAAAACTCTCAACTAAGAGCGTAAAATTTATTCAGTAGCATGGTAGCTTTCAACAAAGCAGGTCGACGTCGCTTTGTTTAAGAAATTTTAGAAAAATATTACACTCTTAAAATTTTACAAGAACAGGAAATTTATTATGAATTATTTTTATTTATTTAGTTCATTAAAATTTACTAACTAATGGAATACTTTTTAAGAATAAATAATTTATATACAAAAAAATACATATTTTTTCAATAATGTGTATAATAAAATTTATTATGAATTATTTAAAAAAATTAAATTACTATAAATTATTTTTTTTTTATTTCTTTAATTCATGCATTCATTCATTATCACATTTCTTCATTAATTCATGTTCTTAATATACAAATATAAATTTAAAAATGATGAACTAATTTCTCACAGTGTAGAAACACAATACATTCACATTCTCTCTTTGTGCCGACCACTGTTCTAAAGGCACATTTACACGTGAGAGAAAACTGATAGAGTTCGAGCAAAATACATCCCTGAATAGCTTTACTTATTCACGCTGCAGCTATTTAAAGGTGTTTTTTGCTTTATCTCTCACAGTTTTATCTCACGTGTAGATGTGCCTTAACAATATCTGCTAGATCAAATAATAGAAACAGTGGGAACACATATTGAGACAAAAAAATTTGTAATCATGAAGTAATGTAAAAAAAAATTGTTTAACTACATTAATGTACAAATTATCTTTGTTACAGAATAACAGAATAAAAGTTGAAACTTAATAAATTCCTTAACTTTCATTTAATGAATTAAATTAGTTTTAAATTTTAAAAGTCATTCTCGCCAAATAAAATTGTCACTATGAAATTTTGAAGGAGTTGTTAGTTACAGCAAAAGTGATTATTCAATTCTTCAAAACATAACACACATAGTTTATATGCAAAAAGTTTTTTTAATTCAATTAAATTGTGACAATAAATTCTAAGGAAATTCTGTAAATGGTGTTAAAATGCAAAGCATAGTTGCATATATATCCCAGCAAAACTTGCTATTACAAATATTGGCTTTGTAACTGGAAAATGGAATTGTTGGCGGCAATATATTATCATTACTGGTAATGTCAAAGTCTTGTGTAGGAATATCCGTGACTGGAAATGTAAAGTAAGGCTGATAAAACCCATTAACCATGTGATGTATGAAATAGTTCTAAACCACTACGAATGTTATGCTGGGATAGTGTTCAGGCATTGTGCAAAGGCGTTAAATGAAAATGTAAATATATGTGTGTAATAAAATTGTGACAAAAATGTGTTGTCAACACTTAACGAGAATAATATAAATTTGAATACAAAAACTTTACAAAACAATAACAATAATAACAAAAGTTGTTATCATTGTTGCACATGGAGGTTACAAAAAAAAACAAACTTTGTCTAAACACTCTTAAAGACTTTTGCAGCTACTTTTTTTAATTAAATATACTTGTGTAATAGAAAGAAATATTTATTTTAATACAATATACTTTTTAAATAAAATATATTTTTTTTTCAATGTACTTTATTACGAAAAGCAATTTTTATAAAGAGTTTATTCTTAATCAAAATACCTTTTAGTATGTGATGCTTTTTGGTAAAAGGTTCTTTTAAAACCCAAGGAGCTTTTTACTAAAATATACTTTTTATTCAATGATATTTTATTAATAAAAAGTTCTTTTCAATTTAAAATAACGTCCTTAATATAAGCTGTATTTTGTCTTATGCCTATCAACGTTTAGTATTTAAAGCAAATCTATATTAAACCGATTGTAGTATAAAATAATTTTAAACAGGTTATGTTTTTAATTCCCAGTGTAGAAAATCATTACCAGATATGTGGTTATGAAACTACATACTTGGTAATGGTAACTAGTTACTTTTGTTATTACATTTCTTATTACCTTTATATGGCGATGTCGCGAAAAATAATGAGTTGTCGTTACACACCAGCAGTGTTTAAAAAATATTGAGTCTAAAAATAGATTTCAAAAAATTTTCAAAAAAATCTAAAAAATTATTTTCTATTTGCAATAATGATAAAAATAAGTAATTATCAGTAACTCATTATTATATATTTTAAAATAATACAGAAGGTTAGTGGGTGTCATTACTGGTAGTCCAAAAAATAATGATATGTCATTACCGTTTCTACACTGGGTTGTTCCGTTATATTCGAACATATTTGAGCAAACATTTTTAGGAAGTAACGCGAATAAGTTACGCTAGATGTGAAAATGTATAAACGTTGAGTTTTCAACATTGGTAATTATCCGTGTTGAAAGATAACGTGCATACCAAAAGTAATGTGTTAGTTTTCGTCTTAAACGTGTTTTTATGCACTTTGAGTTTTTTTTATGAGTTAACGGATATAGTTAAGTCGAAAACACAGCTGTAAAACACAAAAAATTAAGCTTTTTAAATAAAATGTACTTCTTAAATAAAAAATACTTTTTTTTTAATAAAAATAACTTTTTTTTAATAACTAGTACTTTTTTAATAAAAGGTACTTTTTTAATAAAAGGTACACTCACAATATATTTTCCATAACCGATTGAGGTTTATTTGAAAAGTAATAGGTAAAGTTTGTTTTCAATTGAAGAATTAATTAAAATGCATTGAAACATATTGTTTAACTTTTTTTATCACTCAATAAAAAACAAACCGCAAAAAAATATGTATCGTCTGTAGGAGTTGATATTTTCAGTCAAATGTTCTATTCTTAGTTTTCTATTTTTATAAAAAATAATTAAAATAATTTCGTTGTTTTCTGTTTTAAAATAAATATTCAAATATTTTCGGTTTTCTTTTTTGTTAAAATAGTTTTTTTTTACGTTTTGTCAGTTAAGAATTGATGATTGTTTTAACAGACTCTTCAATTATTTTTATTTCTTTTATGGATTGTTTAAACAATGTTTAAAAATAAATAGCAAAATGGTTTGAATATAATGAAAAATCAGTAGTCCTTTTTTAATTGTGTTTTCAATTAATTTAATATGTATTTTAGGTTATTTTTAACGACAAAATATTGTGAGTGTAATTTTTTAATAAATGGTACGTTTTTAATAAAGGGTACTTTTTAATAAAAGAGAGATGCAGCAAAAATTTCATGCGCCCGTCTAGGAGCGCTATTTGGATGCTTCAGTTGCCAAATTGATTAACTCCACTTTCTATATTTTAAAAACTTTAATTTCAAAACAATTAATTGACTCCTAACTGTATAATATTCTAAACAAACTTTTTCTGATAATAAAAACCAAAACTACGAAATAACAAAACTATAGAGACAATCTGACAATAAAATATAAACAATAATACAATTTAATGGAAAATCACTGATGAAGCCTGTCCATAAAAAAATGTCAAATTTGTATAGGAATGACATAAGCCAACGTTGATAGCTTGCCGCGCAAACATAGCTATTGATTCACCAATTATTTTCGGAAATATGATTACGGCAACACAAATACTAATGGCAAGTTCAAGTGAGAATATATCATACTTGGGATTTTTTCATTGGCATTGAAATTTCATTATCATTAGTTGACTAATGATGATGGCAAAAAAATTTCATTACCATTTAATGGTACTGAAATTTTCTGCCATTATAATTTGTAATACTAATGCTAATGAAATCGCACTAATGCCTTAAAAACTATGAACAATTGAGTAAAAAAAAGCATTTGTTTACAAAAAAAAGGGGATGGATAGATTGCTTTAAAAAAATATTGCTAGATTATAAATTTTAAAAAACCGCTCTTAAAAAATTGCAAAATAATCGCGGAACGCGAAAAAAGACTTTATGGTAAAAAAATTTAATTAAAAAACTTAATCAGCGATATTCATTCTGCAAACAAATATACTGATGTAAGAATTTTCCTTTTTGCAAAATTTTTTCTCGCGGCATTTTTTCGCGATTTTTTTTTCAACTCGCCACCGAACTTTGTTCTATGAATGGGATAGTATAGTCCCTAGATTATAAATTTTAAAAAACCACACTAAAAAATTGCAAAAAAATCGCGGAACGCGAAAAAAGACTTTATGGTACAAAATTTTAATTAAAAAACTTAATCAGCGATATTCATTCTGCAAACAAATATACTGATGTAAGAATTTTCTTTTTTGCAAAATTTTTTTTTCGCGACATTTTTTCGCGATTTCTTTTTTTAATTAATCACCGAACTTTGTTCTATGAATTGAGTATTATGGTCCCTAGATTATATATTTAACAAAACCGCTCTTAAAAAATTGTACAATAATCGTGAAACGCGAAAAAAGATTTTATGCTACAAAAATTTAATTAAAAAACTTAATCAGCGATTTTCATTCTGCGAACAAATATACTGATGTAAGAATTTTCTTTTTTGCAAAATTTTTTTTTCGCGACATTTTTTCGCGATTTCTTTTTTTAATTAATCACCGAACTTTGTTCTATGAATTGAGTATTATGGTCCCTAGATTATATATTTAAAAAACCGCTCTTAAAAAATTGTACAATAATCGTGAAACGCGAAAAAAGATTTTATGCTACAAAAATTTAATTAAAAAACTTAATCAGCGATTTTCATTCTGCGAACAAATATACTGATGTAAGAATTTTCTTTTTTGCAAAATTTCTTTTGCGCGACATTTTTTGGCGGTATTTTTTGCAACTTGCTACCGAACTTCATTCTATGAATTGGGCTTATAGACACTAGGTTATGATTCTAAATAACCACATGTAATAAATTGCAAAATAAGTTTTTTAATTCAATTTTTGTACCATAAAGGCTTTTTTTGCTTTCCGCGATTATTTTGCAATTTTTTAAGTATGGTTTTTTAAAATTTATAATCTAGGGACTATAATACCCAATTCATAGCACAAAGTTCGGTGATTAATTAAAAAAAGAAATCGCGAAAAAGTCGCGGAAAAAAATTTTGCAAAAAGGAAAATTCTTACATCAGTATGTTTGTTTGCAGAATGAAAATCGCTGATTAAGTTTTTTAATTAAATTTTTGTACCATAAAGCCTTTTTCCGCGTTTCGCGATTATATTGCAATTTTTTAAGTGCGGTTTTTTTAAATTAATAATCTAGAGACTATAACACCCATTTCATAGAACAAAGTTCGGTGGCTAGTCGAAAAAAAAAATTGCGAAAAAATGTCCCGAAAAAAAAATTTGCAAAAAGGAAAATTCTTACATCAGTATATTTATTTGCAGAATGAAAATCGCTGATTAAGTTTTTGTACCATAAAGCTTTTTTTCGCGTTCCGCCATTATTTTGAAATTTTTTAAGTGTGGTTTTTGTAAACTTAGAATCTGGTTACTATAATACCCATAAATCATACCAAAGACTGGTGGTTAGTTTGCTAAAATAATTTTGCAAAAAGTAAAATTCTTGCATCAATATATTCCTTTGCACAATGTAAAACGCTGATTAAGTATTTTAATTAATTTTTTATACCACAAAACCCTTTTCGCATTCCGCATTTGCAAGCTCAGAAATGATTATGAAATCTATAAAATGACGTTTGCAAATGCCAATTCTTTCTTATAATTGAGGCATTAGTAATCGCAATGAATTTACTATACAATTGGCATTAGTAATGAAATCGATGTATTTCAAAGCATTAGAATTAGTCCAAGTAATAATAATGCCAAAAATTTCATTAGCATTAGATTCAATTTAATGGTAATGAAATCACCAATTAATTTGTCCAAATAATTAATTAGTCTCATGTATGGAACATATGTATGTTGTTGCCTCGAATACCAATTATCCTTAGTGATATTCCAATTTAATTTAAAAGGATCCAGTTTCCGAAGCTTTTGGCAGTTGCTTTGATAAAGCACAAGAATAGTTTATAAAAATAACCCAGGAAAATTTTTTACAATCGGTAGCGAACCACACCCATTCTACAACTGGTTCCACTGCAACCGATTCCATGGAACTGGTTCCGGAACCTGTTCCTGGGATCCTATATGGAAGGTGTGGGTGACGTAGAATCAGTTCCAGAACTGATTCTAGAGCAACGGGTTCGACTTTGGAGCTATGGAAGGGGTTGATTTTGGGACAATTTCAAACAAAAAGAATCAGTGTTAGAATCGACAGTAGAAGGGGTTGTGAATGAAAAGTAGCTATTCTACAACCGATTCTTTGGAACAGAAAATTTTCCTGGAAAGCGGCTTAGATTTAGAGAATGCATACTTCTCCTAGGACTTATTAATGGTGCTTACTCATGTGTTGGTAAACCACATAATTTATTTATGCAAAAAATTAAGTAACTAAAAATGGTGTTCATATTTTAGCATTACAAGAAAGTACACTTAAAATATTTTGTACGTAAAGACCGCTGCAAATGTAATTTCCCAATAAACCAAACGATATCGTCATAATATCGAAACGATATCACCTTGCTGATACGAAAACGATAGATTTTTTGTTCTAAAATGTAACTTTCGTAACGATATCGTATTTCCAAATAATTATGGTACCGTTTTCGCTATCGAAATTCCCTGGAATAACGACATTAAATCGCCAAAATCTGGTCCAGCATCGAAACACTATCGTTATTACAGGTTATTTCAATATCGAAAATGATATCATATATAATAGCAAAACCGGAATTCTTTTAAAATGAGCTGAAATGCAGTCATAATGAAAAATTGATAATGAAATCGTCATATTCAGAAGAAAAGTCAAACTCGCCTAGATTTTGCAACTATAATTGTCCAATAAAAAGGAGTATAAATAGCCAAACGAAGTAAAAATTGCAAGTTTTTATAAATTTTATTTGTTTCTGAAAACTGTTTGAATTTTTGTAAATAATGAATATTTTGAAGTATACTTTATACTAAGTCTTATCGAAAACGATATTATAGTCTTACTGGAATATGACATCATTTTCGGATATTTAGGGTGATAGCGTTTTCGCTATCGTATCGTTCTTTGGTTTATTGGGTTAGAGCAAAACATTGGTCCCCTCGAGAGAAAAACATTGATGTTTCATACTTTAAGATCCGACTGTAAATGCCAAAGGTATAACGAAAAATGTAAAAAAATAAAAAAAATTTTTTGAAACCTCCTTGCAAAAATAATTTAGATTGGACGGTGTACGGCTAACTTTTTTTTATTTGAGGTACGCTCTACTGCACACCTTTGTTTTAAATGTTATTTTCAGTAGATTCTACCGACAAACTTTTTTGAGTGCACCGTTAAACTAAAGTTAAGTATTATAGAACACTGATTAAATTTAAGGTAAAATTCACTGTAAAGCCACATACAATTATTTTTCATTCGCGCATTAAAATTTTTTAACATTTAACTACTCCACTTATAAACATGTCACAGCATGTTAGCTTGGTTGTATTCCTTAAAGTCATAACTTACGTCGTTTCTTATAAAATACCTTTAAACTCATCGTATGCAAATTGTGTTAGTACTTAAATTTTTATTTTACTTTATGACTTTTAGTTAGCACGAGTACGTACTACTACTACTACGTAGGTATAGCATTGCACCCACAGCACGCGTGGTATGCTGCACTCTTGATTATTTGTTATTGTGGCCTCCTTTTGTCTGTTCGTTGATTGTGATTTTAAGACAATTACTTTGAATTTATACCAACACACCAGCACAAGTACTACACGCGCACATATATACCGCCATTCTATATATGCTGGGTAAAATTTGTTGCACAATTACATTTCTATGACAGTGAAGTGAATTAGTTTATACGACAGACAATTGTTTGGTTGTCTGTCTCTCTATTTACTAGTTCAAATAAATCATTTTCTTTAAACTCCTCCCGCTTATCCTGCTCCTCCTCTTCTATTAAACTTTCTTAAACAAAACTTAAGAAATATTTTCTTAAAGAAAAATATTCGTACACACACATATTTTTGAATATTTGTTTATAGAAGTTTTGACCACATTTTTTTCTAACGGAAGCATGCCAGCCAGTTTCAGCCACTTTTTAAAACAATATGACAAACATTACCAAGAAAGTCACAAGCTAGAAATTGAAAAATTGCAGTTTGTAAGAAATTTTTGTGTTCTCCATTATGCTTTTGATTTATGACGCACGTGTTGCATTTCGTAGGTGTTTATTGCTTTTGCCTACTTAAAGCTGCCTACACACTAGGGAACATACTTAGAAAAAGAGAGCATTTTTTGTGAATGTGTGAGTGAGTTTGTGAGTGTGTGCGTGTTGAGAGCGTGCATTTCGTGTTTACAAAATTTTTTGATATTTTTTGTTCCCTCAACCATGTTCCCTAGTGTGTAGGCAGCTTAAGATTACCTCTTATTGTGGAAAGTTTTTGAAAACGGGTTTCTTTAAAAAAAAGTTTTATTTTTAATTAGAAAAGAAAAAAAATAAAAAATTTCAAGAGAAAATAACCATTTAACAAATGTAGGTGGACGAAATTAATATAAGATATTTGCTTTTCAATACTGAAAGAAGTGATTTTTTTGAAGTTGTGAAGCAGTGAAAGCAGTAGTTTGTAAAGCATTACTTCAAATTTTTTTTTGCTGGGAAGTGGTGTTTTTATACCAGTCAACTTAAATATCAAAGAATAGCTCAGCGGTAGAGAGCTAGACTAGCAATCATGAGATCGCAAGTTCGATTAGTGTTTATGTTAAAAAAGAATTACATCTCGATCACCAATTGTAGTGCTTTTCCTACTGCTTCGCCATCTATTTTTTTCCTGGGAACTTTTAAATTTCTTACGATAAAATAAAGAAAAGAAAAATTTCGATGTCCCTGCAGTGTCAGTCAAGTATCCTTGAACACCTATCGACATGATTATACTAAAGTGAAAGATAAATTTATGTGCATTTATGATTTCGTGAACCAAATTGTAAAACTTTCTTCGAAACTACAAAAAATGTTTCTCTTTAGTTGATCATGCAGAAGCAACGCAATTAACATAAAAACAGACATAACGGGATTTTTCCAATTAAAAAGGAAAGTGATGAAAAAAAAAATTTCAAGTAGTTAGAGTTGGAAAAAAGTCAATTTTGGAAAATTTTGAGTTGTGTTACTTTTGTATATAGGGTGCGATATGCTGCCCGTAAGGTCGGATATTTTAGTTTCCGAATTGGTATGTTGCGTAAATATCGGCTAGAAAATTTCAGAGATAAATCCAAAATGGCAATATTTACTGAACACAAAAGCGTTTTTGGTTCTTTCATGGGGCCTTGAAATTTTTCATGTCCAACTTTTGGCTTTCTAGAAGGGTCATGCGCCCAAATATTGGTTTATAAGTTTGGTCTCAAATTCTTCTTTCCAATTTCATTATTGGCATGGACATTTTATAATAACTTGAATATATTGTAACCGTTTTTTAATTCACAAACCTTTTCAGAAATATAATAAAGCATGGATCAATGAAATAATTAAAAAAAAATATTTTTTTTTTTGGGTCAAATGCAGTTCTTGTTACCCGTAATAACTTTTTAAAGGACGGAATTTACAACTTAATTCGACAAATAAAACAGGCTAGTCCAAAATAATTTCTTTCCACTTCTAAATAATTGAGAACGTGTTTTGAATAACACCTCCACTACGTTTCACTCTTTATTTGATAAATCCCTGTTTTCAGATTAGATTAGATTGCGTAAATTTTATTGATAATTTAGAGCTAATTTTATAACGTAGTGGTACTATTTCGGTACATCTACAGGTAATAGAAAACTCGCTAGACTTTATGAAAATGCAGCTCTGTATAAGTCTACGAAATTTAATCTCTAGGACATTGAGAATTGTTGTCATACATAATTTCTTTAATTAGTAACAATTTTTAAGATGTCTTGTGACATTATTTAACAATTCAGTTTTTTAAATGCACCTTTTGGTATTTGGAGAAAAACTTATTCTTTAAAATACAACAATTTTAATAAAAACAAATACTTGACAACTAGAGATGATACTTTTACGATAAAAATTAGTGCCAACTATATTAGAGATGACAAATTTAACGCAAACTCTACGAGATTTCTATTCCATGTAGATGTGCCTTTATAGGGTATTCAATGAATCGACTTTTTATTTTAATCGATTAATCATGGAAATATTTATTCATGTTTTCCGAAGAAAATTTTAATATTATTCGATTAATCGCACACAGAAATATTTAAAAAATGCTGTTGTAGTTTTTTTTTTTTTTTTTTTTTTTTTAAGAGAAGCAACACTCAGGAAATTCTTCCTCTTAATCAACGTGTTGTTTCCTTTGGAAAGGGGATAGAAGATGTGAAAGGTGGTGAAAGATGAAGGGCTTCAAATATGGTAACACTATAATTGCGCGAGATGTTGAATTTTAGAACAGTGGTTGCGCGCCATCTGATGGTGAGTTGGTGAACTTTGTTGAAGCTTGTAGTTCATAGCCCTGTTATATTATATTACTTCTGTGGGGTTAAGTGCTATGGGAACACCGAAGGAGGACGCTGCGATATGTATGAGGGATAGAAAAAATTCAGACATATTATAATATTTCATAAATTGATGTTGCCTTGGTTGGGGCTCGAACCCGCAACCTCACGTGTAACAGTCCAACGCGCTAACCATTACACCACAGCGCCCACAAACAAAATTGTAATGAACTCTGTCAGAAATTGCCAGTGCTACAAAAAATTAAGCACTGGCATACCATTGGGTAACCGCGATGTTAAAAATAAGTGACTGGCAGAAAACTCATTTCGGACGCTTTGGCAGCGTTGGCAAAAAGCATTTTGCCAGTATTTGTTTAACAAAAATTTCGGTGGTTTATAAAAAAAAAAACTTAGAAAGATGGGCTTATAGTGCTCTCCCAATGTTTGCAACCAGTGGATATCCAGTTCACTGATAGACCAATGATTTTATAAAAATAATGACGCTGCGTTAAAAAAAGGTTTGTAGTCAGAAGGTTTCGAGTTTAAATCCGATTGCAAGCAAACATTTTTTTTGGTTCTGTTTTAGTTAAAAAAATTTTTGTTTTATAAAGTAATTTTTTTTGTTTATGGAAAAGCTCCTTTAAGCCTAACTTTTTTTTGTTTTCCCAACGCTAGCATATTAGTTCCAAAAAATTTTTCACAGTGCTAGCATTTTAGCGCAACCAGTAGTTCTCCAGCTGTTATCATTTATTTATTTTTTTCACCACAAAGTATTATGTGTTTCGTTAGGCCCGTGGGTAGAGCTGTCTTCTGCCAATCTGGCGGATTGGGTTAAAATCACTACAAGACCAAAAACTGTACATACGAACTTTCTTTAAATTTTATTTCGGAAAATATAGTTCCATACCACCTATTTATTGGTTTTGGCGGCGTTTTGCCAACGTTGAAAATTTTGTTTCCCCAATGCTTTTCCTGTGCTTTTCCAACAGCCGATCCTCTTCTCAAATGATGTTATCATTTTGGGAATAGGGAAGCACTTTTTGCCAGTACTTGTACCACCTGTTAAAGTTTCTGCCTTCGCTTTCCCGCTTGTATTTTTCTGTCTGGAAATACATATACTTAAATGAGGAGGTATTTGACTGTATCTGTAACTTTTACCATGATCTTGGGCTCCACGGATATTTTAGATAAGGCCGTGAAATTGGTGCAGAATTTTCATGCGTTTCCACGCAAATTTGGAATTTGTTTTTGATTTATGTCATAACAAATTATTGTCTTTTTGTGCTAAGAATTTTAATTTCATTTTATTAGCAAAAAAAATTTTGGTTCTAGTTAAATTTTTTATTAAAACTTTACTAAAAGTAATTTTGGAAATGAAAAATTGTTGTTAGCTAGTGCTACAATAATCCGAACAATAAATGGAAATTTGAAGAAAAAACTTTTTCTTTTATATTAGATTTTTAAGGTACGAGTATTTCTATAGACTTTTTTTCAAAAGGGTCTATTTTATATGCATCTAGTTTTTAAAAATTTTAATCGAAACATATGAAACTTTGGGCACATAATAGCTGTGTTCGGGTACTCAACATTGGGATCCCGCGGGATCCCAATTTTACCAAATAGCGTTTTCTTACTACACAATTGGGTAAATGAGAGCTGTCATGAGAGAGTAATATTCTTGTTCTTCTTGCACGAGAAAGCCCAGACTTTTTTTTCGTGTAAATTGGGTAAATTGTTTTAATCAGCTGTTATATCATCAGTTGGGTGCAACTAGTTCAATTGAACTCTTCACTGATTTGAACCAAAGACCTAGTTACAACTAATAGCTCTTTTAGTTCAATCGATCATTTAATTTATTCAGAAAATATGTTTATCATTTACAAAAATTAGTATAATAGTTGCAAAAGCCTATCGGTGATTTTACAACTCCATAAAATTACCGACAATTTTGTGAAGACGCTTGTTTAAATGTGTTAAAGAGTTAAATATGTAAATAAATCGAAGCTTTTGTTTAATATTTAAATCTTTTCCAAATTTAATAAACTATGTATTCCATTGCGTAAAATTTGTCACCTCTAATATTGTTCGCAATAATTTTTATCGTAAAACTACCATCTCTAGTTGTCAAGAATTTGTTTTTATTAGAATTTTTGTATTTCAAAGAATAATTTTTTCTTCAAATAGCAAAAAGTGCATTTAATCAACTGAAATGTTCAATAATGCTACAAAACATTTTCAAAATTGTTACTAATTAAAAAAATTGTATATGACAGCAGTTGTCAATGGTTTAGAGATTGCATTTCGTAGACTTACACAGAGCTGCATTTTCATAAAATCTCGCGAGTTTTCTATCCCGTGTAGATGTGCCTTTAAAAACATAAATAAAAATGATTTTGTGTTGTACAAAATGAAATGTCATCTGGAGTGAGTTTCAATCTGAACCCTCTCGAAATGCTTAAAAAAGATTTCAATCGATTTCCACTCAGAATTATGTTGATCCAATCGCTACCAAATTCAATATCAGTAATGTTATATAGAAACGAGTAAAAAGGTTAAAGTCGGGCATGCCGACTATAGAATACCCTACCCCAGTCTGGGTAAAAGCCAACTAATGTTTGGATCCGAAATTCGAATGGGTTAAAATGGGGCTTGTGTCAAAATTTTCTGTAATGTGAGTCAGCGCACCAAATTTCATTAAAATATCTTAATATTTGCGACCTGCAGTTTGTAACCAAGCCAATTTTGGGGGACCCTTACTAGGCACTAGTTCTAAACATGGACCGCTGTTCACCAAAATCAATAGGCTTCGTCCTTGGGCCAACATAGGTCTATGTACCAAATTTAATCAAAATATCTTAATATTTTCGACCTGCAGCGTATAAACAATATAATTTTGATGGGACCCTTATATGGGCACTAGGTCTAAACATGGACGGATGTTCACCAAAATCAACAGGCGTCGTCCTTGGGCCGACATAAGTCGGTGTACCAAGTTTCATCAAAATATCTTAATATTTGCGACCTGTAGACTGCGCACAAGAATGCATGGACAGACAGACAGACGGACGGACGGACAGACGGACATCGTTAAATCGAAATAAAAAAAAAATTCTAAGCCGATCGGTATACTATAAGGTGGGTCTAGGACCAATATTTTTTGGTGTTACAAACATCAGCATAAACTTATAATACCCTGACCACATAGTGGTGTAGGGTATAAACATAGTGGTGTAGGGTATAACAAATTGTTTATTCGAAATTGTTAAAATTAAATTTTATTCTTTTGCTTGAAGGCATTTTAGTAAGAAATTTATTATGATTTTTTTTTTAATCTATGTGCCTTTAGAAAACTTATCTGTACATCATGACTTATTGACCAACATTTAATTTACCTGATACTTCTAATTCGCTATAATTAATATTTTCCTAATGTTCATGGTTGTCAGAAGCAACTGGAAATGTAATCATGTTAATGAAAGTTTATAACCATAGTCAAAAGGCACCGAAGTTAAATATTAAATAGGTCAGAAACATGGTGGCCTGAAAGGACATTGTTAATTTTTTGTCGCAAATTAAGCAGTATTACTAACAAAGAAACTACTGGTGTAATCCATAGACATTAATGAATATTTTGGATATATTAGGTTTGTTTTTTTTCGAATTTTATATCTATAACTACTTGTAAAAAAAAACAACTATCCGTACTTAACTGATATTTTTTATTTTTTGTAAACAAATACAATTTAAAAATTTGGGCTCACCTTTGTACAAAAGCTGTTTTCGTACAAAGAACTCGCCGGAACGCGAAATTGTGTATCCTGCCCTACCTTTACTAACAAACGCATAATTCATTTGTTAGATTTTGATGTTTTTAATATTTTATGGAATAAAAAATACTAAAATTTCAAATATTTTCAAGACTTTGTTTACATTTAAAAGAGAATAGCCAAGAATTTTTAAGACTTGGCAGCATTTTTATAACTACTTAATTTTTAAGAAGCTAAATTTATACCTACTTAAAAGTTTTATAAATGCTTAAATTTGTATGGAATATTTATACAAAATTCGAAAAAACAAACCTATTGTAGAGATATTGAATAGGCACTATATATCGCACTCTAAATATAAAAGTGACACAACTAGGGTTTGGGATTTCCCGGACTTTTTTATTTCCCGGGAAACGGGAATAAAAAATCCCGGGAAATATTTTTTAACAAAATTGTTAATGAAAACCACCTATATAAATAATTTTTGTTAAAAAAAAACACTATTTCAGTACAAATGCAGTATGTATAGTGAGAATTTGATTTCATATAAATTATTTGATTTCATATAAATTACTCGCAGCACTGCCAAATGAATTGCATGACTACAGCAGAAAGCACCCACTACTGGACTGTCGGAAACAAACCGCTTTATCACATTTGGCTCATTTTCTTCAAGAAAAGTGGCATGAATATCAATTTTTTTTGTGAACCAAATTTAGATGTCGGATAAACTACCTCCGTTAACCATTAGTCTTTTAGGGCAAATATTGCACTGCGCTGTATTGTCCTTTTTTGTAAAGTATTTCCATACTCCTGACATTTTATTATTTAATATAAAATAATATATTAGTTTGAAAGCAGGTGTAATTAAATAAAGTAAATTTACTTGAAAATATTTTATTAACGGAAACGTTACTTATAAAATTATTGACCCTTAATATAAAGGATTATTTTAAATTTAAAGTCGACTTTATTTTTAATCATACGGTTTTGTTCATTTTGTGTATAAAAGCCCTACAAAAATATTTATATTTTCAAATATTTTGATTGGTTGAAAATAAATTAACCAATCAGAATGCTCCAAATATAAACCAAGTCAAGGTATACTGCCACCCAATATGTTAACTAAAGTCGTCTTTTACTAAAATATAGATATAGATTTTTTTTTTTTTTTTTGTTAAAGAGAAGCAACACTCAGGAAATTCTTCCTATTAATTAACGTGTTGCTTCCTTTGGAAAGGGGATAGAGGAGAAGTGCAAAGTGGTGAAAGATGAAGGGCTTCAAATATGGCAACACTGCAATTGCGCGAGATGTTGAATCTTAGAACAGTTGTTGCGCGCCATCTGATGAAGAGTTGGCGGACTTTGTTGAAGCTTTTTAGTTCATAGCCCTGTTATATTATTTTACTTCGGTGGGGTTAAGTGGTATGGGAACACCGAAGGAGGACGCTGCGATATGTATGAGGGATAGAAAAAACTCATGCATATTATTATTTTTCATAAATTGATGTTGCCTTGGTTGGGGCTCGAACCCGCAACCTTACTTGTAACAGTCCAACGTGCTAACCATTACCCCACAGCGCCCCCAAAAAATGTAGGTAAAAAGGGCGGTTATTTGTAAGAAACAAAACTTTTTGTTCATATTTCTTTTAAACATTTTACCAGATTTTTAGGTTTTACTACTTACATTTTGAATAGGTTATGCGAAAAATCTTTATTACTTAAAAGGGAATCAATTTCTTTTTTGTGTGTCAAAGAAATTGATTCGCTTTTAAAAAATTTTAACATTAACATTTTTGTTTTGGTATTTAAAATGTTTTTTATGACTAAAATTAAAAAATCCTATTCTAAATTAAAATAATTTAATATTTTTCAAATTTCCCGTTTTCCCGGGAAAAATATATTATTTTCCCGGGAATTCCCGGCAAACTTTTCCCGGTATTTCCCGGAAATTCCCGCCCGGGAATTCCCGAACCCCAAACCCTAGACACAACTCAAAATTCTTAAATTTACAGGAGAGGCAAAAAACTGTTTAATTAAATATGATTGTAATATTTAAAAAAAGTTTAGTTCTGTTATAAAAAAGTCCATTTCGAAGAAGGTTTTGCTATACATTTTTTAATTTTATATTATAGCTGTGTTTTTGACTTAACTATATCAGTTAACTCAGATAAAATTTCAAAGTACACAAAACCGCATTTGACATGAAAACTAACGCATTACTTTTCGTATGCACGTTGCAATGTGGATAATTATCAACGTTGAAAACTCAACGTTTATACTTTTTCACGTTACTTCCCAAAAAGTCTTGCTGGCATACGTTCGATTATACCGCAACTATTATAAACATTAACTGTTTATAATTTTTTTTATTGTTTAAACGGTTAAACGCAGATTTTCCTTAAATACTTAACGTTGATAGGTGCAGCTTATGTTTGTGGTAATAAATTAAAATTTTGAGTTATGACCAGTGCAAGTTTAAAATGACACACAAAAAGTTGAAATTGGCAGGCAAATTGGTACGAAAAAAATTATAAAATTGGCACAAAAAACGCAAAAATGGCACGCTTATTCCAA
Organism: Leucophora obtusa; assembly: GCA_949987735.1. NCBI lineage: Eukaryota > Metazoa > Arthropoda > Insecta > Diptera > Anthomyiidae > Leucophora > Leucophora obtusa. Next base: position 176,335,656 of record OX465296.1, read on the forward strand.
AAATTTTAAAGTATAATAGTTGATTTAAGTGTTTTTCTGAATGTTTTTAACAAAAATACAATAATAAAGGAATTTACCGTTGAACTGCTAAAGCGTATTCGCCGTATATAGTATGATTTAAAAAAAAATATGGAATTATATTAAATATTAGAAAAAATACCGTTTTTTGTAAATTTTTTCCAAAAATTATTTACAAAGATTGAGTTTTTACTGAATTTTATAGCATTTTTTTTAATGAAAAGTCTAAAAAATACACAAAATGGCTTTTTTTTGGCAAGGATTTCTAAAAATGGCATTTTTACAAAATAAGTGAAAAAATGGCAAAAATTAATGGCAAATGCCAAAAAAACTTGCCCTGGTTATGACCCTTTAACTGAAAACTAAAACGGCACATAACAAAATAACACTGTCAATTCAGCTCACTTTTTTCAATTAGAGAAGTTCAGTGCAAAATAATACACAACAAAATTGATCACGTTTTCCAGTAATAGCGGCAAAACTCAAAATAACACTCTTTATGTGTAACAAAAGGAATCACTTGTTTTTGAGCACATTGACGCAACTAAAAATAGTTCTCTTTAGTTGACCATGCAGAAGCAACGTAAATAACATAAAAATAGACACAACGGGGTTTTTTTCCAGTTAAGGAAGGTAGTGATGAATTCATTTATGGACAAAAGTCAATTTTGGGAAATTTAGAGCAGAGACTATTAATTATAGATATAGGAAATCAAAAATTAAACTACTCACCGATAGGGGGCGCTGAAATTTAGCATTACCTGAGCAACTATTTAGTATCCGTTTAGTATCAGCTAAGCTCAGCTTCATAAGAAAAATTATTGAAAACAGCGTAAAATTAAAAGGAAACACGCGCAAATATGTTTGATTAATAAAATTTCAATATCATATTTATAAAATTTAATATCATTATTATTTTTCTTGGGAAAAAGTGACATTTTGTGTTTATTGTGATTGTGTGTTTGTTATAAAATTAAAAAATTGTTAATTTTTATAAATTAAATTGCAATTTGAGGCCTTGAAAATTCGAGTGAAATTTTTCCACGTGAAAAACAACTTACGGTGCTTAAAAATATGTGACTGGTTTTTTTCCTCTCTATCACGTATCTGAAATTCATTATTATCGAAGGGCCCATTGGCATAGTTGCCTTGCTAGTGCAGTATATAATACTCTAAGGACGAGTAACTTATTTCCAACATAACCAATGTTATATGTTAACCACATATATTCCCATATATATTTTATATTCAGAACCATGGTTAAGCACTAAACTCAGTTTATTTATAGATAAGTTGGCAGGTCTAAATATTATAAAATAATCATTGATACATTTTTGGTTTATTTTTGAACCCCTCAAAAGGCGCTCAGTGGAAAATTTTCAGAGAAGGCACTGAAAAGTCTATAACTTTTAAAGGAAATACCCTATTTTAGTGCGTCTTCTTTGCTGAATAGATTTAGCTTTCATCTAAAATATCGATCATAAAAATTAAGCAGTAAGAAAAATATACAATATATCGAAACCCTAGATTCAATAGCCTACATCTGCAAAAATACAATTGTTCAGGAGAGCCCAAAAACTGATTCACTCCTTAATAAAAAAAAAGATTTGTTTTTGCGATATCGACACTTATATTTGAATGAAAAGTATTTAAGTGTAAATTTTTCTTTCTAAAAAATATCGTCTCGACTTATTTTAAAAGTTTTTGTTTTTAGTACTGATATTTTAGGGTATAAACTCATTCTTATAAATTTGCACAAGTACCTTATACAATTCAAATAATTTCAATTTATATGCTGATATAGACTTCTGAATTTGAAAATAAATTTGTTTGTAGATATGGAAAAATATAAAATGTTTAAAAAAGTGGCAAAGAATGGATATTTTGCTTCCAAATTGATATCATAGATGGATATAATATCAACACTAACTTTGCCATCAAAAATTCATTCCGATGTAAGAGTTTTGAATCTAGGGTTTCGATATAAAGGTTTAACATTCATACCTTGTGTTTTTGTTAAATTTCAGCACAAAAGGGTAATGTTGCGCTGAGTTTTATAGTTAAATTGAGGAAAAAATGTTGAGCAAAACTAAATTTTTTCACAACAACTTTTTTTTTTAGTAGGTTTGAGGTTAAGAAGAGGAATAAACCTTTTTATTTAAAAATTATAAACACTAATTTACAGATCAGACTAGATCTAGTCTCTGCCTTTTTCTATGGACAGGCTTTATAAGAGATTTTCCATTAAATTGTATTATTGTTTATATTTTATTGTCATAGGGATAGAGACAATCTCCCTTTGAGACCCAGCATACACGATTGTGAGATGTGATGCTGGGTCTTATTTGCTACTCTTAAAGTAGCAAATATTTTCAATACTAATAGGTTTACTTAGATAAAAAAATTGCAATTATACGTGCACCTAAATTATATTTCATAAAATATGAATTGACATCAAGAAATTTTAATAGTTTTAATACCATTTTACCTTAAAGTTACAAAATCAAAAAATTTTTGCAGCTGGTTGGGTCTGAAAGGGCTATATGATAATTTTTCAACAACTCGCCGGCTGTAGGAATCGAACCTGTGCCTATTTCTACATTACAAACGTAACTATACAAAGGTGCGACATCATAGCCATCTCACCCAAGTAAGGCTTTGAATGCAATTTAACTAATTCATAGTTTTCTTTGCTATTCAGCTTTCTGTTATTGTTTTTTACTTAGAAGTGATCAAACATTCAACTTTTAGATTTTTTGTTTATCTTCCAATCTCCTCCGTGTCTCCTTTTGCGCAAATGTAGCCAAACTTACGTAGGGTTTTTATGTTTAAGATCAGGCAGCTTGTGTATATATTGGAGACAATCTGACAATAAAATACCAGCTATAAATCTGTTTGAAACAAATAAAATATGATCACTTAAATTTTTACAGTTTCGAATAAAATCTGTAATTTTACAAGAAAACAAAATGTTTTGAATCGCCCTTTTCGCATTTAAACAATTAATGCGTAGATCCGAATTGTTGGCTCCTGGGGTATATATACTTTTGAATATGGGTTACATATTTTCTAAATCTGAGCTATCGAAAAAATAGAATTTTTACCGCTTTATCTAAATGTCTTCAAAAAGTATCTAAATCTTCTGATACGAATATAACTTTTACGTCACCCTGTAGTAAGTAACTAGTTCATAAATGGTACAAACATATTAGATAATATGTATGGGTTTATATCAAGGTTGGCAACCGATTCATAGCATTAGTGATAATGGATAACGTTATTTCACAATAATTTCCTTAGGGTACTTCAAGGATAACGATATTTTAAATAATTTTCTTTTATCTATAAAAGTAGTAATTTGAAGGACTTGTAAAATCGTTATTGGTATTTTATGATTAGTGTTTGCCAACCATGGCTTATATACGCATAGTAGATAGTGAATCATGTATCCTAAGTAACTAGTACACAATAAATATGAAAACTACCAACAAACAACCTACCATTCTGTTGAGCTTTCGACGACGATGACGTCGACGACACATTAACATTGTCATCCTTGAGATGTTTCTCACTGTGGTGATGGTCATAGTTATAGTGTTGGCTAACTCCAATGTCCGCATATAATTTGGTAGAGACAATGTCACCAACGTCAACATTAACATTATTGCTGTCATTATTATTACCAGCGTCATAGTCATCATTTTTGTCATCATCATCACCACATTCTTTTAAATCGGTAAAAGAGATTTTTTCATTAGATGGCAAACACTCATTGACGATGTCATCATTTTTACCACTCATATCTGTGACATGATGTGTTGTCGTTAATGTTGCTGGTGAAGAAGAACGTAACGACAATGATGATGATGATGTTGAGTTTGTGGTGGCCAAGCTGGAGGTTACAGTAAGTAATGAGCTTGCTGTTGTTTCATTTGCTGTTAAAGATGACAACGACGATGAAGATGTTGTTGACATTGTTTGTTTATCATTATGTGGATTTTCATTTATTTTGAGTTCATAATTTTCTTCGTGTTGAAAGAATTGTAATTTACTTTGGTTTTTGGAGGGAAATATATCTTCGTTATCAGTTTTATTGGGAGTTAATACATCTTCCATTGGGTGTTTAGTTTTGCTCATACCTTCCTTAGCTTTAGTAACATGTAGTTGGTTGCTATGATGCTTGGTAACCATTTGAGAATCCAACTGTAATTTTTCCAATAGCATAGCTTGTATAAATTTCTCATCATATGTTATTATTTCTTCTTCAGGATCTTCTTGATTATGTGGGATTTCCGGATTGTCTTTAAGTTGTGTAAGTTTCTTTTGATTTCTCTTTTTATTATAATATTCATAATTGGCTTTAATGTCCTCGGCCAAAGAAATAGGAGATGGTGAGGAAGATAGGTTATACAAAGAATCATCCTCTTCTTCGTCCGCCTCCTCCTCTTCTTCTTCTTCATCTAGTAATTGCTGCTGTTGATCTTCTACTAAAAATTGTACCTTTTTACGGGCTTGTGGCAAAGGTATATAAAATTGTGAATTTGCTGTGGGCGAATTTGAAGAAGTCGGCTGACGTCTAGTATTGGTGGGAGTACCACTTTTAGAAGATGACGTTGATCCCTCTCTAGGTTTCGGAGTAGAGGGTTGTGATGTTGAAGATTTCGTAGGAGAATCTGTTTGTGTTTGTTCTCCATTTTCTGAGGATTTTGATGTAGGCCTTTTTAAAATGGACTTGATGTTATATGTAGGTGTTACCGTAACTGTAACTAATACATCCTCATCTTCTAATTCTTCTTTATAAGAAGAATCTTTTGTTTCTAATTCATTTTGTGTTTTATTTACTCTAGGTGGTCTTTTGGGTTCTGTGATGTTAACCTGCAAAGAATCTGGCCTAGCTTTTGTGTATTTTTCTGAATCTTTGCCTATCTGTGCATCAGTTTCAATAGCGAAACTTTCGTAGGTGGTAGTACCGTCGGCTGATTGTTGTAGTAACGATTTGGGTGATTGTTGTTCTTCACCCAAACTTATACGTTGTCCGGCTATAGCTTGGACATTGGCATAATTAGGCTTTTTATTAAGGGGCGGTGTGTTCGGTGTAGCTACAGTATCTTCCTTTATTTTCTTAGAATCCTCTATACTTGAATCTCCCTTATGTTTGGAAGATTTTTGTACAAACGGAGGATCATCTTCGGTAAGGGCAGCATCTTGAACATTGAAATCATCATTAGGTGGCATAAATTCATTTTGTGAATATTGTAATTTTTGTTTTCTACTACCAATTTTGGTTACATCCAACCCTAATGCTTCAGGTGATTTTATATTGTTAGTGGAAGTAGAGTTTTGTTGATTAATTGAGATCAGATCATAAGGATTAACATTACAACGTAGTATAGATCTTCGGGTAGATGTAGAGGCAGTATTGGCTAAATCTTCACTTTCAGTTAACCAAGCATCATCTAAACTTACTGAAGCTTTAGATGAACTTTCTCCCGTTTTGTTATTAGAAACTAAAGCTTTATAATGATGACGTGTCCGAGAACGTCCTCTTACCGGGCTTGCACTTCTACCACGGTGTCGTGAGTTATCTTTGCTACTACCCAATGCTACACCAGATTTACTGCTATTTCCTGGTTCTGGTGAAAGCAAACGGGTTCTTCTCATTAAATCATAAGGATCTTTTTGTGGATCTAATATGGTGGGTCTTTGTTTTTTCGTAGAACTTACTACTCTAACCGTTGAAGCAGCTCCCACGGGTCTTAATTTGGAGCTTGATATATTGCTGGCCAATCTGACGGTGCCACCTATATTGGCCAAAGGTAAACGAGTACCTTTACATTTTTTACATAAACTAGGTTTCTTTAAAGTGCGACCTTTAGTGCCGCTCAGGTACTCGGGACATGAACATAAAACCACAGCCATGGCAGCAGTTCTTGCAGGTAAATCATTATTTGGAGCAGCAAATATTGCTGCAGCATGAGGATGTGCGGCATAGGCATGGCCATAGGCAGGATGATATAGTGGTGGTCTAGTGGGTATACCTCGTACTGTACCGTATAGCCAGGGTTCAGCATATTTCATAGAACGTCCCAAATGATTTGGCATATAGTCATAGCCAACAGAATGAGAATCACCCCCACCACCACCACCTCCGCCGTTAAGATGTTGATGATGATAATCACTTAATGTGGGTAAATGCATTGTCGGTGCTATTTGATATTGTGGCATAGACGATCTAATAATATTAACATTATGAGCAACATTTAATGTTGCTTCCTTATTCTGAGGTGGTGCCGTTGTGCTTTCTGCTGCAGCCGTGGTTGTAGTTGTAGCTATCGTTGTGTTATTTGAAATTGTTTCTTGTGATTTTTCGTTTTTATGTATTTTGAGCCTTTGACTCCAGGTTTTCTTTGATTTGTCGTACATGGGAATAACCTGGAACATATAAAAGATAAATAGTCGTTGTTGCTCATAGAATATAATATGATTTCATCTTTATTACCTTATTTTACTTTTTGCATACATAATCCCTATTGAGATTTGTTTAAGTGCTTTTGTATTTTATAGACAGATTTCTGCATTGATAAGTTATTGATACTGTAAAGATAAAATAAAAATGAGAAATAATAAATTAGTTTTAGTGCTACACTTCGTACATACATATAATATAAAATTTAATTGTTCGGTATAGTATTACAAAAATATAAATTTAAATAATACATTTTCTTAAAGAAAAATAACATTTTCCCTTTGAAAGGAACATAATGCACAAATTGGCATCCCAAGTAAAAAAGTTTTGTTATAGTCATATATTAACAAATAAAATTTCGTATAAATATATATTGGAACATATAACCCCCCCCCCCCCGAAATAATTTAAAAAATTTTTAAACGTAACACAATACGTCGAAAGTAACAATATTTTTTATAAATATAATACAAAAATATTTATTTTTTGTTGCGACCAAATAGCAAATGACCACGTTTCTGAATTTATAAATCAAATAGATTCGAAATCCAATTGCGAAAAATTTCTAAAATTTTTTTTAATTTGGTGCCCATAGGAACTGTTTTTGTTCCTGGATTTTTTATAAAAATCCTGAATGGCTATGTATTAGCCCGTACCTCAAAAAAAAAAAAAAGTTCGCCGTACACCCTCCAATATGAAGTATTTTTGCAAGACAATTTCAGAAAAAAAATTTTTTTTTTTGCCGAACGTAGGAGTCTCCTTTTTCAATTTTTCGTTATAGCTTTGGCATTTAAAATCGGATTTTAAAGTGTGATATATCGATTTTTTTGCCTCAAGGAGACCAGTGTGTTGCTATAAAGGAAAAATCCAATGAAAAAAAATGTAAAAAGGCGACTCTTACGTTCGGCAACCAATATAAAAAAAAAAAATTCTACTGCGTTTATCGAAAAACTTCCTTAGCAAAAGTTTAATTATTTTTTGCGAGCTTTAATTTTCTGACATTAGGGTGGTACATTATGGTGGTAGCAACTGAGATCTGGTGGGTAACTACTAGAACGGGATACTTGAGCTCAATGGCCCTTAAAGCAGAACACTGGTATCCTCGAAAGAAAAACATCGATGTATCATACTTTAAGATCCGACTGTAAATGCCAAAGATATAACGAATAATGTAAAATGGCGACCCCTACGTTCGGCAAAAAAAACAAATAAATTTTTTTTGAAACCTCCTTGCAGAAATACTTCATATTGGAGGGTGTACGGCGCACTTTTTGTTTTTTTTTTTGCTTGTAAGGTGATACGCTCTACTATGTATGTTAGGCGTAATTCGACAATTTTGTTGTTACCCTAAGGTATGCATTATATTGTTGGCTTTTTATAATTTTTTAGGGGTTTTATTTAAAAATTAAAAACATTGTAATTGTGAACTGTCCTCGAAAAAGCGAACTTTCGTAGAAACAAAAAATTTATTCTGGAGATGGATATAAATTAAACATCTAAATTCGGATTAGCCTCAATAAGCTTTTTGCAATTAAAAGTTAAAAAAAAATTCTTTACAAAAAAAAAAATATTTTTTTTTATTTTATAAAAGTTTTTTATTGCCGCCGCCGGGTATTGAACTTGCGACCTCACGATTGCTAGTTTAGCGCTCTACCGCTGAGCTATTCTTTAATATGAAAGTTAACTGGCATAAAAATACCACTTTGTTAATGCGACATATTGTTCCTTATTCTCTTCAATAAAAGTACTTATTAAACAAGTCTAAAAGGTGCAGTCCAAATTAATATTGGTTTCAGTACTATTTTGACAGATGCATAAAAAGCAATTTCTCACCATTTTTTTATATATACATATTTTTAAAAATTTAAAAATTATAAAAATATTGAATTTAAACAAATTAATTATAAATATTAAAAAAAAATTAATAGAATAAAAAAAAAAAAATATTGGTCCCGCCGGGAATCGAACCCGGGACCCTCTGTTTGGAAATGCCAACTGATACCAAAATCATTTTTTACGATTACTTTTAGAGCAATTACTTTTTAGAAGCAATACTTAAGTGATTTTTTGGATGTGGGTCAGAAGTAATTCTAAAAAAGTTGTAAAAATGTACACCCAGAAAACAGATTCGGTGCTGACAACCCCATTTGTTGCCAATCGAATGGTTCAGTTGCATCAAATGAATTTTTCGGTTGTGGCTACCAAATTATTCTTGATACAAATGAAATTCTGTTGCCATTAGGGTTTTTCTTTTCCCGGACTTTTTCATTTCCCGGGATAGCGGGATTTTTTTTAGAATTTCCCGGGATCCCGGGAATTCCCGCTCGTTAGAAAATAAATAAATCCGACATATGTTGTACTTGAAAAACTCAATTTCTATTACAAAACCGCCCGACAAAGTCCATCTTTTGGTTGTAACCATGAGAAAATCTATTTAATATATTCTGAAAGAAGCCCGTGTAAAAAAGATCAGATCTGGCCAGATCTCAGCACATCTTACCAGATCTAATTAGATCTCAAAATTGGGGACAAATTTGAGATCTAATTAGATCTGATCAGATCTAGGCATATCTGGCCACATCTTCGTAGATCTTACCAGATCTAATCAGATCTCAAAATTGGGGATCTAATTAGATCTGATCAGATCTAGGCATATCTTGCGCATTTGTCCAGATCACTTTAGATTTGAACAAATTTGGCACTAGATCTTATCAGATCTTGCCATAAGGTATTATCACATATGCCATATCTGATCATATTTGATGTGATCTGGTACAGGATCTAATTAGATTGAATCATATCTATTGAGAACCAAAAAGATCTGGTCAGATCTAAACTTTTTTACACGGGAGTTCTTAATATAAAATATATTCTACTTTTTCTATATCAATTCGTTTAATAGTTTAAATCGGGAATTAGTATTAAGGTAATATATTTGTATGGAGGGACGTCTTTGAAATATATCAACTAAACATTAATTCTCCTTTCAAACGGTAAACGAATTGATTTAGAAAGAGTGAAAGGGGGTATTTTATTTTTATCTCTTCTTTCAGGATATATTGGAATTGTGAATGGGTGCAAACTTGTGTCGGACGGTGAAATAACATATTTATTGAAATGAAGTTTTAAAGAGATTTAAAAAAATATTTTTAGACTATTCTTGTTCTTGTTCTTTATTTTCCCTTTTGCGTCTTATGAAAATTTAAAATTTGAGCCCTGGTTTATATAGTCAGAACTAATATAGATTTTTTGCTTAAATGTTTCTTAAATATGAAATCAAAAAATTTATATTTCTAGATATTTTGTTTCTATGCAGATTCTCAGAAATATTCCTCTAGAATTATTTTTATAAAAAAATTTTAAATGTGAGTATTTTTCACACAAATTTTTAGGCAAAGTCGCCTAAATCTTTTTATAAAAATAGACACTTAAATATTATTAAATAGTTTTATAACTTACTGTTATACTGTTATTTTTTGAATAGAAATTTTTTATGCCTGCATTTCAAATTAACATACATATAAACAAATCCAAAATAATTTAAAAAAGCATTTGTTGCATTATTTTAAAAATAAATAAAATTTAAAAAATACAATTGAAGTAAATACCGATTTAAATGAAATTATTTGAAGTAAAAAAATACTTATATCAATTAAAAATACGAAAATATTACTAATTTTGGAAGTATTTTGAACTGAAATACTGATGATGAAATGTAGTGTAATTGCTTTATTTGAACAAAGATCATCGGTTTAACTAAACCAAATTCAACTGATATCAAAAAATATTGAATTTGAAATCGCATTTTGTAATTTTAAATATATTTTATTCAAATTAATTTAAAAAAAATCAATGCTTTAAATTTAAATTAAGCTTCCAAAATTGTAATATATTACTAAAACTTCTGTAAAAGAATAAAAAAAATCCCGGGAAATCCCGCACAAAATTCCCGGGATTGCGGGATTGAAAAAAGGGCGGGATTCCCAGCAATCCCGTCCCGGGAATTCCCGGGACATAAACCCTAGTTGCCATAGTCAAATTAGTCCTGTCTCAATTGGTTTTCTGTTGCCACAACTGAAAAATTCGGCTATCACAACCGAAGCATGCGATTGGCTACAAATGCGGTTATCAAAACTGAATCTGTTTTCTGCGTGTAATAACTGATACTTTGGAAGCAATGAAAGAAGTGATGTTGATCAGAATAACTTCTAAAAACGCAGTAAAAATACACGAACGGATACTTGTGAAACATTAAAAGAAGTAGTTTGTAAAGCATTACTTGCAATTTTTTTTGCTGGGTACATAATGTACAAAAATTCAACGGGTCGATAATTTTGTACTTTTGTATATGAACTATCTGATTTGGTAAAATCCATTCATCAATCAACACTTTTTGAAAAGCAACAATGTTACATTAATGTATCAATTATGTTTTTATCTATCAAATATTACATGTCGAGATAGCTCTGATGCTAGAGCTATTGATTGGCAATCTGGAGTCAAAGGTTCATTTCCCGCGAGAGCAAATTTTACAATAAAAAAATATTTTTTTTATAAAACTTATTTTTTTTGAAATCTATTTTTAGACTCATTATTTTTGTCAAAACTGGTAAGCGCATAGGTAACTATATTTTTTTCTGCGGTTAAATAAAATAATGAAAATAACTAACTATTATTAGTTATTATTAAAATTATTTTTTCTTCACTCATTTAGTCAAATAAAAAATTGAAATTTATGCTAAAACATTATCGTAATTAAGTAATACAAATGTAAAACGTTAATAATTCATCTAAAATAAATAAATAGTATATTGCCAATATTAGCGCCAATTTTAAGTTTTGGCGCTCAAGTAACCAACAAACCTGGATTTTAGGGAGAAACTATGTGAATATTCCATTTTAGGTATAGGATGTGTTCAGTGAACTTATGTAAAACACAATGAGGAACATTTGTGTAGAAAATTTCAACCCTCCAACTCTTTAACTTACTGGTCTTTATCGTCCCTTTTTAAAAAGGGACAAAGTCCCGAAAAAGTCCCTTTAATTGAGGTGTTAGAGGGTTAAAATGTTCCACAAAAAGGTTCCCCGTAGTATTTTATATAAGTTCGCTGAAGATATCCTATACCTAAAATGGAAGATTCACATGTTTTCCCCTAAAATCCAGTTTTGAGCGCCAAAACTTAAAATGGTTTTAAGGGCTATCTTGTACTTATTCAGAATTGGCGCTCAAATGTCCAACAAACTTGGATTTTAGGGAGTTAGAGGGTTAAAATGTTCCATAAAAATGTTCCTCGTAGTGTTTTACATATGGTCGCTGAACACAACCTATACCTTAATTGGAAATTGGGGGGGGGGAAACTTAAGCCCCCTAAAAAAAATTCCGATGTGATCTTTCAAAACGCCGACACATGTATATTTTGTTTTGGTCTCCTCCACCAGAATCCATTGACAGAAATCCGTAATTTTGGAAAAAGTTCTAAATTGTTGTACAGTGTAATTCTATATCTAAAGATTTTAATAAAAGTACCCAGATAGCAAAATATGAACGGCACAGTACTGGCTCAGCATTGGCTACGGTAGTGGATGTACTGACAATGTGTCGGATTTTTTACGTTTCCAGTACTGGTACGGTGTCGAAATGATAACACCAATATACGCTTGGTAGGTATTTGCCCACGTTGGCCCAGTGTTGGATTTTGTTACTTCCTGGTGTTTGCCCAGTACTATAAATTAAAAATATTCAGTAACTTGCCAGTACTTTAAATACAAAAAATCAGTATAAAAACGAGTAAAAAGGTTAAAGTCGGGCATGCCGACTATACAATACCCTACACCACTCTGGTGTATTGTTTGGATCCGAAATTCGAATGGGTTAAAATGGGGCTTGTGTCAAAATTTTCTATAATGTGAGTCAGCGCACCAAATTTCATTAAAATATCTTTATATTTGCGACCTGCAGTTTGTAACCAAGCCAATTTTGGGGGGACCCTTATATGGGCACTAGTTCTAAACATGGACCGATGTTCACCAAAATCAATAGGCTTCGTCCTTGGGCCAACATAGGTCTATGTACCAAATTTCATCAAAATATCTTAATATTTGCGACCTGCAGCGTATAAACAATATAATTTTGGGGGGACCCTTATATGGGCACTAGTTCTAAACATGGACCGATGTTCGCCAAAATCAATAGGCTTCGTCCTTGGGCCAACATAGGTCTATGTACCAAATTTCATCAAAATATCTTAATATTAATACCTGCAGCGTATAAACAGTATAATTTTGGTAGGACCCTTATATGGGCACTAGGTCTAAACATAGACCGATGTTCACAAAAATCAATAGGCTGCGTTATTGGGCCAATATAGGTCTGTGTACCAAATTTCATCAAAATATCTTAATATTTGCGACTTGCAGCGTATAAACATTATAATTTTGGTAGGACCCTTATATGGGCACTAGGTCTAAACATAGACCGATGTTCACCAAAATCAATAGGCTGCGTTATTGGGCCAATGTAGGTCTGTGTACCAAATTTCATCAAAATATCTTAATATTTACGACCTGCAGCGTATAAACAGTATAATTTTGGTAGGACCCTTATATGGGCACTAGGTCTAAACATGGACCGATGTTCACCAAAATCAATAGGCTGCGTTATTGGGCCAATATAGGTCTGTGTACCAAATTTCATCAAAATATCTTAATATTTACGACCTGCAGCGTATAAACAGTATATTTTTGGTAGGACCCTTATATGGGCACTAGGTCTAAACATGGACCGATGTTCACCAAAATCAATGGGCTGCGTTATTGGGCCAATGTAGGGCTGTGTACCAAATTTCATCAAAATATCTTAATATTTACGACCTGCAGCGTATAAACAGTATAATTTTGGTAGGACCCTTATATGGGCACTAGGTCTAAACATGGACCGATGTTCACCAAAATCAATAGGCTGCGTTATTGGGCTAACATAGGTCTGTGTACCAAATTTCGTCAAAATATCTTAATATTTACGACCTGCAGCGTATAAACAATATAATTTTGGTAGGACCCTTATATGAGCACTAGGTCTAAACATGGACCGATGTTCAAAAAAAATCAAACTTGTTCGTCCTTGGGCCAACATAGGTCTGCGTACCAAATTTCATCAAAATATCTTAATAGCTGCGACCTGTAGAGTGCGCACAAGATTGCATGGACAGACAGACAGACGGACGGACGGACAGACGGACATCGTTAAATCGAAATAAAAAAAAATTCTGAACCGATCGGTATACGATAAGGTGGGTCTACGACCAATATTTTTTGGTGTTACAAACATCAGCACAAACTTATAATACCCTGACCACATAGTGGTGTAGGGTATAATGACCACATAGTGGTGTAGGGTATAACAATTAAAAATCTGATGGTGAATGACCCTAAATTTTAATAAAATAATAAAAATATATATTTTTGTTTAAAATTAATTTTGTTGTTTTTTATTGTGTAATAAAATATTTAATAATTGCAAACCTAGAAAATAAGTTTTTCTTAAATTTTCTGGTTTCTCTGGTTTCAATATAATGAAAAAAGTTATATTGAAATTCTTCATCACTGAATTAGGGTAAAAGCAGTATCAGATAGAAAAATCTTTTTAAAATATGTTGCATATTTTTTTCTAATTTGAGGACCCTTAACAAGGATCTGAAGTGAAAATAACGATACACCCGCAAACAAAAAGTCGGTAGTGAAAGGGTTAAATGGTACTGGCATAATAAAAAAAACAGTGCCCTCCCAGTGCTAGTTTTTTCTACCGTGGGCAATTTCCACCTGGGTAGTAACACAAAAATTTATATAGCGGAATGAACAAAAAGTGAAGGGTTAAATAATTGAAATGGCTTTTAAAATTCTATATACATACATATGTATATAAAATTAAAAAAATTATTTACTTTTACCAAAGAGTATATATAATAAAGAGATTGGGGGACTCTCTATCACTGAGAAAGCATTTGTTCTATTATGTGCCTTGGAACAGGAACATACTCAAACCAATATCACCCAGCAAACATGGCAATACGAAGAAGATTCTCCGAACATATCGCCAGGAAGAAAACATTTACTGCCGACAATAGCAATTTCGTATTCCGGAAGTTTCCTCCGTCGGAAACTACTATTACACTAAAACTATACTTCCAGGCAATATGAAGGCAATAACTCATATGGAAGATAAAAGGGATATCGCTAAATAAACTCCCAGTACAATAAAAGAAAAACGATTTAATTTTTTTATTGTTAAATTTAAGCCTGAAAAACAATATCTGCATACATAATCCATTGACCAACTTATAAATTATTTTGATTTCATCTTAGCCGATTTTTCCCGCGCAATTAATCTTAACTTTTCACGAGTTTTTTTCCTATACATCTTTTGATTGTTTTTGTACAAATTTAGTTTTAATTTTTTCCAAATTGATAAAAGATTTCAAACAAATTTGCTTTATCTTCCAAATGATACAAAGATGATATTGCCGAAATAAAAAGTTTTGACAAAAGATAAAATTTTTGAATTATTTTTTTCGTCGAATATCGTCGAATTATCTTCCAAGTGACAAAAGGAAGACAATTTCAAAGTAAATACTATTTGATTATTTTCATTCAAATGACAAATAGAAGATATCGCTTTAATATCTTCTTGGAAGGTATCTTTTAAATGTTTGCAGGGTCATTATGTACGCTCTTTGTATGACTCAAAACATCAATTGTAACCAGGGATGGAAAATAATAATTTAGTTATAAAAATCAAGAATGCAACTATACTATGGAATTATACTATTCCAACAGTATTATAGCTAGGGTTTGGGATTTCCCGGACTTTTTTATTTCCCGGGAAACGGGAATAAAAAAATTTGATTCCCTGGAATCCCGGGAAATATTTTTGAACAAAATTGTTAATGAAAACCACCCATATAAGTAATTTTTGTTAAAAAAAAAGCTATTTCAGTACAAATTCAGTCTGTAGTGAAAATTCAAAGTAAAAATATCAGAATGTTGAACATTAGATTTCACATAAATTACTCTAAGCACTGTCAAATGAATTGCATGATTCCAGCAGAAAGCACCCACTGCTGGACTGTCGGAAACAAACCATTTCATCACATTTGGCCCATTAGATATGGTGGCCACAATGTTTTTTTCCAAAGACAAATAAAACTCTTCTAGTCTTATTTCTACAATTCTTCTTATTTCATCAGCATTAAATCTTCCTGATATATAAACCAATCCCCGGTTACAAAATGAATTATTTCCGTTTAAACATATGTTTAAATATCTCTTTTTTTGATATTCTTGTCCATTCATCTAAGATTATTGTAAATCTCCTATTGTTAGAAATATTGCTCGATATTTCTTTTATCATGATATCTTTTACATGATTGTAGTAATTTAATATAATAAGGTTGTTCACAAGGGGTGTGCTATTTGTTGCATGGTTGTATCGTCCTAACAAAAAACTGAATTGTTAGAATTTAAATTGAAAAAATACAACATTTGAGAATAGCAGGATACAACATTTTTACGTATATTTAATGTCCTATGTTTGAGTGTGTTAACACGTGGAAAACGCAATAGAAAATCGTTGTTAAAGTCAAATAAAAATTTTAACAACTCTGTTTATTGTTAGGACGATACAACGATACAACAGATAGCACATCCCTTGTGAACAACCTAAATGTTCTTTACATCGGTTTCATTTTTTGGCAATGCCAGGTTTTTATTATAAAAACTTTTTCGAATAAACGAAGATCTAGTTATGGTGGGGATTGACATTGCGTCGACTGCGGCTAATTTGGATATCATTTCAGGAAATGTTTGCCCTACAATAAAACGTACAATGTCTATTCAGCTTACACTTTTTTCTTCGGGTACTTTCCTAATTTTAGCTAGAACGTTATTTTCTTGTTGTTGTTTTCTTCAAGAGAAGTTGCATGACCATCATTTTTTTTTTTTGTGAACCAAATTTATATGTCGGATAACCAAATTTAGATACCTCCGTTAACCATTAGTCTTTTAGGGTAAATATTGCACTGCGCTGCATTGTCCTTTTTTGTGAAGTATTTCCATACTCCTGACTTACTTGAAAATATCACATTTATTAATGAAAACGTTACTTATAAAATTATTGGTCCTTAATATAAAGGAGTATTTTAAATTTAAAATCGACTTTATTTTTTATCATACGGTTTTGTTCTTTTTGTGTATGAAAACCTTACAAAAATATTTATATTTTCAAACATTTTGATTGGTTGAAAATAAATTAACCAATCAGAATGCTCCAAAAATAAACCAAGCCAAGGTATACTGCCACCCAATATTTTAACTAAAGTTGACTTTAACTAAAATATACATTTGGAAAATTTAGATAGTAAGGGCAATTATTTGTAAGAAACAAAACTATTTTTTCATATTTCTTTTAAACATTTTACCAAGTTTTTAGGTTTTACTACTTAAATTTTGAATAAGTTATGCGAAAAATCTTTATTAGTTGAATTTGAATTTGCCTAATTACTTGGCAAAGATTTTTTTTGTGTGTCAAATAAATTGATTCCATTTTAAAAGATTTTAACAATGACATTTTTGTTTCGGTATTTAAAATGTTTTTTATGACTAAAATTAAAAAATCCTATTCCAAACAAAAACGATTTAAAAATTTTAACATTTTTAAAATTTCCCGTTTTCCCGGGAAAAATATATTATTTTCCCGGGAACTCCCGGTAAACTTTCTTCGCCCGGGAATTCCCGAACCCTAATTATAGCCCTAGATTATGAATTTTGAAAAACCATACGTAAAAAATTGCAAAATAATATCGGAATGCGAAAAAAGGCTTTGCGGTTCAAAAAATTAATTAAGAGATTTACATTCTGCAAACGATGCCAAAATTTTCTTTTTTAGCAACTAACCACCAAACTTTGTTTTATGAAATGGGCATTATACTCCGTAGATTATAAATTTAAAAAACCGCACTTAAAAAATTGCAAAATAATAGAGGAACGTGAAAAAAGACTTTGTGGTAGAAAAAAATAATGAAAAAACTCAATCAGCGATTAACAATCTGCAAATGAATACAATGACGCAAAACTTTTCCTTTTTGCAAATATTTTTTTCGCGATTTATTTTTTTTTTTTTGCAAACTAAGCACCAAACTTTTGTGTATAAAATTGGACCATAGACCCTAGATTATAAATTTAAAAAAACCACACTTAAAAAATTGCAAAATAATCGCGGAAAGCGAAAAAAGGCTTTATGGTACAAAAAATTAATTAAAAAACTTAATCAGCGATTTACATTCTGCAAACAAATATATTGATGAAAAAATTTTCCTTTTTGCAAATTTTATTTTTCGCGATTTTTTTTGCAACTAGCCACCAAACTTTGTTGTCTGAAATGTGTATTATAGCCCCTAGATTATAAATTAAAAACAAACGCACGTAAAGAATTGCAAAATAATAGCGGAATTTGAAAAAAGACTTTATGGTACAAAAATTTAATCCCTAGGTTATATATTTAAAAAAACCGCACTTAAAAATTGCAAAATAACGGCAGAATTCGAGAAAGACTTTATGGTACAGAAAATGAATTAAAAGAGGTAATCGGCGATCGACATTCTGCAAGCGAATATATTGTTGCAAAAATTTCGCTTTTTGCAAATGTTTTTTTTTTTTTTCGCAATTTGTGCTAATATTTGCTAATGTCTAAATATTTAATTTTTATGTGTTTTAACGAGCCAAAGGAGAAGCTATTTTAAGTTACTTACATTTTTAAATATATAAGAGCGATCTAACATTTTTTTGTATAAGAGCCCGATTAAGTGAGCCTTTTCCATCCCTGATTAACCAGTCGGAGTTCATTCCTGTTCCAAGCCGCCTAATATTTTTTCAAATAAAAAATATTGAGTGAGTTGCAAGGCCATTGCTTTTACCCTACCCTCAAAAATATTTACTTGATGTTTTTTTTTTGTAAATTTATTATCAACAACTTCTTAAACCTCCAATCAAATCTAAAGGCCAACAATAGATAAACAAAAAGTATTAGAAAATTTCAAAGAAGTATGTACGATATAATAAATTTAATATTACACAATGCTTTTTTATACGTACATACAATATTTCCTATTCAACCAGCAAACTAAGAAAAGCAAAAACTTACTAACTTTAGTAAAAGACACAAAACCCAGAACAAATAAAAATCAACACTATGGTGAAAGTCATGATTCTTGTTTTGTTTAAATTAGATAAAATTTCTTAAAAATGGATTTTCTTACATTTAGTACACCTAATTCTGGCACTAAATTCGGTACCAAAATCATTCATTGTTAATAAAACTTGTATTGACTATTACAAAAAGGGATATATACGGCTATTAGAAATGTTTGGAATTTTGCACAAAAAGTATTAGGTGTTATCAGAGAGCTTGATACAAAAAATCCCAAGAAAAATTCCTGTAGTTTTTATGTCCAAGTTATAGATTTGATTGTCAATACGTTCCTAACTCGGTTTACCACATTGTGTGCTACATTGTATTCAAGAACATTTTCACAAAAACTTTTGAACCGTAATGTTTGTTTTTGCTGGGTTATTTAGTGCTGGCAAATAGTACAAAGATTGTTTATTTTTGTTAGCATCTGTATGGGATATTAATCAAATGACACAGTTGCATTCTAATTCAGTATCATATATAGTATTTTTGTGGTACTTCCTTTTTTATTCCAAATATAGTAGAATTCTATTGTTGATCATAGTTTACAGTGGTCTTACGTTAGTTTACAAGCGAAATAATTCAATAATTCATACTGAACCCAAAACTAGTAGTTTTAAAATTTATTTTATTTTCGATTGTCAAATTCCATACAAATTTCAAATCGAAAACTTAAAAAAAAACGAAAATTTCTAGTTTTGGGTTCAGTACCCAGTGTAGAAAATCATTACCACATATGTGGTTATGTAACTACATACTTGGTAATGGTAACTAGTTACTTTTGTTATTACATTTCTTATTACCTTTATATGGCGATGTCGCGAAAAATAATGAGTTGTCGTTACACACCAGCATACGAAAAATCAAAAAATATATCGTTACATATGTGCTTACCAGTACTGACAAAAATAATAGTCTAAAACGAGTAAAAAGGTTAAAGTCGGGCATGCCGACTATACAATACCCTACACCAGTCTGGTGTATTGTTTGGATCCGAAATTCGAATGGGTTAAAATGGGGCTTGTGTCAAAATTTTCTATAATGTGAGTCAGCGCACCAAATTTCATTAAAATATCTTAATATTTGCGACCTGCAGTTTGTAACCAAGCAAATTTTGGGGGGACCCTTATATGGGCACTGGTTCTAAACATGGACCGATGTTCACCAAAATCAATAGGCTTCGTCCTTGGGCCAACATAGGTCTGTGTACCAAATTTCATCAAAATATCTTAATATTTGCGACCTGCAGCGTATAAACAGTATAATTTTGATAGGACCCTTATATGGGCACTAGGTCTAAACATGGACCGGTGTTCACCAAAATCAATAGGCTGCGTTATTGGGCCAATGTAGGTCTGTGTACCAAATTTCATCAAAATATCTTAATATTTACGACCTGCAGCGTATAAACAGTATAATTTTGGTAGGACCCTTATATGGGCACTAGGTCTAAACATGGACCGATGTTCACCAAAATCAATAGGCTGCGTTATTGGGCCAATATAGGTCTGTGTACCAAATTTCATCAAAATATCTTAATATTTGCGACCTGCAGCGTATAAACAGTATAATTTTGGTAGGACCCTTATATGGGCACTAGGTCTAAACATGGACCGATGTTCACCAAAATCAATAGGCTGCGTTATTGGGCCAATGTAGGTCTGTGTACCAAATTTCGTCAAAATATCTTAATATTTACGACCTGCAGCGTATAATCAGTATAATTTTGGAAGGACCCTTATATGGGCACTAGGTCTAAACATGGACCGATGTTCACCAAAATCAATAGGCTGCGTTATTGGGCCAATGTAGGTCTGTGTACCAAATTTAATCAAAATATCTTAATATTTACGACCTGCAGCGTATAATCAGTATAATTTTGGTAGGACCCTTATATGGGCACTAGGTCTAAACATGGACCGATGTTCAGCAAAATCAAACTTGTTCGTCCTTGGCCCAACATAGGTCTGCGTACCAAATTTCATCAAATTATCGTAATAGTTGCGACCTGTAGAGTGCGCACAAGATTGCATGGACAGACAGACAGACGGACGGACGGACAGACGGACATCGTTAAATCGAAATAAAAAAAAATTCTGAACCGATCGGTATACTATAAGGTGGGTCTACGACCAATATTTTTTGGTGTTACAAACATCAGCACAAACTTATAATACCCTGACCACATAGTGGTGTAGGGTATAAATAGATTTTCAAAAAAATAAATTATATAAAAAAAATATTTTTTATTGTATTTTTTTTTTTTAATAAAATTTGCTGGTGCGGGAATCGAACCTGGGTCTACAGATTTCCAGTCAACTGCTCTACCATCTGAGCTATATCGACATGTAATATTTAATAGATAAAAACATAATTGACCTGCTGCACACAAGTAAGCTTACTCGCCAACATACAAAAAAACAAAAAATATGTGGTTACATATATCCTTACCAGTGTTTAAAAAATATTGAGTCCAAAAATAGATTTCAAAAAATTTTCAAAAAAATCTAAAAAATTATTTTCTATTTGAAATAATGATAAAAAATAAGTTATTATCAGTAACTCATTATTATATGTTTTAAAATAGTGCAGACGGTAAGTGGGTGTCATTACTGGTACTCCAAAAACTAATGATATGTCATTACCGTTTCTACACTGGGTATGAATGAGGCTTTAATGAATTCTTTCAATTTTTTATTCTCTGTAATTTACTTGTAAAAATTGTATCATCTTTCTTTAATTTGAAAATAATTTAAAAAGAAAGAGATATATTTAATTTCCTCCATTAATTTTTAAACAAATAAAAAAATTAAAATCAGAATTTAAATCAACAAATATCGACTTTTTTGCACAGACGTCCTATAAAACTTTTTAAAGTATTTTCGCCTCCAATATGCGAATATTAAGTGGAAAATTCCTTCTTCTTTATTTAAACCTTAAGCCTGGGAAAAATACTTTATGGATCAATATTACGTAGAAATACTCTCTAATTTTTTATGAGTTTGAATTCAAAAAAATTACATTTCATTTAAGGAAATTTTTAAGGCTGTTCTACAGGCCTCGTAAGGATCTCTAAAATCTACTTGTGAGAATTGTCCTTCAAGCACTTAAATTTGGTAAAACACTTAGACACAATAAAACTTTATTTATACACTAACGGAAATAAACAAATGGCAAAATAGCAAAACAAATAGTAGCTTTTTCTGCTATTTTTACAGGTTTATTATTTAAAAGTAACTTTGCAGCAAAACTTTGCTAAATGTTAGTAAGATTATAAGAGCAAAAATAAACTCTTAAACATACTAATAGTCATCCTGTTAAAATCAATAGAAATATTGGTGAAAAATAGTAGACTGCTGATTTCACAAATAGATTTTTATTCTCTTAAAACAATTAAAAATTTTTGGAGTTTTTTGATTCTACTAATATTTAGAAAATTGGTTGCTGATTCTAGCAGAGTAAATTTTTATTTCAATTAACTAAAATTTAGCTCAAATAAAACTAAAATTCCATATATTTAACAGCTTTATTTTTGCTATTCTTATCTTAGCAAAGAAAATCTGCTTATTTTAGAAGTTTTCTATTCAAGGTAATTTTTAACTAATTTTTAGCAGCTTTAGCAAAACTTTTTACAGGCTTTTTTCTATTAGTGTACTTAACCTGAACAACCACTCCGCTTTTGACGGGATTATACCGTTTTTTAAAGCGGTATAATCGAATTTTTATCTCGCTTTTAAAGCAAACAATTCCGCCTTACCCCAATTTTTTAATATGATATTAAACTTTTGAATAAAGTTTTTATAATTAATTTTTTCTAGAGCCCAAAAATGAATCAGAAAAGTGCTCAAAATATATTATTAAACTTTCACTTGTATTAAAGTGGTGCATCCAAAAGAGCCTTCTTTTTGATTCAAAAATGGCTCAAAGAAATATTTTAAAAAATTCCTTGGGCTAAAAAATTAATTTTTTTTGAGTAATTTTTGAATTGTTCACAAAATATTCAAATTTACTTAAATTTCTGGGTCCTTTCTGAATCATTTTTGGATTTAAAAATTTGCCTCAAATTGTTGTGGCTTTCATGATTCATTTTACTAAGAGTAATATTTTCATCCAAAAAATGCGTAATTTTTGAGTAAGAAGTTTAAAATATAAAAAAATATGTGCTTTGCTTGAATAATTCTCATTTGACTTACTAAATAAGAACCCTCATAAAAGTATCAAAATTTTCTGCCGGGGTTATCAGTCAAGGGATCAAAATCCAATAAGTAAATTTAAAAATATTTGAAAAATTGGTAAAAATCTTAAACCAAATTCTTTAAAATAACGAAAACCATATTTTCGAAGATTAATTCGACAAAGTTTTTTGATTTCAGATTCGTATTATGGAGGGCAAAATATTTTAAAAACATTTATTGAGTCTGTGCCTTATATATTTGGATCAAAAATATAAAAAATTACAAAAATATAAAAGATTTTGATGTACTTCTCCGCAACATTGACTCATAAAGTATTTTCTTGGGTGAGGGGATAAAAAAGAAAGACTCACAACTCGAAGGCTATTCAGTGGACCGTTTTTGACTTTAGATCCGGGCTTAGGAAACCAAAATACTCAAAAAAAGATTTTAGCAGAAGGCTGTACAAAAAATTCATTTTTGTCGAGTAATGTATTAATTGATGCGGCCCTCGGTAAGTTTGTGAAATCCTAAACTTGGCCCGTCAAGCCATTTGTGTGCCCATACCTGATATATATGATCTCAAATCGAACGAAAATCACACATTTAAAAAGTACTTTTTTAATAAAAGATACTTTTTTAATTACAGATACTTTTTTAATAAAAGGTACTTTTTTAATAAAAGATACTTTTTTAAAATAAAATGTGATTTTTTAGTAAAAATTTACTTTTTTAATAAAAGGTACTCTGTTTATAAGAAGTACTTTTGTAATAAAAGAAGTTTTTTAAATAAAAGGCACTTTTTCAATAAAAGGAACTTTTTTAATAAAAGGAACTGTTTCAATAAAATGTATTTTTTTAAATGTACTTTTTTAATAAAAGAAAATTTTTTAAGAAAAGGTAATTTTTTAATAAAAAGTAATTTTTTAATAAAAAGCACTTTTTTTTTTTAAATAAAATTTGCTTTTTTAATAAAAGGTCCTTTTTAAACAACCCAGGTAAAAATGTTCATATATGTTCATATATTGTCATATATGGTTTCATGTATGAGCATATATGGTTTAGTGTATGATCATATATGAACATATATGTTATGTATGGAAGCATATATGGGTAAATACATTCAAATGTATGAATCCATATATGATAATATACTGCATTTATTGGTCCATATATTGGTTCATATATTCCATATATCTTCATATATGAATTCATATATTATTCCAGTTTTTTTTATCATGGGGTAATTACGTGAGGGGATTCAAAAAGTATTAAAATACAATACATTTTATAATTTCTTAAATAAAATTGGCAATTTCTAAACTACAATTGCCAGTTTCTGAAATACAATTGATTATTCGTAAAATACATTTGAAAATTTCTGAAATGCAATTGCGAATTTCTGAAATACAACTAACAAATTTCTGAAATACAATTGGTAAATCTGAAAAACAATTCATAACATAACAGCAGAAATAAAACTGCTAAATTTAGAAAATCTGCAGAAAATTGTGCAAAATATTAATAAACTAAAAATGGCTAAAACAAACTGTTGTATCTAAAAAAATTTTTTGTTAAATTTTGTTCAATGCAAATAGCAGTTTATAAAATCAACAAAAATATTTGCTAAAAATATTAAACTGTTGATTTCAGAGGCTAGATTTGTATTTCCATTAAAAACAAAAAACGAAAAAGGAACTTTGAAAATTTAAAATTTTACGTGATGTTTTTTGTCTACTACTACAATTTAATTTTATTTTCTAATCACTGAAATTTAGCTCAATTATAACTCAATTTTTTTAAATATATTAAACAGTTTTATTTTTGCTGTTCCTATCTTATTTATATTTGGCAAAAATAATCTGCTAATTCAGCAGTTTTTCATTTTGAACTAATTTTTAGTTTCTTTAACTAAAATTTTTGCACACTTTTTTCGATTAGTGTATAAACAATCATTAAATAATCAAAAAACAGTCATAAAATAATTTCTAAACTTGAAGTAAAATGTTTATGTCCATTAAAAATTTCATAATTTCTCAATTTCATTCAAATGTACAAATTCATCAGTAAGAATTATAATATTTACATTTAATTTGAATAAAAAAGCAACATTTTTATTAAAAAATAAAAAAAAAATTTCATATGAACATTCATATAAATATCTCCATATATGGCCATATACCCTCAAATTTCGGATCCGAACCCATATA
This sequence comes from Leucophora obtusa, assembly GCA_949987735.1. Classification (NCBI taxonomy): domain Eukaryota; kingdom Metazoa; phylum Arthropoda; class Insecta; order Diptera; family Anthomyiidae; genus Leucophora; species Leucophora obtusa. The sequence continues at coordinate 176,360,763 of OX465296.1, forward strand.
TGTTGCCATATATGACCATATATGAACATTTTCACCTGGGAAGAGGTACTTATTTAATAAAAGTTACTTTTTTAACAAAATGTGCTTTTTTAATAAGAGACACTTTTTTAATAAAAGGTCCTTTTTTACTTTTTGATTAAAAGGTACTTTTTTTAAAGAAATTTCACGTTTCTTATGTTCAATTTCTTTATAAAGACTTTGCAACCCGTTCAACGGCGGGCCTTGTATATTTCACTTTTTCTTTTTTTTTTTTGGTTTCTGCAATTTTTTCTTGTTTGTATGTGCGATAATTTTGTTTGGTTAGAAATTTTCTTTTGTACAATATTTTTCTTAAGGTGTTTGTGTTTCATTTTCGGGTGGATTGTTATAGTGTTTGTATTTGGTTTCCTCTTTTTATTTTGAGTGGCAATTGTAGCACTTTTTTGTTGCCACCAATTGTTTGTTATTGTTATTTGCACTTTTAGTTTATTTACTTGTGTTTTTGTTCATGTTTTGCAAAAAACTTCTAAACAATTTTTGATAAATGTTGACACTTTTTTCCGCCAACCACGCCTGATAAATATAATACTGGAACAGTAACAAAAAATGTGCAGAATGACCCTAGAAAAAAACAACACACAACAAACACTCAAAAACTCTTGTAATTTATTAAACTTTTACAAAAGTTTATTTCAGTTATGATTGTGGTTTTTTTTTGTAGAAAAAGTATTTATTTTAAATAATGTAATAAAATTAAAATTACTACTTTAGCTATTTTAAGATTAATTTAAATTTTTTTAGTAATAATACTCCTAGTAATTTGTATGTTAATATGTTTGAAAAATGCTATAATTTAAACATTTTTTATAAATAATTAACAAAAAAAAAAAACAAATTAGAAGAACAAATTCAAGTTTGTATTTAAGTTTGTTTATTTAAGCGGCTTTTTGTCTGATAATAGAATTACTAAAATAAACAATTTATTATTATTATTTTATTTGACAGTCTTGAAATACAGGTAACGGATAAATAATGAGTTTTAAGTCATGTGTCATAACAACAACAAGACTTTAAAGAAATCACTAAACAACCCAGCAAAATCTAATAGTTCAACTGAATGCTGGAAATGTTAAAACTTTGTTTTACTGATACATATCATAATATGAAATCAAAAAAGCCGTAAGTTTTATTAAAAAGAATTTTACAGGAGAATAAAAAACTTTCTAAAATCTTATCTTTTGTTATCGAATTATTATTCGGACAAAAATTTTTCAATTTCTGTATTATTTACAGAGCTATAAAACCTATGCCTTTGAGAATTAGTTTTTTCTGCACTTTCACTTTGGGCTTTTATAATTTTACTTATAAAATCATCGTTTTTAGTCGAAGGATTTTAAAATTTTGTAGGAGCGTGTATTTTGATACGGTGCATCCTAATCAACGAAAAAGTCGATTTTGATTTTTGAAATGCACTACAATTGATGATTTAGATCAGTGATGCGCAAAATTGATTTGCAATTGTATTAGTGAGCAAGAGAGAGAACTGCAGTGGGAAAAAATTTGAGCGAATTAAAAAATATGTCTTTTTACATATTTATCAATCTCCATATTGTTTATACAGTCTTAATGAAATTTTCTGCAACATATTTTTTATAGATTTTAAACAAAATGTTCTATATTAATACTTTTATGGCAATTTTTTTATATTTTGGTTTTTTTTTATTTCTATTAAAGATCTACTATGAAAGATATTCCTATGAAAATAATCATAATATCTTTTAATAACATATTCCCTAGATTCCTTAAATGTTTTATAACGTAAAAGACATTGCATGATATCAAAAACATTTTTCATCATATATTTTCTGAATGTCATAAATATTTGTTTTCAGTGCACTTGAAAAAAATATCAAAACACCCGCTAATCACGTGCACTCGTCGCTGTCTCAATGACGACTAAATTAAAGAGCATAAGAATATGTGTGAATAAGTAAATTCACAAATGTGCATTGAAATGCGCACCACTGATTTAGATGTACTTCTTTTTCAACATAAACACTAACGATTTTAACATTGAGTTCGCATAGGAGAGGAGTACTCCCACTTCAACATTTTTTCAGTACTTTTTGAACGAGTGCAGATAAAGCTCTTTTTCACCAATTAAAAGTTAAAAAAAATTCTTCACAAAAAAAATTATATTTTTTTTTATTTTACAAAAGTTTTTTTATTGCCGCCACCGGGTATCGAACTTGCGACCTCACGATTGCTAGTCTAGCGCTCTACCGCTGCATAAAAAGCAATTTCTCAATATTTTTTGTATATACATATATGTACATTAGGGTGTCCCTTAAAAATAGTCGCCATTAAACCCCATCGTTTTATTGGAAATGGTCCCAAATGCAAGAAATCGATTTTTTTTTGGAAAACGTTAACCCGTGGCGAAAGTTGGACGGAAATGGCCCATTTTGGGAAAAAAGTGTATTACTATTAAAAATTCCCAAAATTTTTAATTTCGAAACAAAATAATTTGTATATCATTTATTCATTTAATATAGTCAAAATGATTCAGGCATGGAATTTTAACTTCATCGGATATCATTAACCCACTTTAGCCTGGAATCCAAAATGACCCACGAATTTAACAGAAGTGCAAAAACGTGTTTTTTTAAAATAATTTTAAAGATTTTTTTTTAAAATGTCTAATATGGAGATGCCGATTGCTATTTGTACCACATAATAGTTGATATTAAAGAAAATAATAAATTGGAAAAATTATAATTCGAGTTTGTGTTTGGAGCGACTGCTTTCCACGACATTTTACAAAAATTGCTTATTTTGTCAAAAATTTAACAAAATTTGAATGTTTTCATCAAAGTTTACATAGTTTTCGGAAAAGTATCACTTAAATTTGGTAAGACAACAATTATCTTTACATTTGTTTAAAAAGTGGTTAACCCTCAGTGGCATGGGGTCAGAAAAGACACATGAAACTTAATATTAATTGTGACTACGAGATTGTAATGCCATTAGATTGACAAAAAAAATCTCACCTGGATAAAAATAATTATTTTATGTAACATGATCCATATAGGGTTAATTTTTAAACTTTTGGCCAAAAACGACCCACTAGGAAATTTACAGAATAACACCTTTCATAATTTTCGAAAAATATCACTTCAAGTGGATCAAAATAATCTTTTTCCCACTTGATAAAAATTATTATTTTGTGTAACTTGATCTATATAGGGTTAATGTTTTCACTTTTCGGCAAAAAATACCCACTTGGAAATTTACAGAATAACGCAATTACTCTTTAAAAGCAACCCAGCCAGCAATTTCGGAGCGCTCATAAATAAGATTCTTTAATTGCTCATAGAAATGATTATTGTTTTTTTGAAAACACTCTTTTTTTGGTAGAAAATATGAACCCTCAGAAAACAATCCAAAAAGTTGTCTCTACAATCTAAAAAGCTGTCTCAAAATGAGGGTTCATTTTTCGGACTCAAAGAAGATTCCAAAATTATTTAAATTTATGAGGAAAATTTAAATTTTATACGTTCTTTTTTCTGAGTCATTTCTGAGTACACAGGGGGCTCTTTTGGACGGACCACTTTCATAGGAAAAAGTGGAAAAATGTTTATGTTTTTGGAGCTCATTTCTGAGTCATTAATGATCATCTTTGTTTGCTGGGAATACTTAATTGATTTTTTGGAAGTTGTTCAGAACTAACTCTAAAAAAGCTGTAAAAATATACTAACGTATACTTTGGAAGCAATGAAAGAAGTGATTTTTTGAAGTAGTTAAGAATAATCTCTTAAAAAGCAGTAAAAATACACTAACGGATACTTGTGAAGCATTGAAAGAAGTAGTTTGTAGAGCATTACTTGCAATTTTTTTGCTGGGTTACTATGTATTTCAACAGCTTTGTGCAATATATTTTACAGTATATCACCTATTGTCTTATTAATTTTCCATTGAATTCATCTACAAAAATTTCTCTATCCTTAGTAAAATTTCAAAACAAAACTGTCCAAATTTCATGAAAGAAAAACTTCATTTAACTAAATATTTTCGCCTTAAACATATACACTCATACACGTACGTTGTCTAATCTTTAATCACTTTGAAAAATGTTTTTTGTTTTGTTCTTAGTTTTGGCCTTTAGCAGTATTGTTGCTAATGACCAGCACCACAATTACCCTCAAAAACAAACAACTCGCATTGCTGAGGCATGTACTACTACTGCAACACTGAAAAACAGAAACGAACGAAAAAACTTTGTATTGCCTTAAGTTTACATCTTCCAGGGTTACACGCATAACAAAATGCAACAATAGCAGCAACAAGAACAATAATAAAGAAAAGTGTAAACAATTTTTACATTTCTATACGATTTTACAATGCTATTTTATCAGATACATATAACTTGCAGCTACGTATACCTACAACATACAAACAGTATTCCTTTCAGCACAATTCTCCCCCAATTTTGGAAAACTTAAACCCTTTGCCCCCTACTCATCCATAGCACATATAAAACAGTATGTAGTTTGGATATTTGGACAAATGAACAGTCATGGCATGTACTTTTTTATGCAGAACTTTGAAATATTTTTTATTTTTTTATTGTAATTTCAATAGTGAAATTCAAATTTTATTAAATCTTTAAAATACACTCACAGTATTTTATCGTTAAAAACAACCTAAAATACATATTGAATTAATTGAAAACACAATTAAAAAAGGACTACTCATTTTTCATTATATTGAAACCATTTTTAAATTTATTTTCAAACATTATTTAAACAATCCATAAAAGAAATAAAAATAATTGAAAAGTCTGTTAAAACAATCATCAATTTTTAACTGACAAAACGTAAAAAGAAACGATTTTGTGGTTTGTTTTTCATATTTGAAAGTTTTTTTTTGTTTGAGTTTTCAAAACACTACACACACATTCATATTTTTATTGGCTATGTTTGTGTGTATGAGTAAAAAATTTATTGTAATTTGAATTCAAATAATTTTGAATATAAGCAAACTATTTTAACAAAAAAGATAACCGAAAATATATGAATTTTTTGTTTTAAAACAGAAAACAACAAAATTATTTAAATTATTTTCTCTAAAAATAGAAAACTAAAAATAGAACATTTGACTGAAAGTATCAACTCCTACAGACGATACATATTTTTTGTGGTTTGTTTTTTATTGAGTGATAAAAAAAGTTAAACAATATGTTTCAATGCATTTTAATTAATTCTTCAATTGAAAACAAACTTTACCTATTACTTTTCATTTAAACCTCAATCGGTTCTGGAAAATATATTGTGAGTGTACCTTCAGGGTTTTATAAATCCGGCATGAATGGGCATTACACCGTACCGCAAAAAAAAAATTCACCGTACATCCTCCAATATGAAGTATTTTTGTAAGGCAATTTCAAAAAAAAATTTTTTTTGTTGCCGAACGTAGCGGTCGCCTTTTCAATTTTTCGTTATAGCTTCGGCATTTAAAGTTGGATTTTAAAGTGTGATATATCGATTTTTTTGCTTCGAGGATACGAGTGTTTTGTCTTAAAGGAAAAATCCAATGAAAAAAAAATTAAAAAGGCGACCCCTACGTTCGGCAACCAATATATAAAAAAATTTCTACTGGGTTTATTGAAAAACTTCCTTAGTAAAAGTTTTATGATTTTTTGCGAGCTTTAATTTTCTGGCATTAGGATGGTACATTAGGGTGGTAGCAACTGAGAACTGGTGGGTAACTACTAGAAAGGGATACTTGAGGTCAATGGTCCTAAGAGCAAAACACTGGTCTCCTCGAGAGAAAAACTTCGATGTATCATACTTTAAGATCCGACTGTAAATGTCAAAGATATAATGAAAAAGCCAGAAATGCTGAAAGAAATTATCTTATTTCCTTTTAAAAATCAACTATTTTGGTGCTGAAATTTTACAGAAAAAGTCTCATGTCAGCCTTTGTTAATTGATAAAAGTTCCCTCTATCCTAAATACATACACATTTTTTATTGGAAACTTTTTACTTTTTCAAAAAAAGACTGTATTAGGGATTTACTTTCTTTATATATTTTTATTTATTTGATTACACTGTGAGACAAATGGTAGGGGTCAGTGATCGGGAAGGGTTCAAACTACCGGGGAAAGTTATATCGGTAAAAAAGAAGTTATACATGTCCCGGCGTTTCGCTGGGTCACCCCTAGGAATCGAGATATATCGATTTGACCTTTGGTGGTCTTTTTTTTTGACATAACTCGAGAACCACTAGTCCGATTTTGCTCAAACAATTTTAAAAAAATTAAAAATTACAATTCCTTTAATCTGTTCATATAACGTTTTTCTATATACTCAACAGTTTTGCCGGTAAAAATAAATGTATGAAGAAAAAAATAATTTTTGCCTAAAATATTAAAAAAAAGTAATAAACAAAAGGTTATTGATTTTTATGGTAGCGGTAACAAGCATTTATTTTTACCGGCAAAACTGTTGAGTATATAGAAAAACGTTATATGAACAGATTAAAGGAATTGTAATTTTTAAGTTTTTTAAAATTGTTTGAGCAAAATCGGACTAGTGGTTCTCGAGTTATGTCAAAAAAAAGATATATGTCGATTCCTAGGGGTGACCCAGCGAAACGCCGGGACACGTATAACTTGTTTTTGACCGATATAACATTTTCCGTTGGTTTCATCCCATCCCGATTTTGACTGTCGCATAGTGTTCATATTTCAATGGCTTTTACTTTTTCCTATATGCTGTAAACATTTTGATAAAAAAATCGTTGAAATAAAAAAATTCGACAATGTTAAATGGATTTTTTTTACATTTTATTGTAATTCATGTTGAAATTGAAAATATATATAAAACAATATAAAAGAACAACGAGTGGCGACGCTTTGCGTGAGTCAGAATTCACTCACTTGCTAATATTAATGCTATTTATCGAAAATTTTCTTTAGTGCACTCAAAAAAGAGTTTAGTAAAGAAATTTAATTTTACTAATTTTTATTAGAAATTATAATTTTTACAAATTTCTTTTTACAGACGTTTTTCTTTAATTTCAGCTAATTTTGTTGGTTTCTGAATAACATTAACGAATTTTATTAAGAATTAAATTGAAATTTTTATATTTGTCCCAACCCATTATAGCACCAAGGCGGTTTTGAGCGAGTTCTTTCACGGGATCTATATAATTTTATTCAATATTCAGATATCGTTTATTCCGGGCAAAAAAAAACACGGGTTCAATTTTATCTGAATTCTTTTCGGTTCTTTTGAAAAGTTTGAAAAATTATGAAAATATTAATGCTGATTCATGTTTTTTCCATTCTTTGATATAAAATTGTTGAATAAATCGTACCAGTTCGGAAAGTATAACTCAGGACTTAACTGATAGACTAACTTCTGAGCGCCTAAACTGACAAGAAAGTAAAAACTTTGACTTGCAAAATTTTACTATTGCCATTATGAATTTCTTTTAGAAACTGTTGTGCTGAGATTTACGCAATGTACTACCCAGTGTAGAAAATCATTACCAGATATGTGGTTATGTAACTACATACTTGGTAATGGTAACTAGTTACTTTTGTTATTACATTTCTTATTACCTTTATATGGCGATGTCGCGAAAAATAATGAGTTATGGTTACAAACCAGCATACGAAAAATCAAAAAATATATCGTTACCTATGTGCTTACCAGTACTGACAAAACTAATGAGTCTAAAATAGATTTTCAAAAATATAAATTATATAAATTATTTATTGTATTTTTTTTTTTTTAATAAAATTTGCTGGTGCGGGAATCGAACCTGGGTCTACAGATTGCCAGTCAATAGCTCTACCATCTGAGCTATATCGACATATAATATTTAATAGATAAAAACATAATTGACCTGTTGCACACAAGTAAGCTTACTCGCCAACATACAAAAAATCAAAAAATATGTGGTTACTTATATCCTTACCAGTGTTTAAAAAATATTGAGTCTAAAAATAGATTTCAAAAAATTTTCAAAAAAATCTAGAAAATTATTTTCTATTTAAAATAACGATAAAAATAAGTCATTATCAGTAACTCATTATTATATGTTTTAAAATAATGCAGACGGTAAGTGGGTGTTCAAAAAATAATGATATGTCATTACCGTTTCTACACTGGGTATTTCATAGATTATCTGGCCCAAAAGACAGCATATAGTCCGGAGCCTCGCAAGGCTATATTTCTCCAAGCAAGAAATCGAGTTTTAACTTTTAAACACGTTTTTATAGATTTATGCCCCATACTAAGTGGTATAAGATTATTATGGTTGCAACCAAAATAAATGTACTCATCGTAATATATTTCACTATATTTTTTGTAACCGTTAATTGAAAGTCGGTTTTCGGAATTTGATCCCCTTACCGAAGTATTTATTAATTTTTTAACTTTTCCTGTTTTGCCTTCCAACCCGGCTATTCCCGAACCCCAAACCCAACTTCTACTGGACTAAATATATACCCGATTATCTTTTAAATACTCTTTGAAAGTGCGAAAAAACTTTTTTGAATTAAACTGTTTGTTGCATTTTTATTTGTAGACAATTTGGGGCATTGATTTTAAACCAGACCAGTATAAGGTATCAAAATAAAAGATATAAATCGGCTTGTACTTGAACCAATAGCTCATAGGAAGCCAAGAGCTGACATTTTTGATGAACTTCTTTTTTATTATTTGGCAACATTCCAACACATTAAAATCTTAGCCTTTGTTGATTTTCAACCAGACTAATCATTTGGATAGTTTTGACCGACTGTAATTATGTTAATTATCAAAAAATTATAACTAATTCTACATTACGCTAGTTAATGATAGAACTATTTTAAAAGTAGAAGTGTAAAAAGCTTACTTTCATAGCAGAAGATTTCTTTCTTTATTTACTCTGACTCTTCTCCAGTGTTCATATTCGTGTGTATTGGTAAAGCTGCAACTTTTGCAAATTCTGGGAACCAGGCAAAATAAACTGAATAAAATTTTGTAACAAGCTGAGGCAGAGTTATTATAAACAACTTCTCTACATGTAGAGAAGTTGATGAGAAGAGGCAGTAAACTGAATTTAAATAACAGAACTTAAAACTACAACTAAAGAAACTTTATTTTTTTTATTTAATTTAAAACTAATTAGAATGCATTTTTTGCTAAATGTTGGTTAGTTTTTGTTATTTACTTACTTATGGCCAAAAAATTAAATATCACCTCTTTATTTTACGACAAGCCTATTTGTTTAAAGGTTTAAAGTATTTATAGTTTGATATGTGAAACCAGGATTCTTTTTGGAAATAAACTGTATCCAAATTACTTCTTAGGAGCACTTTAAAAAAAATAATGCTTTAGAAGCAACAATTAAGAGTTTTTTTTGATATTGTTCAGAATTTCTTCTATATATACTGACGGGTAATTTGGAAGCAATGAAAGAAGTGATTTTTTTGAATTTGTTCAGAATTACTTTTAAAAAGGTTGTAAAAAATAAATATACATTGAAAGCAGTGAAAGAAGTTATTTGTAAAGTTTTTCTTGCTGTGTGCTTATAATTGCCAACATAATTTTTAAAGTTTAACAGCAAATAACTTTTTGTCATAAAACAGTGACTTTGGTATCATTTTGTATTTCTAAACGGATGATCGCGGGTTCGATTCCTGGAGGGACCAATATTTATAAATATTTTTTTAGTTTTTTTAATTTTTTTTTATTTCAATAATTTTTAATTTTTCAATTTTTAAAAATGTATATGTGACCTTCTCCGAGAAAAGGGACCTAGTGTGTCAAAAACTTGGGAAAATCGATAAAAATGAGAAAAACATTACAATTTTAATGTTTAATTTAAAACTTCATTTTCACACACTAGGTCCCTTTGCTCGGAGAAGGTCACATATATATAAAAAAATTATGAAAAATTGCTTTTTATGCGCTTATGAAAACGGTACTGAAAGCAATAGTGCTGGTAAATTCGTTTACTTTTGAATACTCGATACTACTCGATATTTTCAATTTGGATGCTCGTTACTATCCGACACTTTTAACAGTTTTTAAATTTTTTAGTAAAATTCTTTGAAAATGTTTATGGTGATTGAATAATTAAATTAATAAACATATTTTTAAACTTTTTTTTTTTACCAATATTCATTACGTTTTCATATTTGCTTAACATGCACATCTGAGTATTTTACTTTTGATTTTTTCTTTTAATAGAGTTGTAGTTTTGTGATAAATATTTTAGCCGATTCACATTTTTGTTGTAAATATATTAGCGTAGTCACATTTTTATATCTTTTTTCGTCTAAAATGCAACTCTGAAAATATCGAGTAGTAGTTTTAAGTATCGAGTACCCAAAAAAATACAAATACTCGATACTTAGTACCCACTACTCATATTTTTACCAGCACTAGAAAACAATACTGCATTGCAGTGCACCTTTTGCACTTTTTTAAAAGTACTTTTATTGAAGAGAATAAAGCACAAAATCTCGCAATGACAAAGTGGTGTTTTTATGCCAGTCAACTTTCATATCAAAAAATAACTGAGCGGTAGAGAGTTAGGCTATCAATTATGAGATCGCAAGTTCGATACCCGGTGGCGGCAATAAAAAACTATTGTAAAATAAAAAAAAAATTTTAAAAATTAAAAAAATATCATCCTTATTGAAAAATTCCCGAAATTTAAAAAATGGTAATATTTAATTAAGTAATTAATTAAAAAAAAAAACACCAGACTCGAAAAAATCGTTAACATTTAAAACGAGTAAAAAGGTTAAAGTCGGGCATGCCGACTATACAATACCCTACACCAGTCTGGGTAAAAGCCAACTAATGTTTGGATCCGAAATTCGAATGGGTTAAAATGGGGCTTGTGTCAAAATTTTCTATAATGTGAGTCAGCGCACCAAATTTCATTAAAATATCTTAATATTTGCGATCTGCAGTTTGTAACCAAGCCAATTTTGGGGGGACCCTTATATGGGTACTGGGTCTATACATGTACCGATGTTCACCAAAATCAATAGGCGTCGTCCTTGGGCCGACATAAGTCGGTGTACCGAGTTTCATCAAAATATCTTAATATTTGCGACCTGTAGAGTGCGCACAAGAATGCATGTACAGACAGACAGACGGACGGACGGACAGACGGACATCGTTAAATCGAAATAAAAAAAATTCTAAGCCGATCGGTATACTATAAGGTGGGTCTAGGACCAATATTTTTTGGTGTTACAAACATCAGCACAAACTTATAATACCCTGACCACATAGTGGTGTAGGGTATAAAAAGTACTGACATTTTAAATGAGCACAAAAATTTACCAATATGAGGAAAAGAAAATAAAGCGCTGGAATGGAAAAACAATTAAATTCAAATAATCGTTCAAAATTCAAAACAACGCTATCCATGTAAAAAAGATGAAATCTGATCAGATATGTTCAGATCTAATTATATATGATTGAATCTCCGCTCATAACAAAAGGAGCCTGGAAAATGGGGTGGGCCAAATCTGTTCATATCTATTTCTCCAGATCTTTGTCACTTCCAAAGGCTTCAAAAATAAAAACGAATATAAATATTTGGTTTAAAGAATTACCAGGTAAAAAGATAATTTTATATGTAATATTTTTTTAACTTTATTTTAAAGATTTTAGTTTGTCGTTAGGGTATTATAAGTCCGTATCAAATAGGATCTGATTATATATGATGCGCCGGATCTTGATGTGATCAAAATTTTGGTGTTGCAAATTCGATACCGGGTGGCGGCAATAAAAAATTTTAGAAACAAGAAAAAATATATACTATATATTAGGGTTCGTCAATAAAAAAAAATGTCTTTAATTTTCGGATATCATCACTTTTTTTAAAGTTTTTGCATAGAAAAAAAGAATGGCGTTTTTTTTTCTTTTTTATTTCAACTCCTTCCACTGGCGCAAGTCGGCCAAAACCGCTGATTTGGAGACCCATTTTCTGCAGAGCAAAAACGGCTGCATTTCTGGGAAATGTGACTTTACCATTCGATTCAACAGCAAAAATTAATATAAAAAACATTTTTTTTGCGTTTTCTGAATACAGCAGGTATTCATTAGAGTGGTCCAAAAATCCACTTTTTTCAAAAATTTCATAAAAGGTACTATTTTATTACACACAATAAAGACAATAAAAATATATTCCCTGCTGAGAACATTGGTACAAAAATTTTTGATATACCGCCACCCGTTAAAAAGTTATTTAGTAATCAAATATGTTTAGTAAAAAACGAGTAAAAAGGTTAAAGTCGGGCATGCCGACTATAGAATACCCTACACCAGTCTGGGTAAAAGCCAACTAATGTCACCAAAATCAATAGGCTGCGTTATTGGGCCAATATAGGTCTGTGTACCAAATTTCATCAAAATATCTTAATATTTGCGACCTGCAGCGTATAAACAGTATAATTTTGGTAGGACCCTTATATGGGCACTAGGTCTAAACATGGACCGATGTTCATCAAAATCAATAGGCTTCGTCCGTGGGCCAAAATAGGTCTGTGTGCCAAATTTCGTCAAAATATCTTAATATTTGCGACCTGCAGCGTATAAACAGTATAATTTTGGTAGGACCCTTATATGGGCACTAGGTCTAAACATAGACCGATGTTCACCAAAATCAATAGGCTTCGTCCTTCGGCTGCCATAAGTCGGTGTACCAAATTTCATCAAAATATCTTAATATTTGCGACCTGCAGCGTATAAACAATATAATTTTGGTAGGACCCTTATATGGGCACTAGGTCTAAACATGGACCGATGTTCACCAAAATCAATAGGCTTTGTCCTTGGGCCAACGTAGGTCTGTGTACCAAATTTTATCAAAATATCTTAATATTTGCGACCTGCAGCGTATAAACCATATAATTTTAGTAGGACCCTTATATGGGCACTAGGTCTAAACATGGACCGATGTTCACCAAAATCAATAGGCTGCGTTACTGGGCCAATGTAGGTCTGTATACCAAATTTTATCAAAATATCTTAATATTTACGACCTGCAGCGTATAAACAGTATAATTTTGGTAGGACCCTTATATGGGCACTAGGTCTAAACATGGACCGATGTTCACCAAAATCAATAGGCTGCGTTATTGGGCCAATATAGGTCTGTGTACCAAATTTCATCAAAATATCTTAATATTTACGACCTGCAGCGTATAAACAGTATAATTTTGGTAGGACCCTTATATGGGCACTAGGTCTAAACATGGACCGATGTTCACCAAAATCAATAGGCTGCGTTATTGGGCCAATATAGGTCTGTGTACCAAATTTCATCAAAATATCTTAATATTTACGACCTGCAGCGTATAAACAATATACTTTTGGTAGGACCCTTATATGGGCACTAGGTCTAAATATGGACCGATGTTCAAAAAAATCAAACTTGTTCGTCCTTGGGCCAACATAGGTCTATGTACCAAATTTCATCGAAATATCTTAATAGGTGCGACCTGTAGAGTGCGTACAAGATTGCATGGACAGACAGACAGACGGACGGACGGACGGACGGACGGACGGACGGACAGACGGACATCGTTAAATCGAAATAAAAAAAAATTCTGAACCGATCGGTATACTATAAGGTGGGTCTACGACCAATATTTTTTGGTGTTACAAACATCAGCACAAACTTATAATACCCTGACCACATAGTGGTGTAGGGTATAAACATCTTTGTAATAAACATTACAAAACTTACAAATTATTTTGTCATTACTAAAAAATAAATTTATAATTCGGCAGCGAGTATTGAAAGCTGCATTTTAATTAGCTCAAATACTTTTTCATTGAATTAAAAAAAATCTAAATTTGATTAGCTAATAACTTTTTAACGGTTCGCTGTATATCTAAAATTTTTGTACCCATGTACTCCACCAGAAATAAATTTTCATTGTGTTTAATAAAAAAATTACTTTCTATAAGTTTTTGAAAAAAGCGGATTTCCGAACCACTCTAATGGCTATCTGGTGTATTTTGAAAATGCAAAAAGAAGTTGTGTGTATTAAATTTTGTTGTAGAATCGAATGGTAGAATCAGATTTCCTATAAATGTAGCTGTTTTTGCTCTGGAGGAAAAGGGTCAGTGGAAGGAGTTGAAATAAAAAAGAAAAAAAACGCCATTCTTTTTTTCTATGTAAAAGCTTTAAAAAAAGTGATGATATCCGAAAATCAAATTTTTGTGACGAACTCTAATATACATATATATGTATATCATTTTTTTCTGCGAAATTTTTTTTAAGCTTTCAATTGATGTATAAGAATATCCTTTGTACTCGTTCAAAAAGTACTGAAAACTTTTTAAGTGGGATTATTACTCCTCTCCTATGACAACTCAATGTTAAAATCATTAGTGTTTCTGTTAAAAAGTACATCTAGATTATTAATTGTAGTTCTTTGGCATCCCTTCTTTTGCTGGTTATATTATGCCTAAAAATATTTCGTGTATTAATTATGGTGTAGAAATTGTGTACACAAACAATTTTGGTGCTTATATTTACTAAATTTGCGTAATATTACATATAACTTTACCCACTTTATAGTATTAAATTTACAAACATTTGTTAGAGTAAAATTTTTCAAAAATTTCAAAAGAAAATATCATAAGCAGCAATCTTCTTACGCTGGGTTTCATACTGCAGGTTTAGTGAGTTAACTATTAGTAGTTAATCCAACAATTGTTGTTCTTTTGTATATTATTTTTTTGAACTTTTGTTTTGTTTTATATTTGTGTTAAAATTAACCCTGCAATATGAGAGCTAGAGTTTCCTTTTCCTTATTTTCTATCCTCTAAAAGTTTGTACTACACGTCGTATGAGTGATACTTAAAGTAATTATAAATAATAATCATACGCCTAGTATAACAACAGGATTTACTTTTCCTAAATTTGGTATAAGTCAATGGTGATTGATTTTAGTGCGACCCTTGTTGTTTTAGTACATCCCTGGCAGTAATTAGAATTCGGATTTTTTATTAAAAAAAACATTTTTTTATCGTTTTTCACAATTATTTTTAAGTTTTTTATTTCTAGAATTTTTAGATAAAAAATAAAGGCTGGTATTAGTAAAATTTCGTACTTAATGTTGACTATAATATTGCCTCGCATTGGTCTTAAATTTAGAAGTTGGCTTTTTAATTCATTCAAATTAATGATAAAATCTTTATGCTTGTTATCGTCGTTTAAATTAAAACTTCTTTACTCTGTACAACGAAATTATTAAAGAAAAATTTATATCAAGGAGGCTATGATCTTTTAAACATGTTTTTGTCATCAGAATAACATTCAGTTTCTTAAAACTCATTGAGTTTTTAAATTTTCGTTAGACCGATGCAGCGACATTGCGGATGAAAGCAAAAAATATGACAAAAAATGTGCCAAAAATGTTTAATTTAATTTGTGTAATTTAAGAATACCAAAACAGAATTTCTAAAAAGTTGAATTTGCAATGCAATACACTATATTTGTTCATGTCTTCATTAGCTCTCTGATATTTTAACGACAAAAGTTGGCTTGCAGTCTAAACGCTTTATCAGAACTTTTGTTGATGTTTGCAAATTGACAATAATTTTTTTCTTTTATATTTCTTTGTTCATTAATATTATATGTAGTACCGGTAGTATTATATTAAAAGAGAAATATTTTTTATTTGTACCTACGTTTTTAATAAAACGAAGAAGTAAATGCTTAAAACAAAAGTATGAAAATACGAAAACAATTAGTATATTTAGATATGAATGTATAAACCATTGTTTTGCAAGTGAATGTGTGGAAAAGTACACAAAAGATGCAATTATAAATTTAACAAAAATCACGATGAACAAATTATATAAAATGACGTTAATTTTTTATATTTTTTTAAAATATTAATTATAAGAACCACACAGTACAACAAATTGAAAATCTATTGTAGTTTAAAAGCATTCTGATTGCTTGATTTTTTTGTAACCAGAGATCCAAAATAATTGTTATTTTTCTAAAAAAAATCGCAATATTGAATATGTAGATTAGTTTTCAGTTTATCATTGTCTGAACCAATCAATAGTAAATTGTATTACGTAATCTTGTAATTGTAAATTAATGTTTTTTGTTAGATTTGAGATCATACAAGTAAACTACAGAGAATAAAAATTGCAAAATTTCGATAAGGACAGCAGGATAGAATATATATTTTCGGGTCCCGCTATGGACCCATCTTCAGTATTCACACCTTTTTGGGTTAATAACTGATGATGGTCTACTTATATTGAATTCGATACAAATGTAAACACGACTCAATTAGACTGACATAAACGAAATTTTAACAATGCTATTTTTATCTTCTGTTATTACTATTTTTGCTTTGAACTTTAAATCTTAAAGTATCGCAGCTGGTTCTATTCAATTCTGAAGCACAGATTTTTATTGACCGACAAAGAATCTTTAATTTTAAATTTAAATTCATTTTCTAAATATTTTTAACTTACATCATAAATCCATGTTGATAGTAAATAATTAGGCATATTAAATTATATTTTCACTGTATCTAGTGTGTTAAAGTTCAAAACAAAAATAGTAATAACAATTAAATAAAAATAGCATTGTTAAAATTTCGTTTATGTTAGTCTAATTGAGTTGTGTTTACATTTGTTTCGAATTCAATATAAGTAGACCATCATCAATTATCCTACTGGCCTAGTTTACTTGTATGATCTCAAATCTAACAAAAAACATTAATTTAGCAAATTCTTATTTTTTTGAGAATCAGAATTACTGAGGTATCTATTAGGGATGCCGAACGGGACTGGTTTTTTCAAATCCCGGGATTCGGGATTTCGGGATTTTTCGGGGTTTCGGGATTTTTTTGTTTCATCATATTTTTAATTTTAAAAATAAATAGCTGAAATAAATCCTACAAATTAAAATAATTCATTTAAAATGTACTTATTATTTCTTGCAGTATGAAGAAATAAACAAATTAAACCGGATTCACAATTCTGGAGAACTCAACGCTGCAGAGTGCAGTGTGTAAAATAGAGATAAAAACTATGTAAGTGCAAAAAAGAAAGGAACAAAATCCACTCAGAGTGGAGTACTACAGCATTGTGAATCTGGCTTTAAACAGAAACTACACTCATAGAAATAAGTATGTAAAAATAGCAGAAAAAGCTACTAAAAATAAGCCAAAAAGTTCCGCGATTAAAACTATAGTTATGAGTTAAATTTAAGCAAATTGCAAATCACAATTTACCTCTGAAGAAACTTTTTAACTAAAAGGTTTTACTAAAACACTTAAAATTTTTAGTTATATTTGGATAAAATTAATTGAATGCAAATACAAACTACTCAGATATATTTAGTAACTATTAGTTTTTTTTAAATCAACTAACATAAAATATTAAGCACATACCTCTGCTGATTCCAGAAAGGCTAATTTAACAAGAATGTGCTGTTTTTAGTCGGCAAAATTATTTTACATGAAGTTATGATTTTAGCAAATCATCAATAAAATAAATAAAAACATGTCCTTTAAGAGATTAAGTAAACTTGAATTATGATTTTCAAAAGTTTCACAGCTGAATAAAAGTTTTTAAATTATTAATGTTTTTATTCAGATTTATTTAATCCGTAATCTATTATTTGAATGATTCAATTGCCAAATCGATTAACTCCATATAGAAAAATAAATGAGTATTAGTGATAAAAATGAAAAAAAATATTATATACGGTTTTTTAAAATTCCCGTTAAATTATAGATTTTGTAATTTAGTAGTGTTAATATTTCTTATCAGAGAAATTTGTTTTGAATATTTCACAGTTAGTCAATAAAGGGGTTTGAAATTAAAATTTTATAAAGTTCAGAAAATGGAGTTAATCGATTTGGCAAGTGAAGCATTCATTTATGAATGGGAAAAATTAGTTCTTTAATAACATTTAATAAGATATTACATTTATGTGATTTAGGTCGAATATAACAATAAAAAAAAATACAAAAAGAGATAAAATATGGCAAATAATGAAATCGGAAATCCCGGGATTTTTTCAAGACCAATCCCGGGATTTCGGGATTTCTAAATCGGGATCAGTATCCCTAGTATCTATACGTATCCTAAAACATAAATATTGAATAACAAATTTAATATTCTCATTTCAGTAATCTGCAAATATTTTTATCAATATAAAACATATCGAAAGTCAATTAGGGATATTTACAATAAAATAGTGAAAAACATGAAACTTTAACCAAAATTGTATAGGTTCGAATTAGTACACATTTCTTATAAATAATTTGGAAGATTAATTAAAAAAAAAATTAAAAAATCTGAACAAATGGTTTTAGCTTTCCTGAATAATTGTATATTTGTAGATAGCCCTTATTGAATAGAAGCCGTCGATATATTTCTGTATCTGTATTTTAGGTTTCAGGTTTCGGCTAAACTGCACTCTGGCGGGCACAAGAAAAAACAAACAAGTTTCATGGCCACATTCGAAATAAAAAAAAAACCGCAAGGTGAATAAAATTCAAAAACTCTACAAATTTTATGTAGAGTTTAATTATGGAAATAATATAAAAACAAAATTAAAAAAATCTTAATCCGCTCGGATCCGGCAGCATGTTAACGTTCGAACTTTAATTCCCAATATCCCCGCAAAGCCATAAAAATAATAAAAATATTTCTTTGGCATAGATCTGTATTTCCACGAAGTTTGGTCGGAAAATTCCCTGCCAGTACAATTCAGGCATGTAAGGGTTAATCGATCAAAATAAAAATCCGAATAATTGACAACTCTAATATTTGTACCACTAGTTCAGTCCCATTTTCAGCAGTCACAGGACCGGTACTTTAAGACCAGTTGCGTTTTCACCGGTTACGGGACAGGTCACAGGGTAGGTACTTTCAGACCGGTCCTGTTTTCACTAGTCATGGGACAGGTCCATCCAGACCGGTTCTGTTTTCACCGGTTACGAGACGGGTCACAGGGCAGGTTCCTTCAGACCGGTCCTGTTTTCACAGGTCACGGGACAGGTACTCTCACTACAACTGACCCCTATTTACCCAAAGCGTAGTTAATCACAAAACCGGTTTTTGGGATAATATCCATTGAGGTAATGATTTGGCACCTATAATATGACAACTTAGGAGGGTTGCCAGAAAACCGCTCTCGATTAAAAAAAATTTCAACTGACAACCATTAACCACAAAATATCGTTATTCAAATTTTGCTAAATATATTTGAAAAATATCGGTATTTAGGTAAAGCTATTTTGAATTTTATAATTTGTATTTTGTATCTTATATTTTATATAGTTTTTAATTTATATTTAGTGTCATATGCATAATCACTTTTAAAATTTATAAGTGACTTATAAAACAAATATTTTAATACAAAATTTATTTTATAAACGTGCTATAAGGTTTTCAAATTACTATGCATAAGCACTTTAATGTTTAAATTGTTCTTTCTTCTTCTTTTAATGTTTAAATTGTTAATATATTCACAATTTGCCATGAATATCATCATCTTCAAAAGTTAATAATAACAATTAATTAAAATTCTCCACCAATTTTTGTGTTAGTTACTGCAAATATACAGTTTTTGTTACACTTGTATTTCATTGCTCTGATATTCAAAATGAATGAATTAATGCTAGAACGAACGAAAAAATGGATGTCGGTGACCACAGACCATAAACGTTGAAATATTGCAATCAACAGTAAAATTACAATTCACCCAGCATGTCATTTCACAAGCACCAGTACGAATGTAGTGGAGGGTAAGACAAATAGTGTAAATAATCCTATAGAAGAGAAAAAATCTAGTAAAGGAACATGAAAATTCAACAACCACATGCAAACTTCAATAGAGAAAACAACTAGAGGGTAGAAAACAAAAAGTTGTGGATTTTTTTTTTTAATGTAATGAAAAGAACTTGTGTAACAAACACATATTAATTTGCTGAAACGGAAGGAGTTAAAATGAAAATCAAAATTAAATCACAGATAGGGGTATGTACTAAAAATGTAACAAATGTTACAAATTTTTATTAAAATATTGTATTTTAGTTAAAAGTAGGTTTAGTAAGTTCATCCTTTAGTAGGTAACACAAAAATTCAGAAAACGTGTTGGCATGCTTCAACCTTCGGTCTTCGGTTAGGAAAGGTTATATTGTCATTAATAAATTCAGAGCGTGTACCGGTGGGATTAAACCTTCGGACAACCTACTTAAAATGATTATAATATAGAAAGTATTGTAATACCAGAGTTTAATTACGAATTGCACTAATTTTTTCAGGTCGTTTTAATAACTTCTTAAAATGTTCGATATTTCTTAAATGCAGAGAAATTATTTATAAGATTATATTAATAAATTCATCAAAATTCTTGCAACAAGTTAACAAAAGTTCATTATTACCGCATTTTTAGTTTTAACTTAATTTTTTTTTGTCTTCAATTCAAAACTTTGTCTTTTAAGAAAAACTTTTGTGAAATATATAAAGTCATTGTCATTTCTTATCGACAAGAGTGGATTTTTAATCAGCATAGTAATATGAAGTTTTGTTTTTGTCGTTTCGTGCTTGATATTTCAAATTATATATTTCGTTTTTTTCCCTAGCGAAATTATATTTTAAGATTCTTGTCTCCAAAAAAAAGTTTTTCCTGCCTTCCTCACTTCGCCCCTTCCTTGGTAAGTTTGATTTTTTATTTCCGGTCATCTGTTACCAGTAGTTGATGGTATGAAAAATGCAGTCATTTCAAATTTTGTAACTGTATTTAACTTACTGACTAACTTTACAAAACAAGAGATGAAAAAAAGTGTTACATTTTCATTTGGTAACCTTTTGCATTTCCGTTTCCTGTTTGTCAAGAAGTTCAACATTTTTATTGCTTTTCCTCTACAATCCCTTCCCGTGTGTTTTTGTAAATAAACTTAATTTTCTTTACATCGTGACCTATTACTGTTTTCAGATGATTGTTTGTTAGTGAACCTCAACACTTTTCATCTATTTAGCCATTTTATAGTTGTTGCATTCATTAACAACACTTCTTTTTTTAAGTTTTCTATTTTTATTTTCATCATCATTCTCATTTCACCTATAAACTTCAAGTGATTTCCTAAAGGTGTTAAGCCAAAAAAGTTTGCTGCATTTGTTTTCTTAGTTGCGGTTGCATTTCAACTATACAACCACCCCACCAAACACCACCAAATGTGTCAACTTTTTAAATGTTTTTCTTTCCATAAAACTAAAAAACTTTGCAACTGAATTGTTGCAAAATATAAAGAAACCATATTGTTCGATATTTGGAATTTTAATGATTTATTGGTTTAACACGGAAATTGCTTGAAACAAGAATTTAAAGTAAATTTTTCATCATTTGTCACAGTTGGATAAGCGAAAACTTTTTCAGATATTATAACGATTCTTATTAGACGAGGATAATTTTGGAACTTAAATTAAACTGAATTTCAGTTAAAAAATTTTATGTAAAAAATACTTTCTAAAGAAATTTCAGAGAAAGTTTTAGTACGCTAAGTAAAATTAAAAAAAAAATTAACAAAAAAAAGAATGCTTTTTGGTTAAATTTAATTTTGGTACTATTTTGAAATAAATGATATTTTTTTGAAATAAAGGGTACTTTTTTAACTAAAAGTTACTTTTTGAAATAAAATATAATTTTTGAAATTTAAGATACTTTTTGCAACAAATGGCACTCTTTGAAATAAAAGGTACTTTCTTGAATTAAATGTTACTTTTCTAATTAAAAGTCACTATTTTAAATAAAATGTATTTTTTTGAAAGAAGAGGTACTATTTGAAATAAAAGGTAAATTTTGAAATAAAAGTTACGTTTTGAAACAAAAGGTATTTTTTGAAATAAAAGGAGCTTTTTAAATAAAAGTTACCTTTTGAAATAAAAGGTACTTTTTTAAATAAAAGGTACTATTTGAAATCAAAGATACTTTTAAAATAAAATGTAATTAATGAATGTAAATACTTCGTTCGATTTGAGATCATATATTAATTATCCAATTTTATTATACCCTGTCCACTTGGTGGTATAAGGTATAAAAAAATTGGATAATTAAGTTTATGCTGATGTTTGTAACACCAAAAAACATTGTACCTAGGCCCACCTTTTAGTATAACGATCGACTCAGAATCACTTTTTATTTCGATCTAACGATGTCCGTCTGCCTGTCCATTAGAGCACCCATATGTGCAAAAGTGTTAATTTTGCAGTTCCCCGCCCAGGGACTTTAGGCCCCTTTCTATTTTGCGCGTCACATATACTCTTCATCATATAATAAGAAATTTAGCGTAATTTAAAAGCAAAATAAGTTTTTTTTTTTAAATATTTCGTCCATTCCATGACAGAAAGCTTAAAAACTGATGAGTTATAGATTTTTTACATATGTGCACTAGGAAGCCATGTGAATCTTCCATTTTGTGTATAGGATGTGTTCAGCGAACTTATGTAAAACACTACGAGGTACAGTTTTGTGGAGCTATATAACCCTCTAACTCTTCAATTAAAGGGAATTTTTTGGCCCCGTTTTTAAAGGGACAAAAAGACGTTAGAGGGTTAAAATGTTCCACATAAATGTTCAACATAGTGCTTTACATGAAATAGAAGAGTCACATGGTTTCCTCCTAAAATTTAGGTTTGTGGGCAATTGAGCGGCAATTGTGTATAAGTACGAAATTAACCCTTAAACACATTTTAAGTTTTGACTTATTTCTGGCATTGAACTTAAATCTTCAACCTTGATGTCTTCAGAGAATTATAGTAGAATTTCATGACAAATCTTTTTGTGAAATATTTTAACCCTTAACTCCTCAATTAAAGGTACTTTTTGACCCGTTTAAAAAGGGCCACAAACGACCCGTAAGTTGAAGAGTTAGAGGGTTAAAATGTTCCGCAAAAATATTTGTCATAAAATTCTACTATGAGTCTCTGAAGACATCAAAGTAGAAATTGAGATTCAACGCCAGAAATAAGTCAGAACTTAAAATATGTTTAAGAGTTAATTTCGTGCCAATCTGAAGGCGCTCAATAGAGCACCCATATGTGTAAAAGTGATATTTTCTCACCTCCCCACGCACTTTCTGGTAGATTGGGTGTTAAAAATAACATCCCCGTTAAAATTGATTCTCTCGGATTAAAACAGGCCAGTCAACCGCGGCTCTTAGTCCTAAAAATGGACTAAAATTACTTCAAAGTTTATTTGCGCATAACTCTTAAAGTAAATGTTTTACAGAAAAATACAATATAACCGTATCTACAGGCAATAATGTGGCTAGCAGTTTTCTCATACACATTTTTGACATATCGATGACGCATCATGGTGATTTATGAGGATAAAATCAAAGTGATTTACATGGTTAAACACAAATTTGGCTTTAACCACCTAAATCACCATGATGGGTCATCGATACGTCAAAAATGTGTATGAGAAAAATGCTAGCCACATTATTGCCTGTAGATTTGCTTACTTAGTATTTTTCAGTAAAACCTTTACTTCAAGAGTTATAGCGCAATGAAGCTTTGAATTAATTTTAGTCCATTTTAAGGGCTAAAAGCCGCGGGATATTATTTTTTACGCCCAATCTACTGGAAAATGCGTGGGGAGGTGAAAAAATAACATTTTTACAAATTCCATATATTTCATGGGTGCTCTACTGTCCATGCATCCTTGTGCGCACGCTACAGGTCTAAAAATTAAGATATTTTGATGAAATTTGGACCTATGGCAGCCCAAGGATGAAGGCTATTGATTTTGCTTAAAATCGGTCCATGTTTAGACCTAGTGCCCATATAAGGGTCCCCCCAAAGTTGGCTTGTTTACACGCTGCAGGTCGCAAATATTGTGATATTTTGATGAAATTTGGTACACCGACCTATGTCGGCCCAAGGACGAAGCCTATTGATTTTGGTTAAAATCGGTTCATGTTTAGACCTAGTGCCCATATAAAGGTCCCGCCAAAAATTGGGTTATTTACACGCTGCAGGTCGCAAATACGAAGATATTTCAATGAAATTGTTATCGCTGACACATGGTCCCAAGGCCAAAGCCTATTGATTATAGCTAGGATCGGTCCATATTTGCACCTATCGCCCATATGGACTATATTTTTTATCATTTTATAGAAAATTTTGACACAAGTCCATTTTAACCCATTCGAATTTCAGATCCAAACAATATTTGGCTTTTATTCAGACTGGTGTAGGGGACTACATAGTCGGCATGCCCGACTTTAACTTTTTTACACGTTTTTACATTATTTTTAAATTGAAGAAAGATGACAAAATTTTTACAAGTAAATTACAAAGAATATAAACTGAAAAAATTCGATAAGGCCAGCAGGATAGAATACTTATTTTCGGGTCCCGCTGCAGACCCATTCTCAGCATCTTCTGCTTTTATGGGTTAATAATTGATGATGATCTATTTATATTGATTGTGAAACAAATAAGCAAATGACGCACAACTCAATTAGACTAACATCAACGAAATTCTAACAATGCTACTTTATCCTCTGTTATTACTGTTTCTACACCGAAAAAATTATTAACCTTAAATATCTAATTAAATATATATTAAAAATAAAAATTTTTTCTAAACAAATATTTAATTGAATCAATTAATATTTTAATTGACTGTTAAATATTTATGCAAATATTTCTTACATAATTATGTGTTATATAATTCCCATACTATTTTTTTTAACTGTATGCATATATATGATTTTAAAGTTCTAGCAATAAAAATATGTGATTTATAAAACGATGATAATCTCGATAATTAGAATTTTTTTTATCGATATTGTGCCTAATTCATCTAGCAACATAAGTTATTCACACGGTTTTCTCTTATTCTCCTATTTTTTGTTTCTCTTTCTCTCAACAGTAAACTGTAAACAAAAAACAGTGTAATAATTGCCTTTTGCATTACTATAAAATACAAAATAATGACTTACCGATAATAAGTTATAGAAGTACTTATAACTTCGTGCAAAGTAATCACTTACTGGTAATTGATAAAATAAGTACTGATTAAGTCTTTTTTATATAAATATTTTATTTATAAATTTGTTTTGAACTAAATAGGAAATTTTCGTAGGGAAAACTTTTTTTTTTGCCAATATGACCAACTATTTTACAATGTAGGGTAATCACTTATTTCCTAACTTCTGAGTAACCACTTATTCTATCTTTGTGAGTAACTACTTAGTCTTTCATTATGGGTAACTCGTTATTCGCACTTTTTTGTAAGCGAGAGGGTAATGACCACCCATGAATTTTTGGACATCGCGAACAAAAGTAATGTTGCGAGTAAATAGCCTGGTAAGTAGTGAAACCCTTTGTGTGCTACTTACTTTCTTAATTACTCGGTAATGTATGTTTTTGCTGGGATATAACAAAAAACTTTACGTATCTCATATGCTTCTTATTTTTATTACTGGTAATTATTTTTAATCACAAAATAACAGAATACTAAGGTGCCTATTCCTACTTGTGACTCAGTGTTACCATCATAAGACTATTTTTAAGACTGAGAGTCATAACTTTTCATACAAAACAACAATAAAATTCAAATTTTATTTATCAATGTTATGAGTGTGTCGATAACGAGTCTTATTTGTTTTTTGAAATTTTCAAACATATAATTTATTAATAAATATAATTTATTGTGACTTTGCAACAACAAATACATGTGGAATAGAGTCATAATTAAGAGTCACAGACTTTTCATAGGAATAGGCACGTAAATACCCAGTGTAGAAAATCATTACCAGATATGTGGTTATGTAACTACATACTTTGTAATGGTAACTAGTTACTTTTGTTATTACATTTCTTATTACCTTTATATGGCGATGTCGCGAAAAATAATGAGTTGTCGTTACATAACAGCATACGAAAAATAAAAAAATATATCGTTAACTATGTGCTTACCAATACTGACAAAAATAATGAGTCTAAAAATAGATTTTCAAAAAAATAAATTATATAAAAAAAAAAATATTTTTTATTGTATTTTTTTTTTTTAAATAAAATTTACTGGTGCGGGAATCGAACCTGGGTCTACAGATTGCCAGTCAACAGCTCTACCATCTGAGCTATATCGACATTTAGTATTTAATAGATAAAAACATAATTGACCTGCTGCACACAAGTAAGCTTACTCGCCAACATACAAAAAATCAAAAAATATGTGGTTATCCTTATATCCTTACCAGTGTTTAAAAAATATTGAATCTAAAAATAGATTTCAAAAAATTTTCAAAAAAATCTAGAAAATTATTTTCTATTTGAAATAATGACAAAAATGAGTCATTATCAGTAACTCATTATTATATGTTTTAAAATAATGCAGAAGGTAAGTGGGTGTCATTACTAGTAGTCCAAAAAATAATGATATGTCATTACCCTTTCTACACTGGGTAGGTTTAATGTCTCATTTAAATAACAAATTAAAATTTGTTATAATTTTATAAATTTTTTGCATTAAAATAAAAAAGAGTCAGGAGATCTAGAGACCCCCTTGTTAACTATACTCTTTGATATTACAAATGTATTGAACTCCGCCAAAAAAGCAATAATGTTGGCAACATTGGTGAGAGTATAAGAAACAAAAAATTAAAAAAGAACCCACTACTAAAATAATTGTTGCCAACTTTTTTTATCTAAAAATATCGCTAAATCAAACTAAAAAAAGAAATATATTAAAAACTTAAAAAATTTTGCGATAAATTGGTAAATTTCACTACCTTTTTTCGGAAGTTAGCGACAAGTCATAAAATTTTTCGAACTTTTGAAATTTTTCATAAAAATTTTGAAATTAATTGCTGAATAATAATGACTCAAAATATTGACAAGGGAACCCAGTGAGGAAACGGTATCATTATTACTATATAATGACTTTTTTTATCATTATTTTAAATAGAAAGTAATTTTATAGATTTTTTTGAAAATTTTTTGAAACCTATTTTTATACTCAATATTTTTTCAACACTGGTAAGGATATTAAAGGAATTAAATATGCTAAAATCCCAAACGTATTTTACAAATTGTGAAAAATAATCTGTTGGAGGCATGTCCCCATCCGAATTTCATTCTTGCCTAAGGAACTCGTCAGGGGACGATGTTTTTAGAACTTCCGGAAATATTTGTTAAGTTAAATCACAAACTCAGGATATATGTATGTATGTAACCATATATTTTTTGATTTTTGTATGTTGGCGAGTAAGCTGACTTGTGTGCAGCAGGTCAATTCAATTATGTTTTTATCTATCAAACATTACATTTCGAGATAGCTCAGATGGTAGAGCTATTGACTGGCAATCAGGAGTCCCATCTTCGATTCCCACACTAGAAAATTTTAATAAAAAAAATTTTACAATAAAAACCCAGGTAGAAATTTTGTGTGGTAACAAAAAAGAAGCACTGGCAAAGCACAAGTAGACCGCGGTCTTGCAAAAAGAAGTACGGGCAAACCACTAAATTTTAACGTTTTAGCAAGGCTTGAAAATGGTGACTTCCAAGCTCTTGTTTTCCTTAAATATTATTTTGTTTTTGAAAAAGAAGCTCCAAAAAGAGTGGATATTTAAGTAAGTTTTGACTCCACTATACAATAACTCCAAGAATCATCTATTTTTAGAGTAATTTAAAATTCTTCAATGAGGGCTCATAATTTAGTGCCACGGAAAACATTTGATTTTTTTTGTGTGTTTGATGCTATCTCAATACTTCGCAAAGCATTTAGGTTTCAGGACAGCACTTCAATTTTTTTATTTGGGCGTTGGGAAAGCATTTGATTTTTATGTTTTTGGGTGCTTTCCCGGGCCTTTGTAAAGCATTGGCACCACCGTGGAACGGTGTTATCATTAGGGCGTTGGGAAAGCACTGTTAACAAGCACTCATACCACCCATTTCAGTGCTTTGCCAGTGCTGGCCCCTTTGTAATTTTCTACCTGGGAAAATATATTTTTTTTATAAATCTTATTTTTTGAAAATCAATTTTTAGACTCATTGTTTTTGTCAGTACTGGTAAGCATATAGGTAATGACATATTTTTAGATTTGCAGCGTATACACAATATATGTTTGGGGGGACCCTTATATGGGAACTAGGTCTAAATTTCATCAAAATATCTTAATATTTGCGACCTGCAGCGTATAAACAATATAATTTTGGTAGGACCCTTATATGGGCACTAGGTCTAAACATGGACCGATGTTCACCAAAATCAATAGGCTGCGTTATTGGGCCGATATAAGTCGGTGTACCAAGTTTCATCAAAATATCTTAATATTTGCGACCTGTAGAGTGCGCACAAGAATGCATGGACAGACAGACAGACAAACGGACGGACGGATGGACGGACAGACGGACATCGTTAAATCGAAATAAAAAAAAATTCTGAACCGATCGGTATACTTTAAGGTGGATCTAGGACCAATATTTTTTGGTGTTACAAACATCAGCACAAACTTATAATACCCTGACCACATAGTGGTGTAGGGTATAATGACCACATAGTGGTGTAGGGTATAAATATGGGTATGTAGTTTTACACCGTACAACGCCCTCTATTGAGTATTTTCAATACTAATATTAACTCAATGAAAATCGCTATTCATTCAGCCTTATTACGGTTGTCATATTCGAATTCGAGTGTACCCGTGTAAAAAAGATCAGATCTGGCCAGATCTCAGTAGATCTTACCACATCTAATTAGATCTCAAAATTGGGGACAAATTTGAGATCTAATTGGATCTGATCAGATCTAGGCATATCTGGCCAGATCTTACAAGAGTCTAATTATATCTCAAAATTGGGGACAAATTTAAGATCTAATTAGATCTGACCAGAAATAGGCATATCTGGCGCAATTGTCCAGATTACTTTAGATTTGAACAGATTTGGCACTAGATCTGATCAGATCAGATCTTGCCATAGGGTATTATCACATATGCCATATCTGATCATATTTGATGAGATCTGGTACAGGATCTAATTAGATTCAATCATATCTATTTAGATCCAAAAAGATCTGATCAGATCTAAACTTTTTTACACGGGTAAGAAGAATTTGCTATAAAATCGGTTAAAACGAAACTTTTCAACAATTTGACAACTAAATATATCATAAGTGATAATTCGATCATAAAAAATTTATAACCAGAGATTAATTTCTTTATAATTTCGAGTTTAAAGAAAATCATTTCATATGGAGTCAAAAATTTCGACTACAAATTCGACAGCCGTAATCAAGCCGATTATTTAAAGCTTAATCGTAAAAGTTTTCATTACTTAAAAGCTTAAAACACTTCTTATGAACATATTATAGACATTTTTGAGTAAAAAAACCCTTTAAGTACCATTTTTAAACGAACTAGCGATAAAATCGAGAAATTTTTGTACTGCTTTTAAATCTAGTGATTTTCTAGCGATTTTTGAGTCTGATCTAACTATTTGTTTTGAAAATAGAATAGGCAACCCTAATTCACGTAAAAGTATTGCAACAATTTGATAAATATTTTGAGTGTGGGTTAGTGTGTCGTCACGGAAATAAAATAGATTACGACATGGCGACAAATCGCCAAACGACATGGCAACTTTTAGTTTTCTTTACAAAGGCAATTTTCGCTGTCGAATCAGCTGTGATTCGTATCTTACTTTTAGGGGATTTTTTCTCAGACCGCTAGCCTCTCGCTATTATTCTGGGTCGAAACTTATTTTATATTTCTGGGCCGATACTAAATATGATTTCAAAAATTTGGATGTCACAACTAGAGTCGTGAATATATTTAGTATTTGGATAAATATTACATTTGTCGAATTCATTCGAGTACTCAATAGCATCTAACCACTGCTTTCGGAGTTAGATATTTTACTAAAACTTTATTATTTAATAGAACTTAATATATTTAATTTTGTCTTAGACCTTTTTATTGTGTGATTCTGTGGAATAAGGTCATATGCACCGACTGATTACATATTTATTACATATTTTCATATGTTAATAATTTTCTCGGAACTTTTCAACCGCTGTACCGATTTTGATCATTTTTAACATAAAGGAGAAACCTTAAACTGCTACCGGTGACTTGTAGTGCTTTGTGATTACTTACTCTGCTGAACGATGTTTTCTTTGTTTTGTTTTTAAATACACTTGTTTCCTTTTATTTTGAAAAATTTTTGTTTTCGAATTATATTTGTATGTTTTTATTTCTCATTCTTACAAAACAATTTTTATTGTAAATGAACAACAAGAAATGTATCACTAATTGATCAAAAGTAGCAATAATTTTTACGCTACCAAAATATGACAACGCTACCTGAGCGCTCCGACTGAGCGGTTAGTGATCAGGTCGTTCAGCAGATGGTTTTACAACTGTTGCAGAACTGTTAACTATTAAAGTGTATCTGCCGAACGCACCCAATAACAAATAATTTGGATAAAAATTAATAACTTGTCTTGGTCTTTGCGCCAGATTTGCCGGGAAAATATATATACTAGAAATACGCTCGCGAACGAAAAATAATAATCACATACGACTCACGCACGAAAAATTTTTTTATAATCACGATCGCTCACGCCCACGTGATTAATTTTAATTTGAATCACGATCACGAAATACTCACGAAACACCCGATATTGGTTTTTTTATTTTAATTTTTTAGAGAAACTTTCTTTATTGAACATAAGTTTTATATATTCATAAACTTGAGTAATTAAAGACGATAGAAATTAGTTTAACTTAAAAAAAATGTTGCTAATGCAATTAATGTATATTCCGATAAAAATAAATAAAAAAAAAAAAAAACTAATATGCAAGTGCTTGTGTAAATTAAAATGGTACTGGCACTTTAGAAAACATATTATTTTCTATTCTTGTTTATTCATGAATGGATGTCACTACATTGCCAGATCTGTCAAAAAAACAGAGTAGTATATTGGAAGATGACCTAGGCAAATTGTGGTAAATTTTTTGTTGTTGTTTTTGTTTTTTACTTGATATTTTAAATGTTAAATAATGCTCCTAGACGAGAACAAAAAATTCTCATTTAGTTTGTAATTTAACTTAACAAATATTTCTAGAAATTCTAAAAACGTCATCCCCTGACGATTTTCCTAGGCAAGAATGAAATCCAGATGACTTCAAAAGATCATTTTTCACAATTTGTCAAATAAATTTTTGGATTTTAGGACATTTAATTCCTTTAATGCAATAAAAAATTTAATTTTATAAAATTTTTAAATAATTAAAAAAAATCACTATAAATCTTTAAGTGTTGTCGCAAATTTTTGTGGAGGAACAAAATTTTTGTCAGTGTTTTGTTCAACAAGTCAATTTCCGCTTTCCTCAAGAATTCTGACAGAGGTAGAAAACACCCGTTCGCTAGTAGCTGAACTGACTGGAATGCACATTATTTGTGTAGCCAGTTGTTCCAAAATTATAAAATATCGCAATCTGGTTTAATATAATCACGCAAACTCACGCACTACTCACTCAGGAATATTTTTTTAGCTTACGCTCACGCACGACTCACGTGAATCACGTAAATTTCGTGTCGCGCGCCCATAAATAATATTGACATTTCAAGAGGCCAATTGAATAGTGCTGGTAAATTCGGTTAATTTTTAATAGTCGATACTACTCGATATTTTTAATTAGGATACTCGATACTTGTAAAAGTTTTTATATTTGAAATTTTTTAAAATATTTTAATAAAATTCTTTGAAAATGATTACGTTGATTTAATATTTCAATTTATAAACAAATTTTTATACTTTTTAATGAACTATTCATTATGTTTTTCATAGTTTGTTAACATCTACTTATATATACAATATTTTACTTTTTATTTTTTTTTTTAGCAGAGTTGTAGTTTTGTGATAAATATTTTAGCTAAATTTGCAAAACTCTTTAGGGGATACGTTTATACCGGATTGCAATCATTGAGGCTGTGATTTCTTATTGCACTGCGTTATTTATTCTTAGCATGTATGTATCATCTTTTACCTGTAACTATTAAATTTAATGCATTTCCTCAAATGTGTTTAATTTACCTGAAAAGATAAGAAAATTTAAATTCAATTATAAAATATTTAATCACAACAATGATTTTAAATTTAACGGAAGTTTTCACTTCCCATACTTCAAACTATACATTTTACTACAGTTTTTGCGGAAAGAACAAAAGATATAAGAACTATTACTAAAAAAGTATGTTGTATGTGCTTTTAATATTTGGAAATAATTCAACTATTCCACACGATTGCAAAATTGCCAAATGAACACGTAAATGTTGAAAATAAAAAACAAAAAAATTAAATTGATAACGAAAAATGTGTAAAACGTTTATTATTTTATATCTGAAGGTAACCAAAATAATGTAAATGAACATGAAACAGATACAAGAACAAGCAACAGAATGGTAGTTATAATGTGTTTACACTGCAACTCAAACTTATCCCAAATAAGAATTCAGTGGAATTATAGTTGAAAGTTAGAAGATTTACGTGCCTATTTCTACCAAAAGTATGTTACTGTATTTCTCTTGTGTTCGTTATTGCAAGATCACAATAAATTATATTTATCAAATTTTTATTTAAAAATTTTTAAAAAAAATTAAAACCTGGTATCGACACAATCATAATATTGATAAATAAAATTCGAATTTTTTGAATTTTATTGTTGTTTTGTATGAAAATTTGCGACTCTCATTCTTAAAAATAGTCTTATGATGGCCACAACGAGTTATAAGTAGGAATAGGCGGCACCTTAATATAAATCTGCTGAAAGCAACCCTGGAGTTGTGAATGATTTTCCCACACAAGCCTTTGTGAATGAATTATATGAAATTTTAATTTTAAAACAGTCTCAAAATGCTCTAAAAGGAAACAAGAAAATATTTCATTTGCATAAAAGAAACTATACAATAGAGATCTACATTGTATTTCAATAAAATACAATTTCAATTGAACTATTTGTTTAAATAATACTTTCAATTAAATAATGCGAAACGAACAAAACGTGTTTTTTGACTGTTTTGTTACATGTATTTCTTGTAAAGTGTATAACAATTGAGTAGGTGAGATGCAAAACTCGTTCGTTACACATTACACAAAATTTTGGGAAGAAGCAAAAACTTGTTGCGGCCAGTTAAATTAACAAAATTAGTTGAATGTTTTTAATTCTTAAATGTTATGGTATTCTTGGTTAAAACTCAACAGTTTAAAAATCGAAAATCTTCTCACAAATCGCCAAAGAACTGTCAGCATCAATTGTCATCTCGTTTTTTTAATTTTTGTAACGAACGAGTTTTGCATCTCAGATACTCAATTGTTTCCTATAAGATGATTGTTTTCATTTTATTCTTCTTGTTGTTATTTATTTATTTACTTTATTATAGTACTTGTATTTCGATGGTCACAAGTTGACATGTCTTATAACGGATAGTTATATTTCAATTTGAATTAAGCAAACCAACCGAATTCTTCGTCATAATTAAATTAGTTGCCATCCTTTTATAAAGTGGTTATTTCATAGTCAGTTATGGGTTGACAACTTATAACCATCGATATACTCTAGTAGATTTCATATTGCTAATGGAAGTTATTGAAGCGTTAAGTTGTTTTTTAAGGACATTTTTGTTAATTTTTATAATGTTTGACTTTATTGATATTTGGTTGGGTATAAAACTCGAAAATTTCTTTTTACAATTTGTTTGCATTACACCATTGCCTATTACCCTAGACCTCCGCAAGCGGAATCGATCTTAAAATGGGTGCTCTGCATCAGAAAAACAAGCCAGCCGCCGTAAGTCGTTTAAGCCGCCGCCGCCGGTCATTTTTGCCTCAGCCGCCGATTTTTTTCGGCTCATTTCGGCTGGAAGTATCAATTTTCCAAAATAAAAAAATTAGAAGCAAATGTCATTTTTAAAACAAATTTTCTACTTCATCATTTCCTGAGCCATCAAGAGTATTTTTTTTTAGTTCAAAAAAATAAAAGAACCAGTTTTATAGTCAGAGCTAAGAAGGATTTTTGTCATAAATATTTCTTATGTTGGAAGTTTTGCTTGAAAACTTCTGACAGATTTTGCTTAAATTTGGATATGCAATAGAGGAGACAATCCAAATGAACACGTCTTTAGCACCCATAGTTTTGGATACAAATTACACAGTGTTACGAAATAAAAAATATGCATATATACTTTCCAAATGACCAAGTGTAGATTGTAGGCAGAGCTTCGAAAGAATTAATTAAATTTTAGCTTAATTCGCACAAAACCGAATTCAGTTTTAGAAATTGAATATATATCATTCCATTATAATTAATTCATAGGTTTCATTCCCAAATTTTAATATTAAATAGAATGTATTCTTATGTGGAATACATTCCTTATGGAATTACAATCAATTTAAATAATTAATTTTTTCATTAATTCTAATCTTTTACAAAATGGCTTATCAAAATTGTCATTTTATTAATTCAGTAAAAGATCTAAGATATGAATATACTAATGATTCTGACAACACTTTAGTTTATAATTACAAATTAAATAAAAATGTGGCTTATTTGAGGGATTTAATATTGATATCATATACAAAACCTATAAAAATAATTAAAAACGCAACATTTGTTTTAATCTTTTACAAACCCAATGAAACGTGAAAGATCATTATAAAAAGAAAGAATTCATGAAAGAATTCATTCACTATGCATGAAAATTAAAAGAATGAAGCCAGTGAATGAATTCATAAGGCATGGTATAAACGAATAATATATTAGTAAATTTTAATTAAAAATCCAAAAGTCAATTAAAGAATTAATTCATTCGAATCCTATGGTCGTAGGTTTTGTTAAGTAGATCACATCACATTTTTCAGAAATTTCAGTACAACTGAAATTATTATCAAAAGACACATTTTTAAGACATTGCGGACGAAAAAAATGTTAAGTTATTTCTCGGTCGACTTATAAAATTGGGGAGATATTTACATAATCGGCGCTGTTCTGAGTACCGAATCGACAAGAAATTCTAAAGTGAAACATTCCGAATTTTTTTGCTGTTCCGTGATAAACATCCGAGTTATTTTTTTCGTTTTATTTCGTGTACAAAAAGCTTGATGATAGTGAAACGAATATATATTTTTTAACAACAATTATTATATATTTATTTATTTTAAAATTAGTGTATGAATATTAAAATTTGGTAGAAACAACAAATTTTCGAAATTTTTAATTCCGTGTGATTTTACAAATCAACTCTAATTAAAAAGTTTCGGAACTAAGAACAAGGGTGAATATCTGAATTTTTTATTTTTTCTTCTAAGTTTTTCACCTTTGACATCTTTTCGAGCATACTTTTTTTGGAACCATATATTTTTCTAGTTTATTCTAAAACCACATTTAATTTTGAGTGAAAATAGAGTTTGTTTATTTCTAAGTTCCGAATCCAGATAAAAAATTCTAAAGTAAAACATTCCCAAATTTTTTGCTGATCTGTGATCCACATCCGAATTATTTTCTTCGTTTTATTTCGTGTTGGAAAAGCTTGGTGAAAGTAAAACGAATATTTTGTTGCAAAAATTAATATGTTAAAATTTATTTTAAAATTTGTCAGTATCCCATGTGAAAATCGAAATATATATGAGCATACATGATCATACATTGGCTCGTATGTGATCATACATGGGCATACATAGTCATATACGTACATGCATAGTTCAATGTATGACCATACATGATCTCATATATTTCCATATATCTTTGGATCCGAAATTTGAGGGTATATGACCGTACATGTTCATATATGACCATATATGCTCACATATGATTCATGTATGCTCATATATGATCATATATGGCCATATACCTCCATATACCCTCAAATTTCGGATCCAAAGGTATATGGAAATATATGAGATCATGTATTGTCATACATTGAACTATGCATGTACGTATATGACTATGTATGCCCATGCATGATCACATACGAGCCAATGTATGATCATGTATGCTCATATATATTTCGATTTTCACATGGGATGCTAAATTTTGTTGAAATAGTCAATTTCCGATATTTTGAATTTTGTGTGATTTTACAAAACCACTCTAATTAAAAAGTTTCGAAATTCAGAACAGGGGTGAAACACTTAACAATTTGCAATTCAGCAATTTTTCAACCGATTTTGAATATTATAAAGTTCTTGGAAAGACAAAAATTTTAGCTTTCCAAATATTTATAGAATTATTTATTTGTAACTGAAATATGTTGACAGTTTTTTTTTTTAAATATTAAAATTAATTTTTTTTTTAATTTGTATACTTTGGCGGTATTTTTACAGTATTAAACATTTCTTTACTATTGTAATTTATTCTGAAAGTGGGTTTAGTTCTTAGTAAAATCAGATTCTTTTGTTGAAATTAATTGAAAATTGAAAAAGTTATCGTAATTTTTCTAAACATTTCATTTCAGCAACTCGATGTTCTTGTTTGCACAATCATTAAGGTTAATATTTTCAATTTTATTATAAATACAGAGATTCCATGTTTATAAAAAAATGTATAACTTTGACAATTTTAAAGCGATTAAAGTAGAACTTCATTTTACCCTGAATAAAGAATAAATTAGATTAGATTAGTTTTTTTAAACAAAATATTGCAATTAAAAGCCGTCAAAATTAAACAAAATAAGAAAAAATTAAGAAAATCAGTTTTATTTGAAAATATTTCCACACTATTTTGTTGAATATATAAACATATGTATATATTTGGTAAGCCCAACTATCTCTCCTTCTAGCTCCGTTCAAAAACTAAAAATCCTAAATTTGTAATTTTTATCGATGAATTTAACTTAAAATTATTTTTTATTTGATAATTCCAAATTTTTTGCACAATTTTCTACTGCTATATTTTGGAAAAAACCTTAAACATCTTTAAAATACGTGTATAATGTTCTATCAAGCCGATCAAGCCGCCGCCGATTTTTTGCTTGGCTTGTTTCCCTGCTCTGCATGTAATATATTTTGAGATTATATATATGGATCAGTGTTGCCATTTCAGTGCTTTTCGTGTATTTTTTGGTGCTTTTTTCCTTCCCATACCCTGTGATTTTTTACAAATACCCGTTAAAAAAAAGCGGGTATTTACAGTGCTTTTTACGATTTCTGGCAGTGCTTTTAGTGCTTTTTTATATGTTTGGTATTTATTCTCGCTTTTTTCAATTTTTCTTCAATTTTCTGTCAAAGTTGAAAAAATAATACGAACTAAACAAAAAATACAGTTTTTCAAAATGTTTGTAATACAATTTTAAATAGCAACTTCGATATATTTAAACTTCTAAGTTTTTAAATATTAGTTTGGTGCTTTTTTACCCCTTTTTTGGTTATTTTTTGAACTTTTTTTACACGATTTTGCAAAGCTAAAATGTGTTTTTAAATTCTTGATTTAAATTTTTCAAAAAATTAATATCGTGCTTTTTTAACCCATTTTTGGTAAATTTTTACCCTTTTTACCCGTTTTCACAATGCTCACGGTGCTTTCTTGCCTTCAAGAGTTGGCAACACTGATATGGATGTTACAATTCTTTAAAAAATCAGGTTATTGCTCGATCACCTGCGTGATACAAGAACAATCAATTCTGCAGTTGCTACATGATAGTTATTTGTGTAGTAATGCGGTTGTAGTGATTTTAACTACAATTCTAGTTGTTTTACTCATTGAAAATATTTGCAGTGTTTCTGACAGCTATTTTTTTAAACTACCAAAACTACTGCATTGTGGAAATATTTATTTTATGCAGTTTTTTGAATTTTTTTTATAAATACTTTAATTTTTAAGTGTGTGTGTAGTTCGTCAAATATTTCGATACACAAAAATAATATGGCGTTTGTTAAGATATTTCTAGTGAAAGAATATGAGAAGAATATATTTTATCTTGTGTCTTTACTTAAAAAACAACGCTAAAGATAGAAGAAGCATACACTCAGAGAATTATGTCGGTAAAATTAACTGTCTTTGCAGTTAAAGAAGTGTACACTGCAATTGCATTTTAGTTAACTGCAATTTCAGTTAATTTTAATTGCAATTATAGTTAAAATAAGTAAATTAAAAGTAAATTTTAAATGCATTTGCAGTGTACGCCTTTTTACGGCAATTAAAGTTAATTTTACCAAAATAATTTACTTACGGTGGGTCTCATACTGCAGGTTTAAACTTAGGTTAATAGTTAACCCAAAAATTTGTTGTTGTTTTGTGTTCATTTTTTTTGACATTTTATTTTGTTTTTAGTTAAGTTAGAGTTAAACCTACAGTATGAGACCCACCGTTAGTGTATGAAGGAAAAATTAATAAATTTTATGAAATATTAAAAACTTTATTAAATTATAAAATAAAAAGTTTAGTATATAAAATATATTTATTTACGTGAATATAAAAAAATATTGTATTTCTTTTCTTTCAGCTCTTTAACACTTTCATTGCTTTCTACATGCAGAAAAAACGAAGCCAAACAATATTTCTACCCTCGCAGGCAGACATCTACAACAACATCAAAAGTGAATAATAAAATTGATATTAACCCAGCAAAAAAAGAGATGCCGAATCACTAGAAAAAGCAGTACAATTGATGATCTAGATGTAATTCTTTTTTAACATAAACACTAATGATTTTATCATTGAGTTGTCAATGTTGTACTTTTTGAACGAGTGCAAAGGAAGCTCTTTTTCACAAATTAAAAGTAAAAAAAAAATTCTTCACAAAAAAAAAATTATATTTTTTTTATTTTACAAAAGTTTTTTATTGCCGTCACCGGGTATCGAACTTGCGACCTCACGATTGCTACTCTAGCGCTCTACCGCTGAGCTATTCTTTGATATGAAAGTGGACTGGCGTAAAAACACCACTTTGTTATTGTGAGATATTGTTCCTTATTCTCTTCAATTGAAGTACTTATTAAACAAGTGTAAAAGGTGAACTCCAATTCAATATTGTTTTCAGTACTATTTTTACAGGTGCATAAAAAGCAATTTCTCACCATTTTTTTTTATATATACATTAGAGTGGGGCGATTTGTATGGACAAAAATTTGTTGATATTGTGCCATCGATTTTTCGATAGCTTTTGACATGAGGAAAAAAAAGTTACACTACGACATATCAAAAAAATCATTTTTGAGGCTCCCAAATTTCCATTTTTTGCAATTTTCTAATAAATGCTAGATTAGCGCCATCTTTCGGTGGCTTTTTGAAACAATTAATGAAGTTGTAAACAATATAACACTACAACCTTTCCAGAAAGGTATTACTTATGAAAATCGGATACAAAATGTGGCAACTAGAGGTAAAAGTATATAAGTAAAATTATTTTCTGCTTGATGATGAAATGATGATAATGATGTTGAAGTGATGATGATGATGTTGATGAAAACAAGCAGAAAATAATTTTCCTTATATACTTTTACCTCTAGTTGCCACATTTTATATCCGATTTTCATAAGTAATTCCTTTATGGAAAGGTTGTAATGTTATATTGTTTACAACTTTTATTAATTAGAATTAATAAAAATACATATTAATGACAATATTAATTGTATTTGGTCTATACGACGTGTTTGAAAAACCAACACTTTACTATAAAAAATAAAAATGCCCTGTTGGCTGTCCGTCTCCAATATACACAAAATGCCTGCACTTGTACGTACAAACCATACGTCAATGTGGCAATATTTGTGAAAAGGTGACACGGAGGAAATAAGAAGATAAACAGAGAAAATCTGAAGTAGAATGTTTGTATATGTCTGTTTGATCACTTCTGAAATTATTCATATAGAGACAATCTGACAATAAAAATATAAACAATAATATTAAGTCTTATTCAAAATAACTTACAATATAAGAATTCCGTTAAAACTCAAGCGATTCTTTCTTTCATAAAAAATTGGTTAAAATACAAATAGTCGCTGGAATTCAAAAGAATCGCTACAATTATAAATTGCTAAAAATTAAAAAAAACGGGCCGAATGACAAAAAAAGTTAAATTTACAAAATTGCAAATAATCACTAAAATTTAAAAAATTGTAAAAAAAGAGCTAAAATAAAAAAGAAAATTACAAATTGAAAAAAAATCGGTAATATTAAAAAAATATACAAAAAAATCAAAAAGACTCGCGTAAATAAAAAAGTTATCGATATTAAAAAAAAAATCATTAATACCCGATTAAAAAAGATGATATGGTGACATATCTAATTTGATGAAATACAATAACTAATCAAATACAATTTAATCCGAAAAATGGTGAATACAATTGTATCTACGTGGATCAAATTGGATTTAATTACTTTAAATTATATACAATTTAATCCGAATTTTGACCAGACATTATTGTATGAAATAATATCTTAATATTTAAAATTTGATGCAATTAGGTCCAGTTGGATAAAAATTTTCGTATTTCTGTTTTGATTAAATATTGTACTGAAAAACAATGGGGAATTCACGGAAGGTTTCGTGTATCGTGTGAACTAAGCAAATCTAATAAGTTTGCGAGTCTTGATGTAAAACTGCATACATAAAAAGTATCTACACATTAATCAGTACTTATACGAGCTATAGTATACTTTAAGAATAATCCATAAAATAAAAAAATTCTAAATAAAATGAAATTTCAAATAATTTCCATAAATCATTACTGGATTTATGGATAAATTTGGTGGTAAGTCATTCCTAAACCAAAATAATTACTTCGAAGAATTGGCTAACTTTTATTAATATGACCCAATATTCAATTTAAAAATAAAAGAATTTGTTGTTTCGATGTAAATTTATAACGTTTTAAATGAAAATGAATTTCAATTTGAATTTACTAACGGTGGGTCTCATACTTCAGGTTTAAACTTTAGTTAATAGTTAACCCAAAAAAATTGTTGTTGTTTTGTGTACATTTTTTTGACATTTTCTTTTGTTTATAGTTAAGTTAAAGTTAAACCTGCAGTATGAGACCCACCGTAAGATATTAAGAGTTTATTTGAAGCAAGACTATAACATAAATTATATAGGGGAAATAAATGTTTCTTTTTTAAATCAATAGACTTGTTTTGTTGATATATGTGTTAACTCTTTTAACATAATATTTTCAACGTCGATAATGTATGGGTAACCGTCAGATAATTTCACTCAAATTTTATACAAAAGTATTTAGCCAGTTTTCGTGTTCATGTTTTTTTTAAATCACTTGAATTTTATATCAAAATTTGTTTTTGTAAAAGAATATTTTCCAATTAAAAATCCATTGATTTCGATAAAATCTTAAATTAAACATGAAACTGGGCTATTTTTAGTCTTACAATTTCAATTCCATGGGCGAGATCTTATTAAATATGACAACATAGTAAAAAGATATATTTAGATATTGGGTCATATAAAATTTGTTCGAAAGACGAAATTTATGTGTTATTATATATAGTGCCATACAAAGCAATATATAACGAGACATAATTGTATTAAATAATATAAAATAATGTATAACCCGTTTTACTCGGGTATTCAAAAAAAAATTTTTTTTCAGAAATTACAATAATTCGCTAAAAATTTAAAAAAACAGCTAGGATTGTGAAAAAATCGCTAAAATTTACAAAAAACCAGCTAAAATTGAAAATATTGCAATTTTGCACAAAATCGTCCAAATTGTAAAAATTAAAAAAAAAATCGCCAAAATTGACAAACATCGCTCTTAGAAAAAACATTTTTTTTCTAAATTGAGAGCAGTTCTTATGCCCTAGTTAGTTTATATTTATTTTCGAATTTTTGTTCTTGCAAAGAGGAGAGACAAAAGTTTGGACCGGTATTGTTGGTTTTTGAACTGTGGTGCAAATAGTTTCCTCTAGTTCGACTATTTTCCTGGATGTGGACGATTCAACAGTTATCTACCAAGGAAACTACACAGTGACGTAACTCTTAATGAAACTTGTATATGTTAAAGAGGACAATCAAATTAACAGACACGTATTTTTTTAGGTGAACAACCGCACGTTTAGGAGCTAAAAAGTATGGCCAAAAATTATATAATTTTTCTATTAAACATGTCTGAAATTCATAAAATTTAAATTTATTTGTACACAAATTTAAAGTACTCGAGGAAAAGTGCTGACACCTATATTACCTATAGCTTGTACACTAGGGGTATAACCAATTTTTGGCCCTAGCACCACGCGATGGCGAATGTTGTGTTATTTACGAAAAAATAATTTTGGGGTCATTTCGGATAAAAAACCTCACCCACGACTTCTTTTAAAATCCATTGTTTTTAAGTATTAAACACAAACTCGGAATATTTGAAACACATTAATAATTTTCTTTGAATAATAAAAACAATTAAAGTACATAACGTAATTTTCAATGACATACATTCAGCTTCGTAAGTATTTACACAAATGTTAAATGCAGGTTGATATATTGATAAAAAAAACTTTTTTGCGCCTTTTAGGTAAATAAATAAAAAAAAAATCATTTAAAAACTTTACCGCGTTTGGTGGGTGAACTTTTTTGACAACTGCGAAAAAGTAATAGCATTTTTTTATATAATTTTCAATGGCCTATTCGACTATGCTAGGGCCATTTTGATATTTGCAAAAAATTGCAAAAAGTTATATCCCTATTGTACACAGGGTTATCACTTATCGGAAATATTTAAAATGTACACTAAACTGATAAACTACTTTAATAAAATTGATTCCTGGTTTTTGGCTTAAAATAAAATTTGTTGATTTTAAAACATTTTACAAATCTAAATTTAAGTAAAAAATTAGTAAAACTAGAGTTTTATTTTTAATTATACTGAGTCGTAAAATTTGTTCAAATTTAAGGTCTCGTGCAGAAGAATTAATTCCCTAATTCCCGTTTTTTGAACTGAATTTATATTTTGGGAATGAATTTCCTGCCCAAACTTACGCAATTGAATGAATTCCTTTTTTGAATTCAATTTCCTTAAAAGAATTCATTAATTTTTTTCAAATTCCTTTATAATATTTGATGAATTCATTCACCAAGGAATTCATTAAGTTCTAATTCAACTTTTGGTCAAGGAATTCATTGAATTCTAGTTAATTCAATTTTTGGTCAACGAATTAATTCCCTTGTACATTTAATTCCCTGAAGGAATTAACTTTTTCTTTTAATTCCCTAAGGAATTAACTTTTTCGTTTGCTGTTGCTATTTTACTAATATATAGCAAAAATAATGTTCTGAATTTAGCATTTTTTTCTGCAGCATCATTTTTAAAACCAATTTTTAGTAGTTTTAACTAAATTTCCTACATACTCGTACTTTTTTCTATTGCACGCAGAGAAAAGATATAGTTGCAATATGATCACAGCTACCAAAATATGGTCACTACTGCCATACATGGTTGTTGCAATCAAATTATTAATGTATTAATCATACTTTAGAAATGATATGGTCGCCTATAATCATTTTATAGTTAAAATCTCTCTTTTTTTCGGTTATCATATTATTTTTCTCGTCTATAATCATATTTTATTCTGGACAATCATATTCCTCTCTTTGAATTGCAATCATAGTATTATCTGAGTTGAGAGAGATCATATTCACAATCATTGGTATAGTTTCGACAACCATGAGATGATCAGAATATTTTTTTAAGAGCGTCATCTCTCAGTTAGCGTCAGTCTTGTTTAAGATTTTGTGAAAAGAAGTTGTAAGAAGCACTAAAATAAATAATATAATATATGTATATGTATTAAAAAAAATACTTATAAAATAGAAACATATCTTATTAGAATTCATTTCAATAGCGACATTGTTTTTGGAAGAAAGAATTCGTTCTACCAAAGAAGTCTAGAGAGATATAGAATGTCAAGAAATAAATATTTAGTGCTATAAATTAAGTGATAAAAGTAATTAATTTTTTTAG
Organism: Leucophora obtusa; assembly: GCA_949987735.1. Taxonomy (NCBI): domain Eukaryota; kingdom Metazoa; phylum Arthropoda; class Insecta; order Diptera; family Anthomyiidae; genus Leucophora; species Leucophora obtusa. Next base: position 176,404,741 of record OX465296.1, read on the forward strand.
TTTTTGTACTGACATAGCCAAAAGAATTTTTGAGAGCGTCTATAATAAGAAGTGTGATTGATTTTAGTTTTGTACGAAAACAAAATTGAAAAAAAGTGCAAAATTAAAAAAAAAAATGTAAGTGCACGACGAAGTAATCATAATATTTTCGTACTGATCATATTATGTTCCTGATGATCATAATATGATCCCAAATGATCACAAAATTTTCTCAATTACCATAATATGATCATGAGGAATATATTATGATGATTAAGAATATAATATGATCACTGAGAACATGTTATGATCATTTCGGATACATTGTAAAGTTGTATTTTTAACAATATTTATCTACCCGCTGTTATCAGATGTTTCCATAATTTATTTTTAGTTTTTTATTAATGATAAATAAAATTAATTTAAATTATTTAAGTTTGTAAATTAGTCACTGAATAAATAAATGTTCTATTTTGAATAAAACAAATCGTGCCCAGCTTTTTCACTCACCTTCAAGAGAATGCTGGGAAAAAACTATAGGGATCATAGTATGATATACAGGACTATAATATGATAATATTGAGATCAATTTGGAATCATAATGTAGTAATTTAGGGATCATATTATTATAGAAAAAGGTATTTCATAATATGATTGTCGCAATTATAAACCCAAAAATATATGATGCTCTTCGAATATGGTCATCCCAACCATGTTTTTTCTTTGCGTGTGTAGTCTTATTTTCGGTGCAAAGAGCTAGCACCGAAAAAAACCTACTTGCAATTGTTTTCGTTCCGTTGCCAAATCGGTAATATTTCGTTGCTGACCGGAGCCGTTACGTTCCTAATTTTCGTCGCCGATTTTGGCAACGAACTTTTTTTCGACGCAATTGTATGGAATTTCGTTTTCGGGGCCGATTATGGTGTATGCGGAAAACCGCCTTTACACGCCAACAAACAAAAAATCAAAAAATATGTGGTTACATATATCCTAGTGTTGGAAAAATATTGAGTCTAAAAATAGATTCCAAAAAAATCTGCAACAATACTTTATGTTTGAAATAATAATAAAAATAAGTCGTTATTGGTAACGCATTATTTGTTATTTTGAAATAATCTAACAAGTAACTAGTTATTAGTAACACAATATTGTATGTATTAAAATAATGCAGAAAGTAAGTCGGTGTCATTACCAGAGAAGACAGAAAAAAGCAAAATCCGATGTGTTTAAAGCAAAAAAATATTGTAAAAAAGTAAGAAAAAAGCAAAAGTAAGAAAACTTGGAAAAACAACACAATTTTCAACAAAAAAATTCAAAGTTAAGAGAAAAAATATTTTTTTGTGAGCAAGAAAATATTTTTGGGCAAAAAGTCTTAAAAAAAGCAATTCAAAGATCAAAAATCTTAAGAAAAAGCTATTTTGAAGCTAAAAAACAGAAAATCCAAAAAAAGCAAAAATAAGCAAATATGAGTAAAACAAGCAATAAAAGCATAAAAAGCAAAAACAGCAATTTTGTCTTCTCTGGTCATTACTGATAGTACAAAAAATTATGATATGTCATTACCGTTTCTACACTGGGACGCTATGTGGTATAGGGTATAATGACTTTGTGTTAATGTTTGCCGGAATATGACCCAAATCGTAGTGTGGTGTAGACTATCATTTAGTCGACATGCCCGACTTAAATTTTTAGACTTATTGAAAAGTTTTAAACATTTTATAATAATTTAAAACTACCACAGATAAAAGTTGTTATGCTCATAATTCTAATAAAATCTCACTTGATCTTCTAATAATATAACAAAGTTTTTAAAATGCTGCATTATGTTTACCTCTCAGTTTTAAATTGTTTTTAAAGTGAATGTAAATCTTTCTTGGAAAGAAAAAGTTTTCTGTGTGTTTTCTTTTAATTCTTTAGTTTCTTCATATTGTTGTTTTAACCCATTAAATATGTTACTAATTCCCATTTTATTTGCTAAATTAGAAATAGTAATTTACAAATTAAGTGGTAATTTTCATGTAATAAACCCCACTTCATTCATTCAAACTATCATTAACAATTTAATATGAACATAAACTTTTTTTCCTCTTACACTTCAAACAGAAGCAGCAGAAGAAAAAACAAATACTCATAGTTATGAAGATATATACAGTTAGTGATGTGATTGAACGAACGCCAAATTTTGAAAAAATAGGGGAAAAAACTATTATAATATTTCTGCTTAAAACTTTAGGTTTCGAACTATTTAAATTTAATATTACATTTCTTTATTTGCAGGGTCAAATTATCAAAAACAATATTCGTGCATTCGTGAATTTATTAAATATTAATTACAGTTTAGAAAATAAGAATTGTTTTTGAGAAATGCAACTGATACACGCTTAGTGGGAATGAATTTTAACTGAAAGGTGCGATCACCAGAAATGTTTTCCTAGATTATGGATTTGAGACATCTCAGAACAAAAACGTGATAAAAAGTAAAATGAATATTTTTTCGTTCGATTCGAGATCAAATATTTGTAATCACATTTTATTTTAAATTATTTTCAAAGTAAAGAAAAATTATAAAATTACAAGTAAATTACAGAGAATAAAAATTTAAAAAATTCGATAAGGCCAGCAGGATAGAATACATTTTTTCAGGCCCCGCTACATACCCATCCTCAGTATTTTATGCCTTATGGGTTAATAACACCGTGAGACTAATGGTAGGGGTCAGTGACCGGGATGGGTTCAAACTACCGGGGAAAGTTATATCGGTAAAAAAGAAGTTATACGTGTCCCGGCGTTTCGCTGGGTCACCCCTAGGAATCGAGATATATCGATTTGACCTTTGGTGGTCTTTTTTTTGACATAACTCGAGAACCACTAGTCCGATTTTGCTCAAACAATTTTAAAAAAATTAAAAATTACAATTCCTTTAATCTGTTCATATAACGTTTTTCTATATACTCAACAGTTTTGCCGGTAAAAATAAATGTATGAAGAAAAAAATATTTTTTGCCTAAAATATTAAAAGAAAGTAATAAACAAAATGTTATTGATTTTTATGGTAGCGGTAACAAACATTTATTTTTACCGGCAAAACTGTTGAGTATATAGAAAAACGTTATATGAACAGATTAAGGGGATTGTAATTTTTAATTTTTTTAAAATTGTTTGAGCAAAATCGGACTAGTGGTTCTCGAGTTATGTCAAAAAAAAAGATATATCTCAATTCCTAGGGTTGACCCAGCGAAACGCCGGGATACGTATAACTTGTTTTTGACCGATATAACATTTCCCGTTGGTTTCATCCCATCCCGATTTTGACTGTCGCATAGTGTAATTGATGATGATCTATTTATATTGAATGTGAAATAAATGACATAACTCAATTGGACTAACATCAAAGACATTCTAATAATGCTATTTTTATCCTCTGTTATTACTATTTTGCTTTGAACTTTAATTCTTAAAGTATCGCAGCTGGTTCTAATTCATCTCTGATCGACAACTCATGAAGTACAGATTTATGAACGACAACGAACCAATAATTTCAAAAAGTAAAATCTTCAATTGAGCTGTTTTTGCAAAAATCTCAGTCGAATTTGCAAAATTAAAGATTCGATATTATTCGAGAAATATCAAAAAAAAAAAACACTAAATGCTAAAATTATAAATTATTATTAAAAATTATAAATGCGTATTATAAAATTTCAAATTTTCATTCGAGGATATATGTTAAGCAAAAATTATAAAAATATAATTAATATGATTTAAAAATTCCAAAAATATTCACATTTGAAATATTTTAATACTAAAACCATTTAAGTAATAAATTTTAAGTTTAAAAAAAAACATCCTATAGAAAAAAACCGCTTCCTTCCCTTCCTTTTTTAAAAACATCAGATTCTTGGATTTTTTCTCGAGAAAAAATTCACATTTTGAGGACTTTTTACTACCTAAATTACTTGGACACAGCGAACTTTTTCTATAAGAAAAAGTCCTTAGAAGTTAGGAAATTTTCTATGAAAGGGAGTCCTCGCAATGTGAGAGTTTTTTAAGGAAAAATTATAGAAAAATTGCGGTATTTTAGTTGAAAGTCCTTACAATCTAAGGGGAATTCTGTTGCGCTCAGAGTTAAAAAAACGTCAGATTATGGACATGGTTTCTTCTTTTCCGTTTACAAATATCCACAGGAAGAAGTCTTTTTCTATTGGAAAAAAGGTTTTCTTTATTGTAAAATACAAAATATTGTATTCTTAATTAAGTGTTCGTAACCGTTGTATATTACAGTCGCAATTAATAAAGAATTTTTTTAAAGCTCATTTACAGAAAGAAGAAAAAGAAAACATTCTTATTTAAAAATTTTACAGATACAAGGGAATCACGAGACTGCCGCAGTTTCGCCTCAACCAAAGACGCATCAGTAATTAGTTTATATGTCAACAGATCAAATAATTTTAATTGCTAACTTGTCTCTATATGAAAAACTTGTTGTATACACCATGGCCGGGAATCGAACCGGCAACCCTCTGCACGGGCTATGATTCGTAGTATCAAATGCCAAATTAATTCGAAACTTTTTATATCAATTAATAGGTTTCGATTAGGTACAAATTCCATAACGGACACAAATTCCACAAACCTCGAAAAGATAATGTTAACCGAAATCTTTGAAAGACAAACAAAATGTATCGTTACCTCTGTTCCGGCTGAAGCCACCACAGAAAAAATTAGCACACATTTTAGTAACAATTTATTTTAAGAATATTTTTTTTTATATTTTTAAATTTTCTGAATTTTTTAAAATGCCATGTAGGTATTAGTAAATTTACATAATTAAATAACATGTGTATTATAAGTATATGAAAGTGCGAAGAAAATAATTTCACACATTTTGTGATTATATTTGCTCACTATGCGTTATATGTTACAAAGATTTACTCATTTTAAAGTAGTAAATTTACAAACATTTTTTTGAGTGTAGTTTTCGTGCTAAATGTATTAGTTTGAGTTTCATTTGAAACTAAATTCGGGGTAGGGGTTTTAACGCGGGAATTCCCGGGACGAAACTTCCGGCTATTTTGCCTCTTTTGCATTTCCGCGAATTTTCCTTATAATTTCCAGGAATCTAAAAACACTCAAACAACCGTGCATCCTAAATTAAAAATCCGCAAAAAGCTAAACTATTAGCATATCCTAAAAAACGTTTGTGTATGTTTATGTATTATTAAAAAGAGATCTCCAAGAATGACCTAAAGTCTACTTTTACTGGAAGAACTCAAATATGTATAGTGCTTTTTCAATTTTTTTGTTTTTTTAATTAAGTGTAAAAAAAACATTTCTGAATTATAAGTTTTCACCAAATTGAAAAATTTTACGTTTTTCAAACAAAAAGTAGTTTTTGCCGTTAAAATCTGAACAAATGTTAAAAAAGAAAAAAATCCCGATTGCCGAGAGTTCAAAAATGTCGGAAATTAAAAAAAAAAATAATTTGAAGGCAAAAAATTAAGTTGATTCTAAAAAAACTTTTTTTTAAACCAATTTACCTTAAAAAATATCCAAGAAATAAAATTTAGTTTCTCACATATGTATTTTTCTTTTGAAAATTCGTAGAAAGTTTAGCATAACGAAATTCTCCAATTTCTTGTAGTAAAATTCGAAGATTCTGAAATATTTTTGTGTAAACAAATATTCAGGTTCTGACAGATTTTTTCATAGGAAATTTTTCAAACTCTTCATTTTTAGAAAGTTCTATGGGACATTTTCTCCAAGAATAATTGTCATAATTAAATAAACTGTTCAATTCATTGTATCCATATTGCAGCTATGTTCATCACTTAAAAATCGAGAGTAAGTGCTTAAAATATGCAATAAAAAATGAAAAATATTCAAGCAAAAAAAGAGGGAAAAGCAGTAGGAAAAGCACTACAATTGTAGATGTAGTTTTTATTTAACAAAAACACTAATGATTTTAACATTGAGTTGTCATAGGAGAGGAGTACTTTCACTTCAACATTTGTTCAGGAAACTTTTTTCATCAATTAAAATTAAAAAAAAAATTCTTTGCAAAAAAAAGTTTCATTTTTTTATTTTATAAAACTTTTTTTATTGCCGTCACCGAACTTGTGACCCTAAGATTGCTTGCCTAGCTCTCTACCGTTGAGATATTCTTTGATATGAAAGTTGAGTGGCATAAAAATACCACTTTGTTATTGCGAGATATTGTGCTTTATTCTCTTCATAAAAAGTATTTATTAAACAAGTGCAAAAGGTGCAATTTAGTGTCGTTTTCACTACTATTTTCAGAGGTGCACAAAACGCAATTTTTGTTAATATTTTCTATACACTAATAGAAAAAAGTCTGTAAAAAAATTAGTTGAAACTACTAAAGATTAGTTAAAAATGATACTGCAGAAAAAAATGCTAAATTAGCAGATTATTTTTGCTATATATTCGTAAGATAGGAACAGCAAATATAAAACTATTAAATCTACAGAATTTTAGTTATATTAATAGAAAATAACAAATTAACCTGCTAAAATCAGCAAAAATTTTTACTAAGTAATTTGTAACCTAAAAACACCCGAAAAATTTAAAACTTTCTAAGTGTTTTTTCGATTTTTTTTTTGAATGCAGATAAAAATCGAGGCTTTTGAAAACAGCAGTCTACAATTTTTTTTTAACAAATATTTCTGTTAATGTAACAGGATAGATTGCTAATTGCATTGAACTAAATTTAGCTTAAAAATAACAAAAATTTTGTAAGTATACAGTTTGCTTTTGCTGTTTGCAAAATTTTCTGCATATTCTACAGTACAATTTAACTTTTTAAATAAACTAAAAGTTAACTTAAATATAACTACAATTCTGTAAATTTAACAGTTTTAATTTTGCTGTTCTTATTCTACTAGTACTTAGTAAAAAAAAAAATCTGCTAATTTCAGCAGTTTTTTCTGCAGCATCATTTTTAACTAATTTTTTGTTGCATTTTCTGCTATTTTTACAGATTTATTTCTATGAGTGTATACATATTTATAAAAATTTTAAAATAAAAAAAAAATTGAATTTAAACAAATTAATTTAAAATAAAAAAAAGGAAAATGTAAAAAAATAAAAGAAAAATATACAAAAAATTGATCCCGCCGGGAATCAAACCCGCGGTCATCGGTTTGGAAATAAAATGCTTTAGAAGCTATACTTAAATGATTTTTTTGATGTTGTTCAGAATTACTTCTAAAAAAGCAGTAAAAATGCTCTAACGGATAGTTTTAGAGTAGTGAATGAAATTTTTTGTTAAGCATGGCTTCTAGTTTTCTTTGCTGGGATGCGCAACCAAAAAAAAAATATGCTCTATAAATTTGTCGATTTCAAAAAATCATATTTTTTACTCGAAATGGTTTCCTTAAAAATTGAATGCAATGTTTATCCTTTTAAAAACAAAATTTGAAAATATATTTTTATAAGAAAATATTGTCGGCTTGCCTGCAAGTAGTGCTATGTGTTTTTTAATAACTTTTCAGGAGAGCGAAAAAAACTGTTAAAAAAATCTATTTTTAAGATATTTTATTGACATCATATGCCTTAATGATGATTTTAGTAAATCAATTCAATAAAATATCTTAAAAGGCTATTTTTTAAACAGTTTTTTCACTCTCCTCAAAACTTGTTAAAAAACACATAGCACTACTTGCAGGCAAGCCGACGATATGCAACAATATACAACAACAAACCGATGCTACTTGCTGCAAATTCTTCGATTGCAAAAAGTATTTGATCAAAGTCGATTTTGGGCTATGACTATAAACATAAATTTGCATGAAAGTCGCTGATGTACACCGAGAGAATTTATTAATGAATTTTTACATTAATTCAATGAAGTTTCACTGAAATTCATCCATTGAAATTGTTCACTAAACTAATGCAGTTTTTGATAATATTCTATATTAATTATTATATTTTCATATTAATTATTCAAAATTTCCTAAATTCAATGAAAAAGTTTGATTACAAATTGAAGAAATTTTTCATTCACTTTGTGCAGAAACCATTATTACACTCTCAAGACAATTCCGTTGTGACAACCGAATTTTTTCCAACCGAATTGGCTCGGTTGCTGCAACCTCGTAATTCGGTTGCCTCAACTAAATTCGATTATTGCAACGGAATTACGAGGTTGCAGCAACCGAATAAATTCGATTGGCAAAAAGTTCCGTTGCCACAACGGAGTCACAAAATGCTTTTAAAACTCTTCCATGAAAATTCTCTCTGTGTATGCTTAAATTCTGAGAGTAACTATTTCTTTTACCCACACCTATACATGCAATATATGGATAAAAAAGCGGATGAATAAAACCCAATCTCTATACTAACAATTTGAATTGAATAAACACTATTCGAGTAAAAAACTAAAGTTGTGGTAATAAAAAACAAACAACATACAGACATTATAGATAGATATAAAATCACTAGTTACCATAAACAGTTTAACGAGTGAAAAAAGAAAACTTACACTTAAAAAGGGTATAATGAAAAACTCCTAAAATAGTTGAAACTTACTTACATACTAAGTATAGTGACTATTTACAACTTTTGTATATAGTATAAGCAAAATGTACTTGTAGTTAAATTGTTAACAAAAAAACAACTAACATAAATTTTTACAAATTAAATACTTTCACAAATTTACAATTTCGTATTTCAACTTAGCATGAGAAAAAAAAGTAAGAAGAACTAGGGTAAATAATATTTAAATACAGTCAATAGTTAGTAACTAAATGGGAGTCAAAGAGATAGAGAGGGAGAAAACTTGCAAATCAAATAAAAATTTGAATAAACATTTAAAAATAAAACTACACATCGATGGTTATAAGCTGATACTTCTTATCAAAAAATTTTTAAAAAATTGATATAAGGAAACCAAATGACTTGTGTATAAAGAACTAGTAGGTCAGTGTTAGTATCCTAAATTAGCAAAAATTACAATTAAAAGTTATCAAACTATGACCATCGGTGTAGTATCTGTGAATATAAGTTTAACAAGGGTGCGGACTTAAAGTACTGCGTATATTAACTCCCAAAGTATTATCTACTGTGTCAGAAAAAGAACTATGGAATTAGAAGTTCAATCCCTTGCATCTACATATAATAATCACCCCTCATCTTATTGCATTCATACCATAATTATGCAAATTTTTGCATTTAAAGAGGTTATAAATCTTTAAGTTATTTTATAGTAAAACTAAAAACAAAAGCTTATTTATACTTAAACTATAAAGTTTGAAAAAAAGTTAGTAAGAAAACAAATTTTCATATTGGTCCAAAAATTTAACGATGCATAAACTTTCATCATATTGAAAGCACACTCACATAAGTGAAGTTAATATATTATGCTAAAATCTCATTTAATCTTTGGCTGATAGACAGTTGAGCTGAATTACTATTCAAACTTTAAATCAAATTGTTTTATGTATTGATTTTACGATTTAGCTTTTTATTAATTGAAGACAAAAAGTTTAAAATTAATGTGAGAAAATGAAAATAATAAAAGGGAAATTAAGGAAACTTTCACAAATAGGAAAATTAATATTGCGAAAGTTTTATAATTAAATATCCTAAAAGGCTGATACATTATTATTGCCGGTAGTTTTAAATGTCGTAATATATTAAGAGGAAAATTTGTTCTTTTTTTCTAAGGATTTTCCTAACCATGGTTGGTAATCGAAACAATGCATTTATCGTCAAGGGCAATGCTAATTTAGATTATTTCGGTAATGGAATTTTAAGGTTAGAGTTATTTTATTTATTTCGGTATGAATTTGCGTTTTTTGGTGCATACCGCAAATTATTTTCAAAAAAAAAAAAAAAATTACTAATATAAACACAAAACAAATTTATTAACTTAATGTATGTAACATGAAACACCAGCAATGGCAACCGATTCATAAGGCTAGTGATAATGTTAATGCACTAATGTTAATGTACCAATGGACGCACTGACGGACATCGCTGAATCGGATCGAAAAGTGATTCGGAGTCAATCGGTATGGGTAATATTTTTGTTAGGCAAAGTAAGTCCCACTAGCCCTGCTCCAGACTTATATTTTGTTATGCATTTCTTTGAACTCAAAATTGATTGAATTGGTATAAAAATTGTTTAATTTGTAAAGCAACTGCAATTGCAGTTTAAATAACTACCATTATTTCGGTGTATTTACGATTACATTGCTCTTAAATATAACCCTGTGGTAAAGAAAAGTGTAAATGTCTGAATACACGGAAGACATTTTGTTCATAAATATTATGAACAGCAGTCATTGGTAGCATTCGGCAGAGAAACCTTAAACTGATACCGGTGACTTGTAGAGATTTGTAATTACTTACTCTGCTGAACGATGTTTTCTTTTTTTTGTTTTTAAATACACTTTTATTTTATATTTTAAAATTTTGGTTTTAGAATTATATTTGTATTTTTTTATTTTTCATTCTTACAAAACAATTTTTATTTTAAATGAACAACAACAAATGTATCACTTATTGATCAAAAGTAGCAAACATTTTTGACGCTACCAAAATATGACAGCGCTACCTGAGCGCTCAGACTGAGCGGTTAGTGATCAGCCCGTTCAGCAAATAGTTGTACAACTATAAATATTTGTTCCTTTTACTCCTGCAAGGAGCATAGGGCCGCTGTACAACTGTTGACTATTAAATTGTATCTGCCGAAAGCACCCATTGATTCCAGTTCATAATATGTATTAACAAATTCATACGCTATTTAGAAATTTTTTTTATTTTTCATATTTCCAAAATATTTGAGTTGACAAGTTTGTTTGGAATAGAAAATTATAAGGCGTGTTCGTTTACCTACTATAAGTTACTACTTTTACTTCAGCTGGAAAAATTCAATAGAAAAAGTAAACAAAACTTTCCAATTGTAGTAAAAGTAGTAAGAATTTCGAGTATACAAACACACTGATACATAAAATTTTTTTTTTTATAAAGGATCAATTTTTTTTTTAATTTTAGCCGTAAATTATATATGCTATCGAATATTATCAAAAGGTAAGTGCAATATTTTACATATGTCATTGTACAGTAGTGGACTAAAGTGGATACATTATTTCAAGATTTTTCGAAATTTGTTATAATTTTTGTTTTATTAAAGAAACTTAAATGATTTTTTTTAAAGCATAAAACGAAAACATTCTTCTTCAATAAAAACCTAAATACAGTAGACTATATCAATAAGAAGTTAATAAAAAAAATAATTGCAAATTGTGACCGCTTTTATCCAGCATTGTTCATATTTGAAATTTTCGGCAAGTTCTTATTTTAATATTTTGTCCAAAGTCCTTTGTGCTTTAAAACAGATTTTATGCGAGAAGGCATGCTTTCCGCGTGATTTTTAATAGTTTGAGGTGGAATATTAGTCTATTGCACTGAAACTCTTGACCAAAGATTATCTAAGTTGGTCGGTGCTCGTTCGTATGAGGAGATTATTCTTTTGACAATTGCCCACAAATTCTAGATGGGATTCAAATCGGGGCTTTGAGCTGGCCACTTCAAAAACTGGAAAAACTACGCTTGGATATCACAAATTGGACAAAAGTTATTAACACAATTTTAAAAAAATTCAAATAGGTATCCACTTTAGTCCACTACTGTATATAAAATGCTGGTTTATAAAACAAGGTAATTTTATTAACTCTGTTTCAGATTGCAAACATTTCTTCCGTTCAGTCGCATCCGTTTACCTTACGATAGAAACAAGTTTGGGGCTATAACAAAACATGTCATTCTCTCTGCTGTGTATTTCCCAAATCAGGTTTTTGGTACCACAAAGAATTTCTAACAGAGCTTAAAGATCCAAAATCGGTTGGAAAATATTTAACTAATTGCAGTTCGCCCAGACCATTGTAGGGTTAAAATGGGATACCCAGCAAAATCTCAGTAATGGGTATTCATTACTAATATCTAAATAATAAGCAGTAGAATTAGGGTTTACTGCTTATAATTCGGTGTCAAAACTCATTATTTTTGTTCGACAAGGCCGTTTTTGTAAGTAGTTGTCCATATTCGCTGCATGAAAAAACATACAAAATTTGTGCACCCGCTTACCCGCTGCATTGCAAAAGTATATAAAATAAGTAGTTACCAAAATCAGTAGTTATTGGTGTGCTTATACGCAGTTAAAAAATAAGTGGTTACTAGTTGTTAAATAATACGACTTACTTATATACTTACTAGTGGTTAAAAAATAAGTAGTTACTAAATTCACATTATCTTTATAAATAAATAAGTAGTCGCGCGTAAGCTAGACTGCTTATTAAAACTGCTTCGCCTAACAAAAATAACTAGTACTGACGCCGAATTATAAGCAGTACACATTTTTAGTTTCATTATATAACCAGTTATTTGGTAATGAAAGATTTTGCTGGGTATATTATGAAAATCGTAGAAAAATTAAATATTTTTTAAAAAATTTATAAAGTTATACTCTAGCTTCATTTCTAAAATCTATAAATATTCAGATATAAGAATTTTTCTCTCTTTTGCATTTTGCTAACCTAGTCCCAGGTATGGCCATATATGGGATTTTTTTTTGTAATTTTCCAAAACTCTAATTTGGAGTTTTTTAAATATTTTTTCAACAAAATATAAAAAAAGAGTGCTCAACTCATAGAGTTTCTTTAACTACACCCCAGAGAATAGTTTTACTGAAAATTACATATATCCCTCTTTAAACCAGTGACGTTCCTTTTAATGTGCGGAGCGGCTCACTGAACACCTTAAAACTTTTTCATATTTTTGGAAATTAAAAAAAAAATGTCCCAAGGTTCTATAATATTTCCGCACATGTACATACATATATAATGCAATGGTATTACAATACAACCCAGTGTAGAAAATCTTTACCAGATATGTGGTTATGTAACTACATACTTGGTAATGGTAAATAGTTACTTTTGTTATTACATTTTTTATTACATTTATATGGCGATGTCACGAAAAATAATGAGTTGTCGTTACACACCAGCATACGAAAAATCAAAAAAATATATCGTTACCTATGTGCTTACCAGTACTGACAAAAATAATGAGTCTAAAAATAGATTTTCTAAAAAATAAATTATATAAAAAAAATATTTTTTATTGTATTTTTTTTTTTTAAATAAAATTTGCTGGTGCGGGAATCGAACCTCGGTCTACAGATTGCCAGTCAACAGCTCTACCATCTGAGCTATATCGACATGTAATATTTAATAGATAAAAACACAATTGACCTGCTGCACACAAGTAAGCTTACTCGCCAACATACAAAAAATCAAAAAATATGTGGTTACATATATCCTTACCAGTGTTTAAAAAATATTGAGTCTAAAAATAGATTTCAAAAAATTTAAAAAAAATCTAAAAAATTATTTTCTATTTGAAATAATGATAAAAATAAGTTATTATCAGTAACTCATTATTATATGTTTTAAAATAATACAGAAGGTAAGTGGGTGTCATTACTGGTAGTTCAAAAAATAATGATATGTCATTACCGTTTCTACACTGGGAATATATAAGTACGGTGTTCAAATCGTTTAACAGAACACACTGTCGAATAAAAATCAAATGCCAAAAGGAAATTACAACAAAAGTATATGATAAAACTGCGCTGTTCTTTTATCACGAACAGCCTCAACAAAAAACATACACGGAGTTCTAGACTGTTAACAGCACTCATCGTCAAAGAAAAATTAATCGTCAAGCAAGAAAGATTAAACAAAAATATATGTTGAAAGTGTTCTACATTAAGTTGTGAACGAAACCAACAACAAACTCAAGAGTAGGAATTGCAGAGAGAACAAACACACGAATAAAAAAATATACCAGAGAGTATACCTACATACAGTGTTGCCATTTCAGTGCTTTTGGGGTATTTTTTGGTGCAGTTTTCCCTCCCGTACCCGGTAATTTTTTGCAAATACCCGTTTAAAAAAAGCGGGTATTTACAGTGCTTTTTCAGATTTCTGGCAGTGCTTTTAATGCTTTTTGTACAGTTTATATTTTTGGTATTTGTTCTCGTTTTTAAAATTTTTCTTGAATTTTCTGTCAAAGTTGTAAAAATAATACGAACTATAGAAAAAATATATTTTTTCACAATGTTTGTAGTAAGTACAATTTTAAACAGCAACTTCGTTATATTTAAACCTAAAAATTTTTAAATATTAGTTTATTGCTTTTTTACCACTTTTTTGGTTATTTTTTGAACGTTTTTTACACGATTTTACAAAGCTAAAATGTGTTTTTAAATTCTTTATTAAAATTTTCTAAAAAATTAATATCGTGCTTGTTTACCCCATTTTTGGTAAATTTTTACCCTTTTTACCCGTTTTCATAATGCTCACGGTGCTTTCCTGCCTTCAAGAGTTGGCAACACTGCCTACATACATTTCATACCAGTGATGGTAAAGTTGGTGCTATGTACTATGGTAGTCCTTAGCATCATTTGATACTATTTTAACCCTTAAATGCATGGTGTAGCCATTTGGCAACATACCGGTTTTTTAATAAAAAAACCTACTTGATGTACAAAACTGTATTTTTTGGCATTAGGGGCCCCTTCTGTGCATAGTGTTCCTGTAGTTTAGCGCAGAATTTTTAAACAGTTAGAGTAAAAATCTTGGCTTTCCAGCAAAATATTGGTAATGACACCTCATTACTATCTGCATTACCCAAAATGATGAATCATTACCTTTTGCATTATTTTATAATTTAAAATAATGACTTCCTAATAAGGGCCTATTGTATTCATTGTTTCTAAATATAAAATAATGACTTACTCGTAATAGTTTAAATAAGTACTTTTTACACAGTTAAATTTTATAAAAATTTTATTTATTATATGTAAATATGTTTTATGTTTTATGTTTAAATTTGTATGACGTGTCCTAGAACTAAAACTTAAATTCTTCTGAATTTATTTCCTTTAGCTAATAGTATTTGCCTAACTCCTTAAGAATCAAGTAAGCAATCTGTTAACCACTTATAATTCAACTTTTTGTAAGCATGTGTGTAACCACTTATTATTCAAAACCTCATAAATACTTATTTCTCATTTTTTCGTAAGCGAGCGGGTAAGCGTGACTACTTATAAAAACGACCACGCCAAACAAACATAATGAGTTTAGACGCCAAAAAATAAGTTGTGCGGAGCTATGAATTTCTATTATATAACCACTTATTTGGTAATGAGAGATTTTGCTGGATTGGTCTGTATATTTGTGAAAAATCTAAAACACGCGTTTTTTTTACAAAAAGTGTAATATTCAAAAATATATGTTTAAATATTTAAAGTGGTATTCTCACAATAAAATTAATTTTGGCGACAATAAATGTATAAATTATAGTTTATAGAATTTTTTTTTGGTTTTTTTTTTCATACACCTTAAAATAATCACAATTTAGCTATTTGGCAAAAAACCATATTTTTCAATAAAAATCACCTTTTTTTTAAAAAATAAATTTTTCTTGAAATCATTTTTTTTTAGAAATCATATATAAAAAAATGGTTAAAATCGAAGACATCATGCATTTAAGGGTTAAATTATTCAAAATAAATAGTAAAAAATCGTAAGAAACGTAATTCAAAGAAAATGTTTCTAAAATTTTGCAAACAAATATTAAACATTTATTTGAATTTAATAGAAAATCTTTAAGTTGTTGTTTTTTGTTTAATTTTATTTGATTTAGTTTTCTCAATTGATTTTAGTTAATTTAAATTGTGGGGTAACTTCATTTTTACTAAATTGTACATGTTCCGGCATGTTGTTTGTTTTAATATCCAATCCATATATAGTTTTTTTTATTTATAAGAAATAAATTTAAAAAAAAGATTAAAATTTTATAATTTTTGACCCCGCTTTTTAAATACTAAAGATGAGACTGAGACGCTAAAATAATAATCAACGCTGAAAATTGGATGCAAGAACAAAAGCGTTAGAATAATATAAAAAAGTTAATTGCGAAGAAGAAAGAACAAAATATACTATACCTTGTTTTAATGTACAAAAGAACTTTCATATATGTACGTTTTTTTGTTAATTTATAATAAAAAATTTAAAAAAAGTACTATGCGGGTCGCAAAAGTACTATTTTTTAAGCAGGTTGGTAATATTTTGAAAATCCCATTTATCATCTCTGGTTCATACATAATAAAAAACAATGCAATGGTGTGACAAAAAAAAAATTGAACATTAGTTAATGCCAAGTTTGCCATTTAAGCTATTTTTTTCCTGTAGCTATAAAAAAATCGCTGGATTGCATCTAGTCGGAAGATTAACCAAATTTTTTTTCTTCCTAGCTATTTCTAAATTTAATGTTATTACAAAGCGATTTATCTTTTGAAATCTAGCATAGTAACATGTAAGTGTGGCTAATCAAATTAGAGGAAATTGTCTCACGATTCCAAAAATGCTATTTTTATCAATAAAACATAGCCTTTTAAGGGGCTAAACCAAAATGATGAGATTTTGTTCTATGGTAAAATGGTACTCAAATGATAGGAAATATTTCCACGACATCAAAAATAATTTTTTTTTCATAATCTATAATCCCATTCACAATTTGGACATTAAAAAATAAAAAATTTGGAAAAATCGCTCAATTTTGCTAACTTAAAAAAAAAACAAAAAAGTATTATAATTTTTAATTTTTCAATTTCAATTTATTTGTATTGTAGCGAGTTGTTTTATTTAAATTTATTTTATTAATTTTAATAAGGCTTACAAAAAACTTATTCTAATTACAAAAATTTAATTTTAATTTTAATTATCACGAACACTAAGCATCTGTTCGAGAACAATCTAGCTCGACAATTGAATGTGTTGTGTAACGTAAAAATATTAAGCACACAAAAATGATAGTGTTGGTAAATACAAATAAAATCAAAATGAAATTGTTACGTTATTTACGTCGTTACACCACAATACCCCCCACCTAGTTACCAACTAACGATATTTAAGAGGAAATCGGACGTGCCGTCCTGATGAAGTCACTCGTGTTTGTCGCCTCGGACTAGTGCTCTCAATTTTTTCGTCTTCTCGAGATGTAGGATCTATGCTATCGCTGCTGAGTTGTGTATCTTCATTGTCGTTATTGTGTTGTGGTTCTTCGCTGGTATTGTGTTGAGGCGTTGTTGTTTCTGTATCTGGCACATCATTAAATATGTATGCGGCTTTAAGACGATCGATAGATATTTTCGACTCTCGTTTATGAATTTTGACGACAAAGTATTTTTCTTGCTTGGACACCACTTCAAAAGGGCCTTTGTAACTTGGTTGCAAAGGTGTTCGTACCCGATCGACTCTAACGAAAACGAATTTACAACAACTTAATGACGGTTGTACAAAATGTTGTCTGGTATCATGACGTTGCGGATTCGTTAAAGGTAAATTGCTCATTGCTTTGCGTAGCGATTCTGCAAATTCTGTCTCATTGGTGGCGTTTTTACGAGGCACGAAACACTCACCAGGGATTCTCAAAGGTGCTCCGAAAACTAATTCTGATGGACTTAACCCAATGTCGCTTTTGATTGTTGAACGCATGCCAAGAAGTATTAATGGAAGGGCTGAACTCAAGTTAATAGTTCCTCAACACTTTATAGCAGCCTTCAATGATTGATGCCAGCGTTCTATGATGCCGTTCGACTGAGGATGGTATGGAGTGGTGCGAAAATGTTTAACTCCGAGCATCTCCATTAGTTCTCTAAAAACAGCTGACTTGAACTGGCATCCTAAATCAGTAGTAACACGTAATGGAACGCCGTAAATCGATATCCCACCATCGATAAGGGCGCTGGCGACATTTTGCGCAGTTATATCAACCATTGGGATGGTAGCAGGCCATCTTGAAAATCGGTCGATGCAAGTCAAACAGTAGCGAAAACCATTCGATGTTGGCAGCGGGCCAACAATGTCGATATTAATATGCTCGAACCGAACGTCAACTGATGTATACTCGTTTAAGGGTGATTTCGTGTGGCGATATACCTTTGATTTTTGGCATGGAATGCATGAGCGAACGTATTTAGCTCTATCTTTTGACATTGAAGGCCAGACATAGTGGTCCGCTACCAATTTCCTCGTTGCCCTGATGCCAGGATGTGACCAAGAATGAATCTTGCGAATTACAGTTTCACGAAAGTTTTTTGGTACATAAGGCCTTATCCGGTCACGTAAAATATGGCAATATAATTCTTTTGTTGATTCTGGAATGGCTAATATTGTTAGCGTAAACGATTTATCCTTACCTTCTTTTAAAAGATTGTGTAGTTCCAGGTCGGACTGTTGTTGTATAGCCATCTCTTCAAAATTTATAATGTCGTCTTGTATTTTATTGTTGCGTGAAAGCAAGTCAGCTACGTTGTTGTCCGCACCTGGCAAGTGTTGGATATCGGTGGTATATTGGCCAATAAAATCGAGTTGACGAGCCCTTCGAGGCGATGCTTTTTCATTTTTTTGTTTAAATGCGAAAACGATAGGCTTGTGATCAGTAAATACCACAAACTCTCTACCTTCAAGTGCGTATTTAAAATGTTGTAGTGCTTGATATATAGCAGTTAATTCCCGATCATAGGCGCTATAATTCTTCTGAGAAGATGTAAGTTTCTTCGAATAGAATCCGAGCGGTTGAGTTTGGCCGTCTGTTATCTGTTCCAGGACTGCGCCAACGGCTTCATCAGAATCATCTGTTGTGAGTGTTAACTTTTCATTTGGAGCCATGTAATTCAACAGGGTGGCGTTAGCAAGTTCGTCTTTACAGGACTCAAAAGCATTTTCAGCGTCGGTAGTCCAATTTATGTGACTTTTATCATTCTTTTTGTTACCAGGAATTAAAAGTTGTAATACTTGCTGATTTTTAGTTGCCCTGGGAATGAATGGGCGGTAAAAATTGATCATCCCCAAAAATTTTTTGAGGTCTTTTCCAAATTTTGGTTTCGGAAAGCTACGTATTGCATCCACCTTCTCTTCGGGTTGTTTCACACCCTTTGAATTGATTTTGTGTCCCAAAAAGGTTAGTTCGTGTTCCCCAAAATGTCACTTACCAAAGTTTATAGCAAGATTTGCTGCACGTAAACATTCGAGAACTATCCGGAGGTGTTTTGTGTGCTCTTCCTCAGATTCCGATGCGATGAGTATATCGTCTATATAGGCAAATGTAAAATCGAGACCCTTTAGCACTTCGTTTATGTGGCGTTGAAAGGTTTGAGCCGCATTCCTCAAACCAAATGTCATATAATGAAACTCATATAACCCAAACGGGGTTATAATAGCGGTTTTGGGTATGTCGCACGGTTCGACCGGTATTTGGTCGATTGTGTAAAAAATTTTCTTTCCATATAAAATGCTAGTTACGTCATGTAAATACGGTATTGGGTATCTGTCGGGCACTGTTATATCGTTCAATGCACGATAGTCACCACACGGCCGCCACTCACCGCTGGTTTTCTTAACTAAGTGGAGTGGGCTAGCCCAGTTACTTTTCGACGGTCTGCATATACCCTTTTCCATCAGGTATCCGAACTCCTTTTTTGTTGCCATTAATTTATCGCCAGATAGACGACGAGCACGTGCATATGTTGGAGGGCCGTTTGTAGTAATGTGATGCGTAACTTTGGTATTTGTTGGTTGTCTATTGGCGTTGATTGTAGCGAGTTCTTTGAATTCATTTATCAATTGAGCATAACGTTCACAAGAACCGTAAGCCAATACTTTCACGTCGACTAAAAGGCCAAAATGTTGAAGGAAGTCGGACCCTATGATAGCACTGTTGACATCTGCTACTATAAACGTCCAAGTAAAATTTCGCCTTAGCCCCAAAGACAGTCGGATTCGTTTTTCGCCGTATGTGTTTATAGGGGTACTATTAGCTGCAAACAAATTTGTTGATTTTGTTGTTTTTGTTTTAGCTAAATGACAAACTGGCAGCACGGACACGTCTGCACCAGTATCAATTAAAAAATGTTGTTTTGAATTGTCATCGTTGATTAGTAGGCGAGCTATACGATAGCTATCTTTGGGTCTACCCGCTGGACCAAAAGATAGACTTAGTTTTTTGATGATTTGTTTGCGTTCGATTTTGCGTTTGCGTTCGTGCAAGGCTCACGACATTTCTGGCGTTTAGCAGATACAGATCGTGAACGACGTTTATAGTTGTTGTTGTTAGTAAAAAATCTATTTATTTGTTGCTCGAGGTGCTCAAGCCGTTTGTTCATTTCAGAGGCAACAGGTGGTAATGATCATGATGTTGTCACAGCCGCTAAATGCTGAAATTCACCAACTTCTACTATTTTATCTGCCAACTTAGCTAGATCATTTAAGTCGGCATCCGATGCCTGTAGTATTGCTCTGACTTGTGCTGGTAAGCGCTGCAACCATAATGTTTTCAAAAAATCCCGTGTTACCTTATCTTTCGCCAGCGAACCTCATTCATTGAGTAGTTGTGTTGGTGGTTTGTCCCCCAAATCGATTTCCGACAATAATTTTTGTGTTTTCTTTTGTTCACTTTCGCTGTAACGTTCCAAAATGCATTTTTTAAAATTACCATATTTATCATCTTGTGGTGGGTTCAATATCGCATCAGATATTTGAACGAGGACATTTGACTCTATGGTCGCAATTACTGTGTTAAATTTGGATGCATCACTTGTGATTCCGGCGACTGCAAATTGTGCTTCTACTTGAGCTAACCATATCTCAGCGTGGTCCGGCCAAAATGGTGGAACCTTGACAGCTACGCGATTGACTATTTGGTTGGCATCGTTGGGTGAAGTATTGCTCGGGTTGATTGTCGTTGTGTTGCTGTAGGTAGCAGTGGTGCCGTCGTATTCACCAGCCATCATAAAATTCGTGTTTGCTATTTGTAACTATTTCCGAGAAAGTTCATAAGCCCGCACGTCGGAGATCGCCAATTTGTAGCGAGTTGTTTTATTTAAATTTATTTTATTAATTTTATTAAGGCTTACAAAAAACTTATTCTAATTACAAAAATTTAACTTTAATTTTAATTATCACGAACACTAAGCGTCTGTTCGAGAACAATCTAGCACGACAATTGAATGTGTTGTGTAACGTAAAAATATTAAGCACACAAAAATAATAGTGTTGGCAAATACAAATAAAATCAAAATTAAATCGTTACGTTACATACGTCGTTACACCACAGTATCAATATTATTTATCGATTTGACCTTTGGTGGTCTTTTTTTTGACATAACTCGAGAACCACTAGTCCGATTTTGCTCAAACAATTAAAAAAAAATTAAAAATTACAATTCCTTTAATCTGTTCATATAACGTTTTTCTATATACTCAACAGTTTTGCCGGTAAAAATACATGTATAAAGAAAAAAATATTTTTTGCCTAAAATATTAAAAAAAAGTAATAAACAAAAGGTTATTGATTTTTATGGTAGCGGTAACAAACATTTATTTTTACCGGCAAAACAGTTGAGTATATAGAAAAACGTTATATGAACAGATTAAAGGAATTGTAATTTTTAATTTTTTTAAAATTGTTTGAGCAAAATCGGACTAGTGGTTCTCGAGTTATGTCAAAAAAAAGATATATCTCCATTCCTAGGGGTGACCCAGCGAAACGCCGGGACACGTATAACTTGTTTTTGACCGATATAACATTTCCCGTTTGTTTCATCCCATCCCGATTTTGACTGTCGCATAATGTAAGTGGCCAGCATTCCATGAATTTTCTCTACAGATGGTGGATGCAAAGCCTCTACCTGAGGTGGAAAAGCTATACAGATTGAAAACTATTGTAAAAGGAGATGCAGGCCTTATGATTCAGCACCTGAAGGTAACTGATGAAAACTATAAAGCGGCTTGGACAATACTGAAGAATAGATTTGACAATACCAGATTACTGTTTTCAACAATAGTAGATAAGCTATTCGATCAGTTGTTAGATACAACAACTGAAAGTCTACAAGCTTTGACAGCAATGGGTGTATCACTTGATGTTGCGAATCCATTCATTGCAAGAAACTTAATAAGAAAGCTGGACAGAGAAGGTTTGGTTTGGTGTGAACAAAGTGTGCAAAAAACCAAAGAAATCCAAACCCTAGGAGATGTGATGAGTTTCTTAGAGCGACAATATTTAGCTGAAGAAGCGATTAAAACCAAAAATGGATGCAGCGCTCCGGTAAGGGCAACTACAAGATATTCGAACTCCTTTCAAATTATGCAGTTGAGTTGTAAGTACTGTTCGATGACAAGCCATAATACAGAAATTCTTGGCCCTACCTCTACTGTCAAGAAAAAGCTGGGTAAATAAGGAGAAGCTGTGTGAAATCTGTTTATCACACAAATCATATAAAAAATGTTATAAGTACAAAAACAGCTGTGGCAAATGTGGAGGAAAGCATAATGCTCTGTTGCATTATACAGAGTTCGATAAAAGGAAACCAGATCAACAAGAAGTTCAGAGGTCTACAAATATGGTTACACGAGAAAGTGCATCACTCAAGTTGTTGGCATCAGCGCAGATAAAAATTAAGTCTGCCCTTGGTGAGCAGATATTTTTAAGGGCATTAATTGACACATGCGCATAAAACACAATAATAAGTGAAGAAGCGGCCCAAATTCTGCAATTGAAAGAAGATAAGGTAGGAAATATATGGTATGTTTGATAGAATGGTTGGGGTGTCTAAGGTAGAAGTTTAAATCGCTATAAGCCCAAGGTTTAAAAGTGACACTGTTCATTACTCGAAAGCACTGGTAGTTAGTACTGTGACATCGGCCTTTCCAGAAAAATCATTTAAAGAAGATATGTGTAAATGGAACAACTACTGTTTAGCTGATCCCAATTTCTCCAAATCGGAGAGAATTGATATCGTAACAGGTGTGGAGCTCTATCAGGAAATAGTGAAAGTTGGAGTGGCAAAGAAAGAAAAGCTATTAGAACAAGAAAGAACTTTAGGCTGGATAATCTGCGGGGTACTAAATATACCGTGTTGAGGAAATAAAGTAGTGATGGCTGAGACCAAAGGTATAGAACGCTTTTGGGAATTAGAAGAAATCGCTAAAGATAGTTCAATTAATGATGACGTTGATTGCTGTGAAAATCTTTTTGCAATAACAACAATATTGGACGAAGAAGATCGATTGGTGGTAAAATTGCCATTTAAAGCGGATCGCGAACTTGGTGATTCAAGGAAAATCGCAATGGCACGGTTATTAAGAGAAAAAGTTAACCTCTAATCCAAAATTCAAGGAGGAATATCATAGGCTCATGGAAGATTATGTGAACATGGGACATATGTAGAAGCTTCTTAAAAGGAATACTGGCAAATATTATATGCCACATCAAGCAGTAACACTATGCTACAGTCAAAATCGGGATGGGATGAAACCAACGGGAAATGTTATATCGGTCAAAAACAAGTTCTACGTGTCCCGGCGTTTCGCTGGGTCACCTCTAGGAATCGAGATATATCTTTTTTTAGACATAACTCGAGAACCACTAGTCCGATTTTGCTCAAACAATTTTAAAAAAATTAAAAATTACAATTCCTTTAATCTGTTCATATAACGTTTTTCTATATACTCAACAGTTTTGCCGGTAAAAATAAATGTTTGTTACCGCTACCATAAAAATCAATAACCTTTTGTTTATTACTTTTTTTTAATATTTTAGGCAAAAAATATTTTTTTCTTCATACATTTATTTTTACCGGCAAAACTGTTGAGTATATAGAAAAACGTTATATGAACAGATTAAAGGAATTGTAATTTTTAATTTTTTTAAAATTGTTTGAGCAAAATCGGACTAGTGGTTCTCGAGTTATGTCAAAAAAAAGACCACCAAAGGTCAAATCGATATATCTCGATTCCTAGGGGTGACCCAGCGAATCGCCGGGACACGTATAACTTCTTTTTTACCGATATAACTTTCCCCGGTAGTTTGAACCCTTCCCGATCACTGACCCCCACCATTTGTCTCACAGTGTAATAAGAGATGATCATGCTACAACCAAAGTAAAAGTTGTCTTTGATGCATCCGCAAAATCAACCAACGGTCGAACTCTAAATGATGTGTTGCATATTGGACCGAAATTGCAACATGATATATTTGAAATATTAATCAAATGGAGGCTGTGGCATTATGTAATGACAGCTGACGTAGAAAAAATGTATCGACAAATTAAAGTGGCCAAGGAAGATCAAATCTACCAAACGATATTATGGCGAAGTAATCCCAAGAAGTCTATCTATGAGTACAAGCTGAAAACTGTAACGTATGGAACTGGATGTGCACCGTTTTTAGCTAAGCGTGCCTTACTCGAAATTGCAAATAATTGTAAAGAAGTCAACAGCAGGATTTACTCCATTATAAAAGATGACTTCTACATGGATGATCTGATGACTGGAGCTGACACTAGAAAAGATTGCATATACATTCAGGATACTCAACAGTAGATAACCTGTACAATCTAGCAGCAATTGTGAGCCTAAAACGTAAGGAAAATAAAAAAGTATACGCCTTTTTTGTCGATTTCAAGGCAGCTTTTGACAAAGTCTCCAGAAAATCATTATTATATAAACTGAATAGTATTGGCATATCAACAAAGATAAGCAAAATGATCGAAAGCATATACAGTATAACTAAATTTAAAGTTTGGAATGGCGAAAATATGTCGGAAGAGTTTGAAACCGGCTCTGGTGTTAAACAAGGATGTTTGTTGTCGCCAACTTTGTTTTCAATATATATTAATGATTTACATGATTATATAGGTGGAGGAGTAAATGTGGGATCCATAAATGTGCGCTTATTAATGTATGCTGATGACATAGTTATTTTGGCTGATGATATACTTAAAATGAAAGCTATGATAAAGAGACTTGAAACATATTGCGAAATGTGGAACCTGGAGGTAAATTTAAGCAAATCAGAAATGATGATATTTAGGAAAGGAGGAAGAATTTCTAAAAGTGAAAAATGGTTTTTTAATAGAGAACCCATTAAAGTTACCAATGAATATACATATTTAGGTGTAACATTATCACCAAAAATGTGTTTTAAGAAACATGTAGAAAAAAGGAACGTATCTGCGAAAAACAGTATTAATTTAACATGGAAAGATTTCTTAAATAATAGGCAGGTTGGTTTAAATGCTAAGTGGAATCTTTTCAAATCAGTATGCCGTGCTATTCAATCGTATGGTGCACAAATATGGGGATATTATTTATTTGATGAAGTTGATAAGCTCCAACGATATTTTTTAAAAAAGATATTAAAACTGCCTTCTTTTACACCGACTTATATACTTATGCTTGAAACTGGAATTGAAAACAATCATATTTATACACTGGACTTACACATCCGGTATATTATAAAAACCTTATTTGAATATAATGCCAGCCGTCTGCCAAATCAGCTTACTAAATTTATTATTGAAAAGAGGTCTTATTGGTATGAGAATATGGAAACAATTGCCAGAAATGTGAATACTCTAAGAATCTCAGAATGCACAACGAGAGAACATTGGGAACGTTTAAGGATAGATATTTTAGCTGGCTTAAAGAATAATGAAATGGAGCTCAATTTAATGAAGGCAGCTGCAACAAATCGGTTGTACTCAAAACTTAATTTTAATGAAAAACAGACATACTTTGAAATACCTCGTAATATTAATATTATTAGCTTTATTTTTAAAGCGCGAGCAGATTTAATTGAACTTAATGGAACAAGGTTTGAGCAGCAAAGGTCCCGTATCTGTTCTCTATGTAATTTAAACGAAGTTGAAAATATTCTTCACTTTATTGGTAAATGCCCAATACTCCGACACATAAGATTTCAATACTTCAGACAGACTACCCTGACAGAAAATGAAATAATCAATATTCTAAATGATTCTACACAATACTTCAATGAAATATCTCGTTATATTATGGATGCGATAGGTTATAGGAAAGAACTTATTTTTGAATTCAATTATTAATTATGTAACATGAAACACTATTATAAAAGTCAATAATCTCTTTTTCCGACTGACGACATTAAGTCATAGTCGTATGTTCTAATTTAATTATATGTAGTATTTATAAGTTACAAACTGAATTTGGAAATAAAGAACAATTAACTAACTAACTACATTCAGAAAGAAGTAAATAGTCTGCTCGAAAAACGTGGATTTCATCTAAGAAAATGGTTTTCCAACGAAAAAAATGTACTGACGCAAATTTCTGATATAGGAAATAACAAAATAGTTGAAATAAAAGAGGGGGAAGCTGTTAAAATACTAGGAGTTCAATGGGAACCAGAAGCGGATCAATTTACGTTCTACTTTAAAGTTTCCGAAAACTCAGTTTTATCCAAAAATTATGGCTAATGGATCTAGAATGGGATGCGAAATTGTCAGAAGAACTTTCAAAAGAATGGCGTAATATATTGAAGAATATATCTATAATTGGCAGCATGAATATTCCTAGATGGCTTAATACGACGACTGGTTCTAAATGGGAACTACATGGCTTTGCAGATGCTTCATGAAAAGTCTATGCAGCAGTAGTATACGCTAAGGTTGGTTAATAGCTGCGAAAAGTAAAGTAAATCCAATAAAAAATAGGAAGACGTTGCCTAAACTAGAGTTATGTGCAGCGCATCTGCTTGCCAAGCTGATCAACAAAATAACAATACAGCGCAATGTCAAAATATTTGAGTGGGGTGATTCAACTATTCCTCTCATGGGTAATAAATAAAGAAAAGACAAAAGATATATTCATAAGAACACGAGTAGCCGAAATTAAAGAACTGATTCCGACAGCAAGGTGGAAAAAGAGTGAATATGAATGGCCTAAACAAGTTATTACAACAACATTTACTGCGGTTACAACAGTAAATCAAAGTCCTAATTTCTTAGATGATTTGGTAATCAAAACATCAGGCTATTACAAATTAAAAAAAGTGGTAGCTTATGTCTTAAAGTTCATAAACAAGCTAAGAAGAAATGTAAGCCCTGAATATCTATCAACAGATGAAATTAGTAATGCAAGGACTTTACTAGTTCGAACCGTCCAATAGCTCTGAAAAATAGCTAAGTTTACAGCCTCAATCCTTTCCTAGATGAAAAAGTGATACTACGGGTAGGAGGTAGATTGTCGAATTCAGATTTATCCTTTGACAGAAACCATCCAATTTTATTGACAAGCTGTCGGTTTACGGATCTGATCTAAACTGGGTCCATTCTATAACGTTGCATGGTGGTGCAAAGCTAATTTAGTCAGTGACAAGAAGAATGTTTTGGATTATTGGTGCCAAGAACTGCATAAAGAAGCAAATACGAAGTTCACCTCATTGAACGGCGCTAAACGACTTGCTGCTATGGGACTGGCATTTGTTGGCACCATTCGAGCAAACAAAAGATGTCTTCCTAAGGAAGTTATGAAGAGCACCAGACGACCAATTCTTTCAAGTGTGTTTGGTTTTCATGAAAATCTTGTTGCACTTTGCAGCTACGTGCCCAAAAAAAAATAAGGCAGTCAATTTAATTTCAACCGTGCATTACACGAAACATGTTGAAGGCGTAGCCATGAAACCGGAAGCAATTTTATTTTATAATTCAACTAAAGCCGGAGTCGATACGATGGATCAAATGCTAACTCATTACACAACAAAACCGTCAACCAGACGCTGGACATACGCGTTTTTCTGCAACATGATTGATGTGATGGCATTGGCAAGTTACATTATATGTAAGCTAAATGATGAAAATACAAGAAAAGAAAGAAGACGCATATTTTTATATAAACTTGCAAAGCAATTGGTACTGGCCAACGTTGAAAATCGCATCAATAATCCGCACATTGTGGCTCAACCAACAACTCGTATATCATTTGAAGCGTTCTTTGGGAGACCTCTCAATATAGCAAACCTTAATGTGGCTTCACGCAGTGGTCCAGACACATTAGCTGCCAAAAAAGATTGCAGAATTTGCCTGCAGAAAGGTGACAAAATACGCCGTAAGATACGCTTTTTTTGCTGCAAATGCAACAATCCTGTTTGTCAGCAACATTCAAAAGTAGATTATTTATGTTTTTGTTGCCTTCCGCAAAATTCTGAATAAAAAAATCAATGTATTCTTCATAATAATTTTCTATTTTGTCATAAACATTTATTACTTTACCCATAATAAAGAGACATATATATAGAACAAAAAAATTGTTGCCCTTTTCATTCCAAAGATTTTTTCAGGTCTATTTTTTCTTCCTCAGGTAGCTAATAACATAGTAAAAAGAAATAGAAACACAAAATATAACAAATATTTTCCTATCTTAGTAAAAAATTTAACGGCAAACAGCCCTTATTTCCATACAAATGCATGTAAATGTATAGGGGTCTGGCCAGACACCATGTGCCAGAACTA
The DNA here is from genome assembly GCA_949987735.1 of Leucophora obtusa. NCBI lineage: Eukaryota > Metazoa > Arthropoda > Insecta > Diptera > Anthomyiidae > Leucophora > Leucophora obtusa. Next base: position 176,433,137 of record OX465296.1, read on the forward strand.
AGGGCTCAAAATATGTGCCACTTCGAGGGTTAAAGCTCAAGAAAACGGAAAAACAAAAGAATTTGTTAAAAGTAATAAACTTTGCAATAGATGCTTGTTGCATGATATTGGTAAGAGCTGTTCTAGAGATTGGGTGTGTGGAATTTGCAAAAAACCTCATAACGCACTCATTCACATGGAAATTAGAAAGGTTTCAGCTAATATGGCTCATAATGCAACACTACAAAAGAGTGCCTTTTTCGCAACAGCTATGCTTAGAATAAAAAATCGCGAAGGGCATTTTGTGGATCTCAGAGCCATGATAGACTGTGCTTTCGAACAGACGTTAATCTCATAAGAAACTTCCCAACTGTTAAGATTACCCTGTATCCGAGAAATAACTGAACTTGGCGGTATGACAACACGAATGACAGATGAATCAGCTACCAGAATGAATATTTAAATCTTTTCAACAATACACAGAGATTTTAAAGCTGCAATCGAAGTTTTAATAGTTCCGAATTTGTATAAGAATCTATCGAATGAGCCTATGCCCAATATAAGGCACGCTTGGCGAAATATCCAGTTAGCTGATCCCAATTTTGATAAACCAGGCCGGGTGGACTTAGTAATTGGCTCGGATTTGTATCCAAGAATAATGAACGATGGCGTTAGGAAAAATAACAACATGCTCGCCCAAGATACAGAACTTGGATGGATCATCTGTGGATAAATCTGTAATGGATGGATAAATCTGTAATGACTGCTGTCACCACAGTAAATTTGTCTAAACTGAATAGATTCTGGGAATTTGACGAGCTGGAAAAAGAAAATTTAGTTGAGTCCAGTGCATGTGAGGAACATTTCACAAAAACTACAAAAATTGCAGAAGATAACAGCTAGGTTGTTTAAATTCCTTTAAAAGAAGATAATACGCTTAGTAATTCCAGAAAACAGGCTTGGCCCATTTGCGTAGTTTAGAGAGGCAATTTATAAGGAAGCCCCAACTAAAAGATGACTATTTATATTTTATGAATGAATACACACAGAAAACAATTCGGTTAGAAAACCATTATCCCCATCATACATTTTTGAAAAGAACATAATTTTATTTACAAGAACACAAAGTTTACGGTTCCATTCAATATTTGTTATTACTAACACTCTACGAATGAGCAGAAACTCCATTTTGAATAATTATATTAAGTATCTTGACAAACTGTATTAGTTATAAATAACCAAATGTATTTTGAAGTCTTATCACATAAGGAAAAAACCCATGATTAGTAATATAATCTTTTAGTACCTTTGCTATGAAACAGATAAAAACCTACTTCTGTGTTTAGGAAGAAACATCGTCTCATTTCTTTTTCTTAAGCGAATATTAGGAAACGGTTAAATCTTTTTCTCAAAAAGTAATACTGAAAAAATTGAAAGTAACTTCTTTCAATTCATCCGTATTCAAAATTGGCGCAGCCGGTAGGATAACAAAATAGTTTTGTTATACCTGCAAATAAGAACTTACGGTACACTAACATCCTTAAACGAATATTAAGGACATCAAGTGCTAACGGTGAGTAAAAAATCTATTAGTGAAAATAATAGTAACAAACTACTTGTTAAGCTAGAATTAACAAAAGTATAAAATTACTTAGATTAGTCTTATTACATAAGGAAAAAACCCATGATTAGTAATATAATCTTTTAGTACCTTTGCTATGAAACAGATAAAAACCTACTTCTGTGTTTAGGAAGAAACATCGTCTCATTTCTTTTTCTTAAGCGAATATTAGGAAACGGTTAAATATATTTCTTCAAAAGTAATACTAAAAAAATTGACAGTAACTTCTTTCAATTCATACGTATTCAAAATTGGCGCAGCCGGTAGGATAACAAAATAGTTTTGTTATCCCTGCAAATAAGAAATTACGGTACACTAACATCCTTAAACGAATATTAAGGATATCAAGTGCTAACGGTGAATAAAAAATCTATTAGTGAAAATAATAGTAACAAACTACTTGTTAAGCTAGAATTAACAAAAGTATAAAATTACTTAGATTAGTCTTATTACATAAGGAAAAAACCCATGATTAGTAATATAATCTTTTAGTACCTTTGCTATGAAACAGATAAAAACCTACTTCTGTGTTTAGGAAGAAACATCGTCTCATTTCTTTTTCTTAAGCGAATATTAGGAAACGGTTAAATATATTTCTTCAAAAGTAATACTAAAAAAATTGAAAGTAACTTCTTTCAATTCATCCGTATTCAAAATTGGCGCAGTCGGTAGGATAACAAAATAGTTTTGTTATTCCTGCAAATAAGAACTTACGGTACACTAACATCCTTAAACGAAAATTAAGGACATCAAGTGCTAACGGTGAGTAAAAAATCTATTAGTGAAAATAATAGTAACAAACTACTTGTTAAGCTAGAATTAACAAAAGTATAAAATTACTTAGATTAGTCTTATTACATAAGGAAAAAACCCATGATTAGTAATATAATCTTTTAGTACCTTTGCTATGAAACAGATAAAAACCTACTTCTGTGTTTAGGAAGAAACATCGTCTCATTTCTTTTTCTTAAGCGAATATTAGGAAACGGTTAAATATTTTTTCAAAAAGTCATACTGAAAAAATTTAAAGGAACTTCTTTCAATTCATCCGTATTCAAAATTGGCGCAGTCGGTAGGATAACAAAATAGTTTTGTTATCCCTGCAAATAAGAACTTACGGTTCACTAACATCCTTAAACGAATATTAAGGACATCAAGTGCTAACGGTGAGTAAAAAATCTATTAGTGAAAATAATAGTAACAAACTACTTGTTAAGCTAGAATTAACAAAAGTATAAAATTACTTAGATTAGTCTTCTTACATAAAGAAAAAACCCATGATTAGTAATATAATCTTTTAGTACCTTTGCTATGAAACAGATAAAAACCTACTTCTGTGTTTAGGAAGAAACATCGTCTCATTTCTTTTTCTTAAGCGAATATTAGGAAACGGTTAAATATTTTTCTCAAAAAGTCATACTGAAAAAATTTAAAGGAACTTCTTTCAATTCATCCGTATTCAAAATTGGCGCAGTCGGTAGGATAACAAAATAGTTTTGTTATCCCTGCAAATAAGAACTTACGGTACACTAACATCCTTAAACGAATATTAAGGACATCAAGTGCTAACGGTGAGTAAAAAATCTATTAGTGAAAATAATAGTAACAAACTACTTGTTAAGCTAGAATTAACAAAAGTATAAAATTACCTAGATTAGTCTTCTTACATAAGGAAAAAACCCATGATTAGTAATATAATCTTTTAGTACCTTTGCTATGAAACAGATAAAAACCTACTTCTGTGTTTAGGAAGAAACATCGTCTCATTTCTTTTTCTTAAGCGAATATTAGGAAACGGTTAAATATTTTTCTCAAAAAGTCATACTGAAAAAATTTAAAGGAACTTCTTTCAATTCATCCGTATTCAAAATTGGCGCAGTCGGTAGGATAACAAAATAGTTTTGTTATCCCTGCAAATAAGAACTTACGGTACACTAACATCCTTAAACGAATATTAAGGACATCAAGTGCTAACGGTGAGTAAAAAATCTATTAGTGAAAATAATAGTAACAAACTACTTGTTAAGCTAGAATTAACAAAAGTATAAAATTATTTAGATTAGTCTTCTTACATAAGAAAAAAACCCATGATTAGTAACATAATCTTTTAGTACCTTTGCTATGAAACAGATAAAAACCTACTTCTGTGTTTAGGAAGAAACATCGTCTCATTTCTTTTTCTTAAGCGAATATTAGGAAACGGTTAAATATTTTTCTCAAAAAGTAATACTGAAAAAATTTAAATTAACTTCTTTCAATTCATCCGTATTCAAAATTGGCGCAGTCGGTTGGATAACAAAATAGTTTTGTTATCCCTGCAAATAAGAAATTACGGTACACTAACATCCTTAAACGAATATTAAGGATATCAAGTGCTAACGGTGAATAAAAAATCTATTAGTGAAAATAATAGTAACAAACTACTTGTTAAGATAGAATTAACAAAAGTATAAAATTACTTAGATTAGTCTTACTACATAAGGAAAAAACCCATGATTAGTAATATAATCTTTTAGTACCTTTGCTATGAAACAGATAAAAACCTACTTCTGTGTTTAGGAAGAAACATCGTCTCATTTCTTTTTCTTAAGCGAATATTAGGAAACGGTTAAATATTTTTCTCAAAAAGTAATACTGAAAAAATTTAAAGTAACTTCTTTCAATTCATCCGTATTCAAAATTGGAGCAGTCGGTAGGATGACAAAATAGTTTTGTTATCCCTGCAAATAAGAACTTACGGTACACTAACATCCTTAAACGAATATTAAGGAAATCAAGTGCTAACGGTGAATAAAAAATCTATTAGTGAAAATAATAGTAACAAACTACTTCTTAAGCTAGAATTAACAAAAGTATAAAATTTCTTAGATTAGTCTTACCACATAAGGAAAAAACCCAAGATTAGTAATATAATCTTTAAGTATCTTTGCTATGAAACAGATAAAAACCTACTTCTGTGTTTAGGAAGAAACATCGTCTCATTTCTTTTTCTTAAGCGAATATTAGGAAACGGTTAAATATTTTTCTCAAAAAGTAATACTGAAAAAATTTAAAGTAACTTCTTTCAATTCATCCGTATTCAAAATTGGCGCAGCCGGTAGGATAACAAAATAGTTCTGTTATCCCTGCAAATAAGAACTTACGGTACACTAACATCCTTAAACGAATATTGAGGATATCAAGTGCTAACGGTGAATAAAAAATCTATTAGTGAAAATAATAGTAACAAACTACTTGTTAAGATAGAATTAACAAAAGTATAAAATTACTTAGATTAGTCTTACTACATAAGGAAAAAACCCATGATTAGTAATATAATCTTTTAGTACCTTTGCTATGAAACAGATAAAAACCTACTTCTGTGTTTAGGAAGAAACATCGTCTCATTTTTTTTTCTTAAGCGAATATTAGGAAACGGTTAAATATTTTTCTCAAAAAGTAATACTGAAAAAATTGAAAGTAACTTCTTTCAATTCATCCGTATTCAAAATTGGAGCAGTCGGTAGGATGACAAAATAGTTTTGTTATCCCTGCAAATAAGAACTTACGGTACACTAACATCCTTAAACGAATATTAAGGAAATCAAGTGCTAACGGTGAATAAAAAATCTATTAGTGAAAATAATAGTAACAAACTACTTCTTAAGCTAGAATTAACAAAAGTATAAAATTTCTTAGATTAGTCTTACCACATAAGGAAAAAACCCAAGATTAGTAATATAATCTTTAAGTATCTTTGCTATGAAACAGATAAAAACCTACTTCTGTGTTTAGGAAGAAACATCGTCTCATTTTTTTTTCTTAAGCGAATATTAGGAAACGGTTAAATATTTTTCTCAAAAAGTAATACTGAAAAAATTTAAAGTAACTTCTTTCAATTCATCCGTATTCAAAATTGGAGCAGTCGGTAGGATGACAAAATAGTTTTGTTATCCCTGCAAATAAGAACTTACGGTACACTAACATCCTTAAACGAATATTAAGGAAATCAAGTGCTAACGGTGAATAAAAAATCTATTAGTGAAAATAATAGTAACAAACTACTTCTTAAGCTAGAATTAACAAAAGTATAAAATTTCTTAGATTAGTCTTATTACATAAGGAAAAAACCCATGATTAGTAATATAATCTTTTAGTACCTTTGCTATGAAACAGATAAAAACCTACTTCTGTGTTTAGGAAGAAACATCGTCTCATTTCTTTTTCTTAAGCGAATATTAGGAAACGGTTAAATATTTTTCTCAAAAAGTAATACTGAAATAATTTAAAGTAACTTCTTTCAATTCATCCGTATTCAAAATTGGCGCAGTCGGTAGGATAACAAAATAGTTTTGTTATCCCTGCAATTAAGAACTTACGGTACACTAATATCCTTAAACGAATATTAAGGATATCAAGTACTAAGGGTGAATAAAAAATCTATTAGTTAAAATAATAGTAACAAAATACTTGTTAAGCTAAAATTAACAAAAGAATAAAATTCGTAAAAAAGATTTATCGAAAATAAAACCTATAACGGATAATGTCAGTCAACCCAGGAAATCCTGCCCTAGCAGCAGTAGCAGGTGGAGGACAAGGACGAGCGCTTGACATCAATCCACAAACGTATTTGTAAAAAATATAGGGATTCGATGGTAGAAAAGATTTGTTAACCTTTTGTACCAACGTCGATGATATTTTACCCACACTCTTGGCCTATAACGCACAAGCTCAAAGAATGTGAATAAACATCGTAAAATCGAAACTAACTGGAAAAGCTAGAAGAGCAATGGAAATACATCCACATTTAAACAACTGGACAGATATAAAAGCAATGCTAGAAACTAATTTCGGAGGATTTCAAACGTCCGATCAACTATACGAAGAACTGAGAGCAGAACAATATCGAAATAATACCCTAGACTATTACAACTTCATATTATACAAGTTAACAATGCTGAATCAAAAAGCCAGACAAGAAGATATTCAAAGAAATATCCAAACAGCTCTAAAAATCTTTATGACAAGATTACCAGTACACATTAGAACAGTATTCTGTGCTTCAATACCACAAACAATGGAAGAAGCCATCCATGAATTATCTCAATCAGGATTTCTAACAGAGGAAAGAAGAAACAACAAATAATCATCAAAATAATCAACAACAAAAAGGACAACCCAAGAGCAATCCAAACCAACAGCTCAACAGAATTTGGACACCAAAGATATACAATCCTCAACATAACCAACATCATAGAGGTAATAACCCTAATTGGCAACAGAGGTCTCACCAACAACAACATTATGTTCAACAACCACAACCAAAACGAATGGACGCAACCACAACCCAAACTAGAAAACAAAATCATCATCAAACCCCAAAAACCGAATGTAATTGCAAGTGTACAAATTATAAAAATAATGTTGACCAGAATAAAGACGAAATTGTAGAAACTTACGAATCAGGAAATTTTTCATGTACCAGCCTGTCTGAGGGACAACCCAAACGACTTGGACTTCCCTATATTTTACTCAGAGGACAGACAAGAAATCTTAGATTACTAATTGATACAGGATCTATAGAAAATCTTCTCAATTTAGACCAATGTCAAATTCATTAAAAAATTAAATAAACCCATTCAAATTAAAACCGCTTCAGGAAATTTTCATATTATCCATGAAGGCACAGTTCCAAAAAATAATATTGAAGTCCCTTTAAATTCGGACACTACTTTTGGACTCTATAAATTCCACGAATTTTTTAACGGTCTTTTAGTACATCTAACGTTAAAGCAAAACAACTCCTTAATTAATTATGAAACAAAACAAATTAAAATCAATGAAAAAACTTTCCCATTTTATTATCAAGAAGATTCCGAGGAAATACTCCCAAAATATTTAAATAAACTACCAGAATTATTCAATATCGAATATTTAGGAACTAATGACCCATTACGCTTAGAGCACCTTAATTCAGAAGAATCGAAAGCAATAAAAATTTTTATTCAGAACCAAAAAGACGTTTTCTAACACAAAGGTGACGATTTGACCTTTACGAATGAGGTTAAACACAAAATTGATACTGGACTTTCCGGACCAATCTATACCAAAACCTATAGATATCCTGTTACCCGTACTGAAGAAGTGGAAAAACAGATGAATGAAATGCTAGAACAAGGCATTATTAGGCATAGTAATTCCCCATATAATGCTCCTATATGGATTGTTCCTAAAAAAGAGGACAAAGAAGGTAACAAAGAAGGCGAATAGTTATTGATTACCGAAAATTAAATCAAGTCACTAGAGAAGATAAATATCCTATCCCTAGAATTGAAGACGTCTTAGACAAGCTAGGACGAACAAATTATTTCTTAACTTTAGATCTAACTAAAGGATTTTATCAAATAGAAGTAGAACCGGAAGATAGAGAAAAAGCTGCTTTTACAACTCATAACGGACATGTTTAAGAATGCCTTTTGGACTGAAAAACGCTCCAGCGACATTCCAAAGAATGATGAATAACATTTTAAGGGAATATTCAAAACCTTCAGGAAAGCAAACCTCAAAGTATCTTTACATAAATCAGATTTCTTAAAGAAAGAAACCGAATTCTTAGGACACATAGTCACAAAAGATGACATAAGCCCTGTTTGAATTCATTAAACATGTTTTTTTTAGATCTGCGTGAATGGGGTATAATTAGCAATAACTAAGTGTGTGTGAGCTACGCATAGATAAGGTTTTCTTTCACCTGTGTATGCGTTTTCAAGATAACGATTATTTGGAAAATCCTAATGATCTGTACTTTTTTACCCACTGATAATTATGGATATTCCATGTTATAAACACATGGATTATAATTATCAGTAATTACTGTTTATTTGGGATATCAAATCCGTTAAACAAATGAAGGACACAGTGATAATAACGGTTTATTGCATGTTTTCACTGTGAAAAAATACACAAACTTAAGTATGTGATGTACGCATGTGAACAGGACATGTGCAGGTAGTTTAGTTGTAAGTTTAGTTTTAAGGATTTTTTTTAGTTATTAAGCATTATTTTTAAATAAGGAGTTTCGGTGTCTTACAAACATTCGAAATTAAAAGACGAAATTGTTTTGTTTTTTAGCATTGGTCCTTTGAACATTATGAACTTCTAAGAAAACTCCAGATAACGTCGTAAAAGTTTATTTTGAATCGTTTTTATTTTTTGTTATCGCGAATCGGATAAAATGAATTCGGAAACAATTTTGAAACGCAAAAGGGAGTTAGGAGGAGGAATAGATGCCATCTTTTTAAAATGTAAAGAAAGACTGGTGAAGCAGACCCAGCTTGAGGAGACTAAGCAGAAGGTCGAAAAATATTGGACGGAGTTCAATACAAATCATGAAAAATTGCAGCTGGATGACGTGAAAAACGAGAGATATTTTGGGAAATTACAAACATTCGAAATTAAAAGACGAAATTGTTTTGTTTTTTAACATTGGTCCTTTGAACATTAAGAACTTCTAAGAAAACTCCAGATAACGTCGGAAAAGTTTATTTTGAATCGTTTTTATTTTTTGTTATCGCGAATCGGGTAAAATGAATTCGGAAACAATTTTGAAACGCCAAAGCGAGTTAGGAGGAGGAATAGATGCCATCGTTTTAAAATGTAAAGAAAGATATTTTTCAAAAGGTGAAGCAGACCCAGCTTGAGGAGACTAAGCAGAAGTTCGAAGGTTTTTCATCGAATGAAAAGGAAACGTTTGAGTTAGAAGCTAACCAATTTTTACAAAATGCTGTAAACTACTTAGAAAAAAGATGTGATTTTGGAGAAAAATTAGTTTTTAAGCAAATTGCTGTTTTAAATATAAAAAACTCGTTGTTGTCAATGGATAATTGAGCAGAGTTGCCATTTATTTTAAAAATATATAATACTGATATGTTGTATGCAGATTACTGCTGCCTTCGGGAAGTTTTTGAAGAAATGCCAAAAGACATATCCATTGACAACATATGGACCCATTTCTTTAAAAAATGTGGTACAAAGAATGTAGAAAATCTGTATAAATTAATATAATTTAAATTTCCAAGTCAATTTTGCATTTTTTTTTTGCTAACTTAACTGAATTTTAAATTGTCAAGAAAAATCAAGCTTTTTCCTCTGAATGTCAAGCTTTTTGCCAATTTCGATCTGGCAAGCCTACATAGAGCAGATGTTTTATAATATTTTATGGTATTTTCTCACTGATTTCGTACTAATTCTTCTTATTATTTGAAATTATTAAATTTATATTGTAAATAATAGTGAAATTGTGTGAAATGTCACGCCGAGAGTATCTCACAAAAACGCAGAATTACAAGACATCATCGGTAATTGGAGTCATGATGAACGTGACCATCCAGATGAGAGAGCATTCGCAATTGAAACTGTTATTTGCTTGCTGCCCGATTATACTGCCGATGATTCCGATTGTGAAACAATAGACGATGACCAGATATCATTTTGTATCAAATAAAATATGTTGTCTATGCAGCTTTATAAATTGAAAAATAGTAGAAACAATAATATCCAGTCTTTAAACGAGCCTACAAATGAGTCTTCAGACTCGGAAAATGTAGCATCAATTTTGGGAAATGTTTGCGTTTCGAAATTAAATGAAAGTTTGACATATTTACAAGAATCTCCAATATGTTGAAGAAAAATTCTTTTAAAAGCAAATAGAACTAGAAAGTTGCAAAAAATAACAGCATCAATTAAAAATTTTCAATATTCAACACCTTCCACTTGTCACGTATGTCCTGAATCCGAAATAATCGAACAACTTAAAGAAAACTTTAAAGCAACAACTAGAAATAATGAAAAATTTCAACTATTCACTATTTTACCCAAAAGCTGGACATTGAAAAGAATGGAGGAGGAATTCCAAATTTCATGGCACGAAATTTAGATTTTTTTTTATATAATGCTTACAATTCCGTGCTTTCGGTATATGCATTTTTGATACACAATTTTTCCAACTTACGTACACTTTGAATTTGAACGTACACTTACGATGTGTTAATTCCTGTACTTGCGGCAGAGGGTTCCCGTAGCAGCCAACGCACTTATAATATTCAAAATTCATTTCATTCAAAAAAACGCCTTCAGAATTTCCTTTGTCTTTGTTTACAATCGTCAAAAATTATCTTATATAATCCTTACGATTCTGTGATTTGGGTGTTTGAATTTGCATTTTCGATATCCAATTCTACATTTTGTACTTGACGTTGTAATTTCTTTCTATATATCACCTCCCGAGTAATGGCGTTTAAATCTTCCATGGAACACTGTTGTATGTTGCGTACACTTTTTGAGACCAACATATCGGTCAGATCGATTTTAGTTCCATTCAAATGCGTAAAACGAGTTTGAGAGCGGCGTAGTTCTTCGCGATAGAGAAATAAAGTATAGCTGATATTTATTTTTGGCGTCGAATCCATTTTTAATATTTCATAATTATGTTTTCTTTTGGAATTCTTTAAAAACTTTTTGCTTCTAATTTTAATGTTATTTGTTTGTTATCTCACAAGAGAATAATGATTAGTTCTTAAAATTTCCTAGTTTATATACTAAATCCATTACTCGTACCTGTAATTGACTTAAATCGGTCAAATCAATCGGTCTTTCACTACCTGTTGCTATCTCTTTTTTTTTGTTTTGTAGTGGTAGGTTCTTTGTTGGTGTGTGTGTATAAATACTTCTAAATTGAATTGGTTTAAGAAGGGTTCGTGCTTAATCCGTTGTTTAAATGCTAATCTTATGTTTACGTGTAACACTTAGGCGTATTAATTCACCACTCAAAATGTGCAAACGAAATTAGTTAGTGGGTTTATCCTTTATTTTAACATTTTGTTATGGTGAGACATATAAATAGATTTTTTAATCTATTTTTACCTAAATTATACAAAAGGATTTAGTATGTTTGTAGCTTTTACCACTGTTGCCAACTTTTTTCCTAAAAATATCGCTAAATCAAACTAAAAAATCACTAGAAAATAGCTAAATTATAAAAAACTTAAAAAATTTAGCGATAAAACTCTAAATTTCACGAACTTTTCGAGTTCTGTTGAAAAATTTCCCAAAAATATGTAGCTATATTTTTCGAACTTTTTAAAACTTTCTAAAATAATTCTCGATAGATCGCTGAATTTTTACAACTTTTAAGTATTCCATAAAAATTTAGCGACAAATCGCTAAATAATAATGATTCAAAAATACTGCCAAGGAAATGAATTGTAAAAAAAGCTAAGAAAACACCAAGACTGTCTTTAAAAAAAACGCTAGCTTTCCCGCTAAAAGCTAAATCATATTTTATCCCGCTAAACGAGTTGAAATATCGCTAGATTTGACGAGAAAATAATTAAATTGGCAACAGTGGCTTTTACTAATGCGTTAAACCCTTTTACACAGTATAACTAGGTTTAAAATTAGTAAATTTGTTTTTGGAAAAACATCTGCGTGTTTTAAGTGTTTCTGGGTCATTGCATAAAGTAGTTCTGCATGTTTGTATCTTTAGTTCAGCAGTTAGAGTTAATCCAGGAATTAAGTTAATGTTAAACAATTTATGTTACAACATTTTTAAAATAACGGCCAATTGTAATGCAGGTAACATGAAGATTTAAAAATGTGCAATATGCACTGGCAGAACACTGATTTTATAAAAATTACTACGCTTTGTTAAAAGAAGGCTTAACGACAGACAGTCCCAGGAAAACTTTGGTAATGGGTGCGACAAACTCATGCATTACCTTGTAATGTATACTCCTTACAGTTGCAATTATTGTTCAACATAAAGTAATTAGTTACCGACAATTGGATACATAATGCATTACTTTGTAGTGAATAATCCTTAGCTTCAGCATTATTTTGAAGCATTAAGTAATTAGTTACCGAAAATTGATTACATAATGCATTACTTTGTAATGAATACTCCTTATCTTCAATGTTATTTAGAACCACAGAATAATGAGTTACCGTTAGTTGATTACATAATTCATTACTTAGTAATCTACGCTCGTTACATTTGTCATTATTTTAAAACATAAAGTAATGCATTACCGAATGTTGATTACGTAATGCATTATAATCAAATAGAAAGTAATGGCTATTGCAAAACGCATTGTTTTAATTTAAAAATTGATTACTTCGATAATTTTTTTATTTTAATTTTGTAAATATTTTTTAATAAAATTTTATTTGTTGATATTTGTTATGTTCAAATAAATTAAAATGCCATGTAGGATAAAAGCAAGTAACCAATTACTTTTTCATTCCCTATCTGCAACTAAGTAATCCATTACTATTCATTTTTTTGAAAGTATACTGGTAACAATGCACACATTTCTTTGAAGCTCATCGCCTGTAAAATTCATCAGTTAAGTAAGGTGTAAAGTAATCAGTGCAACCCAATGGCGATACATTACTTTACCCATTATTTGGTAATGTGTGGTTTTGCTGGGGTCTATTCCGTTCACAGGCACTCAATTTTATAATTCGTTTCAAAGAAATGCTTATTTGATATCTTTAACTTTAGAAGGGTAACTAGACTAAAAAAAACAAAGTCAGTAAATTCAGCAAAATTTTAGTCAATTAGGATGACACTAACTATAGGAAAGTGTGGTGTCAAACGAAAGGTATTTAAGAGGCCTATGTTATTTACCGGTGTATAAAACATGCTTAGTAGAGGTGTTCTTATTAGTATGGCCAAATTTTTAAGTGTTTTGATTCCAGTTCGCCGGCCAGATTTTTGTTCCTTTACATATATTAAAAAATTAAATAAGTAAAATTTGGAGCGAATCCGATCACTTTTAGTGGACCCGGAAACGACTTCAATATACCTCTATACAAATAAATAGAACAAAATTACAGTTTTGAATAATTTTTTCGAAAAATGTTTTTTTTTATTAATTTGAATACATGTTACAAAAATCAAATTGGAATAGATAATTAGTTTCTGGATCTATATTTCTTAAAACTAAGGATATAATATTAGATGAGATTTTTATACGATAGATATTTTTGTCGACAAGCTGAAACAACAATTGTTTTTTCTCTTCATCATTGGTTAATATTCTGTTAAGGTCTTCTATGAATTTACGCCTCTGTCAGCAGTATCATTTACAACAAATATGTCCTTACAGGATGTAAAACCTTCCTCAAATTCAAAATCTAGAAATTCCAGGGATAAACTAAACCGACTTAAGGAATACTTTGTTTTCTCTGATACAAAAATCACATAATGCGTTTTTTGATTTTTGAAAGTCTATTAAATTCGAATAGTATCGACCATTTTTTAATTTTACAATTGGTTCTTTTAATTTAAGTTTTTCAACCATTTTACGTTTTTCTTTAAAACTTATATTTGAATCCAAAAAGTCGAGAGCTATTATTTCCTCAGAGATATACCATATACTAATTTTTGTAGGAATTACTGCTAAAATTTTTGGGTTAGTTTCTGAATACTTTATAGCATCTTAAATAAAAGTCAAATCTTGCATTAGTAGTACATCTAAACCATACTTTAATATAAAGTTTCACTAGAAAAATGTAAATAGCGCGTAATCCAATTTTCTCTAGAATTAAATGAATTCGTTTTCTTAAGTAATTCACTGAATTCGTTAAACTGAACGCGTTCATCAAACAACAAATTCAAAGAATTATTAATTAATTAATTGCAATAGTTCTTTTTATTAAATCATATGAATTAATTCACTGGTGAACGCGTTCAATTTTATAAATCGAACGGAAAAAAGTGAATTAATTCCTTACTGAACTAATTCACCACTGAATTCGTTCAATTTCATTTTCGTTCAGTGAATTAAAAAAACAAAATTATGTTCAATGAATTAAAAAAAAAAAAATGCGTTCACTGAATTAAAAAAAAAATTACGTTCACAACATGCGGCAGAGAAAAAAAACGGGGCCTCGTGGTTGCGGCGCTGGGAGTCGCAAAAATTGTTCGATCTGGAAAAAAATGACTTTTTTAAATCTTAACAAAATTGGATATCGTATGAATAACCAATCGAATAATAATAAATTTTTTTCGATTTTTTATGAATTTTTAAAGTCAATATTTTTTTTCGAAAAAACACACTTTCAAATTTGGAACATCACCAAAAATTGAAAAAAAAAATTTGTTGTAAAAAAAATTTTGGAAAAATGTTTGTTTTTGACTGAGTTATGAATTTTTAAAAAAAGGTCTGTTTTCTCTGCCGCGAATGTCATGTAACCCCTTAAGCCTAAACCACATAAACGCAGTGCGACGTTTTGTCGATAAAGCAGTTTTTGTATCTTCTCTGTTTGTCACTGCCGAGAAATAAGAAAAGTTTTTAAATAAAATATTAAATCATTTTCGTGAAATTCAAGAACAAAATTTGACAGCACTGCCACTGTCCACTGGTTTGGGCTTTAGAGTTCAGTGAACGTATTTTTTTTTTGTTTCAATTCAGTGTTAATATTTGTTTTTTTTTTAATAGTGAACGTATTTTTTTTCTTCTTAATTCACTGCACATAATTTTATTTTTTTTTAATTCACTGAACGAAAATGAAATTGAGTGAATTCAGTGGTGAATTAATTCAGTAAGGAATTATTTCACCTTTTTTCCGTTCGATTTATAAAATTGAACGCGTCCACCAGTGAATTAATTCGTTTGATTTAATAGAAAGAACTATAGCAATTGAATTAATTCGTAACAAAATAAATCGAACGAAAACAAATATGAATTAATTCCATTCAATATGTGATGCTTTGTGAATTAATTCAGCGAATTTTTAATTCAGAATAGAAAAATTGAATTAAAGAATTAATTCTTCAAAGGTCTGGTTGACACCACTATCTTCTTCAGTCCGCTCCGTGTTCTAACGATTGAAGAGCTTGGTGCTTCTTCCGCAGTCGATGATATTTTGGACTTCCTAATAATTAGATATATTATTTTTTAGTAGCGTAGAGTGGACTATATTTTTGTCTCGCCCAAAAAAATACGCACGAATATCTTTTTGAATTTTTAAAAATGCCCGAGTGAAAAAAAAATTATCTGGCGCCCCACGTCCCACTTTAACACACTCTACCCTATATAATATTGAATAATGTAAAGAGAAGAAAATTAAAATAAATTTTTCTTTCAATATTTTTTTGCAGAAAGTAATGAAAAACTGTGATTAAAAAGCAAGGTTGGTTACCGAAACGAATAACGGTAAGGGTAACGGTAACGGTATCGGATTTCGTTTGTTTAGGTAACGGTAAAGGTAACGGTATTTAAGACTGTTTCGGTAATGGTATACCGTTACCGAAACAGCAATAACGGTACGTACCGGTATTAAAAATTATGTTAAAAACATATAGAAACAAGTAAAAACATGGCATATTTTTAATTTTAAGTACTGAAAATACAGATTTTAAGCTATAAATTCAATACTGGTAGTTTTAATAAGTAATATTATTATCCATAAATTTTTTTTGTAAAAAAACACTCAAGATTATAAAATAAAAAATAAAAAAATTGTAATTTTTATATAAAATAATAAATACCGGTAAAGTACCGGTAACTACCCATAAAAATTACGGTATCGGTAACGATAACGGTATTTGGAATTTTTTAGAGGTATCGATAACGGTAACGGTATTCAATTTGAAACGGTATTTTAGCGATAACGGTATTATGACGATAACGGTAAGCAACCTTGTTAAAAAGTGACAAATGTATAAAAACATATAGTTTGCCCATATTTACTCGTTCAATATTTCAAGTCGTTTCCGGGTCCATTAAAAATTATCGGATTTGCTCCAAATTTGATTTAATTTTTTTTTATATAAAGAAATACGAATCTGGCCGGCGGTATATAAAATCCAATATTTCAAAATAAGAAAACCCCTAATTCTTAGTCATGCTTATTTGTTTATGGCATAACACTAGAGTTGTGTCGTTCATGAACGAACTAGTTCATTTGAACGGTTCAGTTCATTGAACGATATGACATCGTTCACCATTATTCGTTCTTTTCGTTCATTTTATTTAATCGTTCATTTCGTTCTTTTCATAGAAAATTTGTATCCCTTATTAATTTTATTACAGAATTAAATGTTTTTTTTAATAATTTAAAATTTTTAATAAAATTGTAATTTTCTGACGCTATTAGTCTATGCACAATAAAATTAATATAAAAATGTAATATATAGTGCGCCAATAAATTGTCGAACGAACGACACAAATCACGAATCACTGTTCAGACCCAGCTCATGACAAAAAATTACGGTACCAAAAAAGAACGATTGAACGATCTGAACGAACTAGTTCAAAGAATTTTATTGAACGATAAGACCGAGTCACCAAAAAGAACGATTAAGCCCAACTATACATAACACAAATTATCAAAATATTAGGTGGTTTTGTATAGGGATTAGGGAATGCATCCCGGGATATCCCTTGAAATTAAGCATTTTTTAGTTCCCGAATTTCCGGGATTTTGGACCGGGAATCCCGGGATTTCAAAAAATGCAGTTGAAAACAATAAAGTTAATTATTTAAAATTTTCTTATGCAAAATTTTGCAACCTTTTGAAAATAGTAAACATTTTACATTAGGCTTATTCGTTTACTTACTAAAGTTTGCTACTTTTACCACAACTAGAAAAATTTAAAAAGTGATCAAAACCACGATTGAGTGAAAATATTAAGATTTTCAAGTAAACGACCACACTCATTAGATTGTGTACTTGATCAAACTTTTTAAGTTCCTTTTAGTGCCTCCCAAATAGTGTTTGTATAAAAAATTTTGAATCGCACTTATTTTGCACAGAAATAAAAACAAATTTGTCCATTTTTAAAAATTTTCAAGTTAAAATTTGTTCCCATAATTTTAAAAATTTTTTCCAATTTTATAAAATTATTTTCTATATTAATTTTTTTATTTTTTATTTTTATTTTTTGACGGACAATTTTTTTACACTAAAAATTAGTTTTAGTTTATGCAATTTTTAAAAATATATAATTAGACTTCCCAGCCAGCAAACAAGCCCCAAAATTAATCAAAAAAAAAAGCTCAAAATATATTATTAAAAATCCAAATTTTTGTATGAAAGTGGTTCATCCAAAAGAGCGTTCTTTTTTAATTCAAAACGGACTAAAAAAGATTTAAAAGAATTCAAAAGGCTCAAAAATTAATCATTTTTATGAGCCTTTTTTATTGTTCACAAAATATTCAAATTTGTTTACATTTCTGAATCATTTCTGTACCATCTTTTGGATTTAATAATTTGGCTCAAATTTTTGTGTTTTTTATGATTCATTTTAGAAGGCTCGCTCATATTTTCGTCCAAGATATGAACAATTTTTGACAAAAAATTTGAAAATTTCAAAAAGATGTGTTTTATTTGAGTAAGTTTTGACAAAGTTTTGCTGGCTGGGTTATATAATTTCTAATATAAAATTAATTCTTTCCCACTACGAAAGAATTAATATTTAATAAATAAATTTTCACGATCATGAAAATTTAAGGTGGTTAAGACATTTTATTTATAAAATTTTTTAAATTATTATAAAATATTTTCTTATTTATTTCCCTTGCGGGATCCCGGGAATTCAAGATAAATTTCCCGCTTTACCTGGAAATCATTATTCTGTAAATTTCCAAGTGGGTATTTTTTTTGCCAAAAAGTGAAAACATTAATCCTATATGGATCAAGTTACACAAAATAATAATTTTTATCAAGTGGAAAAAAGATTTTTTTGATCCATTTGTAGAGATATTTTTCGAAAATTATGAAAGGTGTTATTCTGTAAATTTCCGAGTGGGTCGTTTTTGGCCGATAGTATAAAAACTAACCCTACATGGATCATGTTATATAAAATAATTATATTTGTCCAGTTGAGATTTTTTTTGTCAAATTTAAAGGCTTTACAATCTCGTAGTCATAATTAATATTAAGTTTCATGGGTCTTTTCTGACCCCAGGCCACTAAGGTTTAACGATTTTTTAAACAAATGTTTAGATAATTATAGTCTTAACAAATTTAAGTGATATTTTTCCGAAAACTATGTAAACTTTGATGAAAACATTAAAATTTTGTTAAATTTTTGCCAAAATGAGCAATTTTTGTAAAATGTCTTGGAAAGCAGTTGCTCCAAGCACAAACTCGAATTATCATTTTTCCAATTTATATTAGCAATCGACATCTCCAAATTAGGCATTTTAAAAATCTTTAAAATTAATTAAAAAAAAAACACGTTTTTGCATTTTTATCAAATTCGTGGGTCATTTTGGATTCCAGGCTAAAGTGGGTTAATGCTATCCGATGAAGTCAAAATTCCATATCTGAATCATCTTGACTATATTAAATGAATAAATGAAATAAAAAATAATTTTTTTCAAAATTTCGAATTTTGGGAATTTTTAATAATAATACACTTTTTTTTCCAAAATAGGCAATTTTCGTCCAACTTTCGGCACGAGTTAACGTTTTCCAAAAAACAAAAAAAAAATCGATTTCTTCCATTTGGGACCGTTTTCAATAAAACTGGGGGGTGTAATGACGAATCTATTTTTAAGGGACAGCCTACATTATATATACACTAGAGCACCCATGTGTGCAAAAGTTTTATTTTTCTAGCTATCCGCACACTTCGGATAGGTTGAGAATAAAAAATAAGATATGTGCAAAAATTCGGTTTCTGCGATGTAAACCGGCCGTTTACACTTATGTCATTAAAATTACCCTAAAAAAGGTTCATGGATTTATCCATCTACGAGTATAACTCTTAAACTACACCATTTTAAATTTTATTTCAGAAAATTCCAAATGTATTTCAAAATTGTCCAGAAATGTTTTAAAATTATCCAAAAATGTTTGAAAATTGTACAAAAATGTTTTAAAATTGTCCAGATATATTTTAAAAGTGTCTAAAAATGTTTCAAAATTGTCCAAAATGTTTCAAAATTATCCAAAAATGTTTTAAAATTTTCCAAAAATGTTTTAGAATTGTCCAAAAATCATTCACAATTGTCCAAGTATTGTTTAAAATTGTTTAAAAACCTTTGATATTTGTCCAATTGCATTTCAAAATTGTCCAAATTGTATTTTAAAATTTTCAAAATGTATTTAAAAATTATTCATTTGTATTTAAATATTTTAAATCTGTATTTCAAAATTGTCCAAATGCATTTTAAATAATTCCATTTGTATTTCAAAATACTCCAAATGTTTTTGAGAAAATTCCATATGTATTTAAAAAAACGAATGTTCTTTAGTTTGACTCTAGATCATAAATTAATATTACTTTCTGTTCAAATTATTTTCAAATCAAAGAAAGATGATAAAATTTTTACAAGTAAATTACAAAGAATAAAAATTTTCGGCTTTCGCTACAAAGCCATCATCAGTGTCTTTCGCCTTGAATGGGTTAATAAAAAATACCTCTTAAATCACGATGACGCGTCACTGATAGATCAAAAGTGTGTATGAGAAAAATGCTAGCCACTTCATTGTCTGTAGTTATGCCCATGTAGTATTTTTCTGTAAAACCTTTGTTTTAAGAGTTATAGCACAAAGAAATTTTTAATTAATTTTAGTCCATTTTTAGGACTAAAAGCCGCAGGTGACTGGCCTGCTTTAATTCGAGAGGAAAATGCGTGAAGAGGTGAAAAAAATAACACTTTTACACATTCCATATACTACTTCATGGGTGCTCTACTGAACGTGTATGTTTGTTTTTACAACAACAACTTAAAAAAAATATACCAAAGAAAAGTGCCAAAAACGGCCCTTAAAACCCCTATCCTGAAATATAACATTTGTATATACTTTCTTTGGATCTACAGTAGTTTTTCTTAAGTGCACATTTGCTATAATTGCACAAAATTTTGGTTTCGTTTCTATTTTACAAAATTATGTACGCAATTGTCTTCTTTAAGTGCACTTTTTGTACCTGCGCATTTAAGATAACTGCCTCATATTTTTGGCAGTTTTATATTATTTTCATAAAAACGATCACCGTTAGCTGCCTCTTGTGTTTTGCTTTGTTTTTCAATTCTAGGGGAAAAAACACACATAAAATAAATGTGTTGCCAACTTTTTTTGTGACAGTCGTTTTTTAACCATAAAAATCGCAAGATTTGGTGCAAAGCATAAAGTTGTCATCATTAGCTTCATTTGTTTTCAGTATGTATTCGTATACCTGCACATTAAGGCAGGTAAACAATTTGACTTAGCTGCGTTTTTGGCTTACCTGCACAAAAATCCTTGCAAAAGTTGGTTGTGCAGCTAAGTCAAAATTACTGTATTGGCAAATAAATGGAAAAATAAAAAAAGTGGATAATTTTTCTCCCCAGTTTTAACCCCTAAATGGCCGATAATCTCATCACCCCAACCTTAGCCATTTTTTCTCCACAAAATTTCCGAATTTTATTAACATCGGAGATTATCACATGATATTCTTTCCCTGGCAATACTCAATGCCTTTATATTCATAGTAATTTTTAATTTAGTCAATTTTTTGCTTGGACAGTGTGTCTTATAATTGTCATATATATATTCACATTATTATACAAACAGTTATTGAATGGAAATGATGAATAGAGTAAATCACACGTGCAGCAAAATTAAAAAAAAACCTCCAAAATTTTACTTTAATAAATGCTAAATTTTTTTGTTGTGCGTGCATTGTAACCAATTGTCATTTTGAATGACTTACACAAATTTTTCCTGGAATGTATTATTTATTAAGTTAACTTAACAGAGTAATAAACCATTGCAGGAAATAGACAAAATGTTTAACTTAAGGAAAACCCATAATTTACATTCGTTAATACACATGTAGACCTAATTACTGAATATGTAGTTTAAATTCAGCCAATCGTTAAATTCAAATTTAATATGGGAAAGAAGAACAATGGTGTCAGTTAAAGTCCCAGTGAAGGCTTAGTGTCACAAACACCACCAGTAAAATTGCCTATCTTTATATGACATGATTAATTTTCGGACTTAGTAGTAGTTAAAACATTGATAAGTTGATTAGCAAAAGCATACGTAGGTAATTTGCCACAATGTAGTATAGAAGATTTACATGCGATTGACAGAGAACTATATTATTCAAAAAGAAATTAAAATATTGAAATTACAATGTATACGTCAAATGGAAAAAGTCGGAAATAAAAATGCTAATCCAAATGCACCAACAACAGATTTGTTGAGATTCAAAGGACTTAAGATCAAATGGATTTCAAAGAAATTACACAAAATATTTAATGCCAATCCCAATATACCAACAACTGATTTTTGAAGATTTAAAGGACGTAAAATCAAATGGATTTGAAAGAAATTACACGAAATACTCAATGATATTGATTAGATTAAAGGAGAATCGCTTTATGGAATATTGGTCAATGATTGGGAAAGGATCCCGGCAAAAAGGGAGATGCCGAAGCAGTAGAAAAAGCACTACAATTGATGATCTAGATGTACTTCTTTTATAACATAAACACTAATGATTTTAACATTGAGTTGTCATAGGAGAGAAATACTCCCACTTCAACATATTTTCAGTACTTTCTGAATGAGTGCAAAGGAAGCTCTTTTTCAGCAATTAAAAGTTGACAAAAAAATTCTTCGAAAAAAAATTATATTTTTTTCATTTTACTTGCGACCTCACGATTTCTAGTCTATCGCTCTACCGCTGAGCTATTCTTTGATATGAAAGTTGACTAGCATAAAAACATCACTTTGTTACTGCGAGATATTGTTCCTGATTCTCTGCAATAAAAGTGCTTATTAAACAAGTGTAAAAGGTGCACTCCAATTCAATGTTATTTTCAGTACTATTTTCACAGGTGCATAAAAAGCAATTTCTCACTATTTTTTTATATACGTATACATATTTTTAAAAATTTTAAAATTAAAAAAAAATTGAATTTAAACAAATTAATTATCAATATTAAAAAAAAATATAAAAAAATTGGTCCCGCCGGGAATCGAACCCGGGCCCCTCTGTTTGGAAATGCCAAATGATACCAAAATCACTTTTTACGATAACTTTTATAGCAATTTCTCTTTAGAAGCAATACTTAAGTGATTTTTTGGATTTAAGGGACACTTTGGAAGCAATGAAAGAAGTTATTTTTTGAAGTTGTTCAGAATAACTTCTAAGAAAGCAGTAAAAATACACTAACGGATACTTGTGAAGCATTGAAAGAAGTAGTTTGTAAAGCATTACTTGCAATTTTTTTTTTGCTGGCGAGTTAAAACAAATTATACACAGAAAAAATGGATACCAACAATGCAATTTGTAAAAACCGAAAACATTTTTTTTTGAATTGAAATTTTATTTCTAACAATTTTTTTATTTGAAATGTATGTAAATTGTTATTTTTCATATAAAATTTTTTAAAAAAGTTACAACTAAAATAACAAAATTTTATTATTATATAGAAATTCCGTGCCTTTATAAAAAGTTTTTTTTTTTTTGTATTTACAAAAATGGTATGAGAAAGATGTTTAAAAATTTAATTAGAATTTTGTAAATTCTTTTTGTGTAACATAAAAGTATAAAATTATAGTCGTTATGTATTTGAAAACTTTCAAATGGTTTGGAAATTCTAAAAAATTAATAGAAATAGAAATCAAAAACTAACCAAGAATATAACAGAAAATTTAAATTATTTAAAACATTTCCATTTTGTCATTTATATGAATTTACTGTATTTTCAGCAACATTTTTCATATTTCAATGAAAAAAAAATTTATTTTAATTATAATGTGATTTTATAATCACACTGGTCCATAAATCCTTTTTGCAATTTTGTTTTTTCTGTTATAATTGATTGTATAAAAGAGAAACTTGTCAAACGTAAACCCATAACAATTTTCTTTTGTTTTAATTAATCGAAGACCATATTAACACTTTATTGTATTTCGCACTTGTTCATGGCTGTAAATAAAAGAGATTATAGAAAATCGCTTAAAATCACAGCCTTTTGAAAATGATGAAACGACCATAATTATCAACTGATGGATGAGTTAAAAACAAAATATGTTCAAGTTGCCGGTGCAAACATGGGCAAAATTATGGTAGCAACGTCAGCAATAACAATAACAAAATAGCAGCCGGCCACCAACACTATTATATACTAAATATAAATAATAACAATAACAAATCACAATGAAAACATATTGAGTTTTAGTGATTTAAACCGATTAATTGGTACTCTAAAACTCCTAAACTAATTGATACTCCTAAAAAGCATGTCGATAGAATCTACTAAAAATGGTAGTTAAAACAATGGTGTATGCAGTTAAAAAGGCGAAAAAGGTATTTACTCTTTAAAATAACTAAGAGTATAGTAATTTTGAATTCTTGAAAAATAACTAAAAACTTAATTGAAAATAACTAATAATTTTTACTGCGAAATTGATAAAAAACTACTATTTTTTACAGTTTATTTGTTTTTTTAGTAAAATATATTTCATATATTTAGTTAGAATATTCTTCTACCTTAAGTCCAAATTCTAATATGATATTGTCATATTAGATTTTATTTGTTGTTTCAAAAAGGGGGTTGATCATTTTCATGATAGACAATACAATTGTTTCATAGGCATCATAGTATGGTGATTTTTTGTATTTTTAATGCAAAAATTAGGATGATTGACAAAAATATATTTCAGGTAAAAAACAATTTTTTTCTTTCGATTACAAACGAATTACTTGATCCTACTTAAAATTTGAAGTAAAATTTCCAAACGATTTTCCAGTTATTATAATTTTTACTTACATTGAAAACAAAAATTAATTTTTTTTTGAAAACTAAACATAAATCAATAATAACATATGTATGTATATAAATTAAACAAAAAAAAAATCCTTAAAATTTAATATTTCAATAAGTTTGAAATAACTAACTGAAAAAAAGTTGTACTGCAGAAATATTGTTTTGGTAATGGTTTATTATAATATTAAAAATAACTGCTTTACACAAATGTTACGAAATACAGTACTTTTTGTCAGTAGTTTTTAAAATAACTGTCATAAAAATTGTTGTGTATTTTTCTAGGGAAACAATTGTAATTACAGTTAAAAACAATTACTACTGATTACTATACAAATAACTGTCATGTAGAGACTGTAAAACTTTTTTCAGTGTACCTAATAATATTGCAACAAGTTAAACTTACAAAGAAGGTCTGCGGTGTGGATCATTTCAATGCGAATGCAATTTGGATGTGTTTAGTATGGAGTAGAGGCCAGTATGAATGTTTAGCAAGACATTCACAAAACATTTTCTTATACAACACCAAAATATTTTTTTTTGTTTTCTGTTTTTTTATTTTTTGTAATGATCTGAATTTTAACATCTTGTAAATAACTACAAATAAGTAAAATGGTAAATTTTTGTTATATTTAGTATTAAAAATCGTCAAATCTCTCATCAGCGCATGCAAGAGAATGTCTTGTAAGACATTCATTCAGCCCTCTAGTATGGAGACATTTGGTTAGTTTGGGGACTGTCCTCAAACTCTTCCTAGGTCTAGCGCATAGTATCAAGACATTTGTGACTCATATACAGCATAGTTTAGGCACATTTTTGGCCATGTCTCCGAACTATGCGCACCACATACATATATATGTATATTAGGGCTAGTCAAATTGTATGGATAAAAATTTTTTTGATATTGCGTACTCGATTTTTCGAAAGCTTTTAGCATGGGGAAAAAAAGTTCCACTACGACATATCAAAAAAATCATTTTCTAGGCTCCCAAATTTAAATTTTTTGCAATTTTGTAATAAATCTAGACTAGCGCCATCTTGAGGTGGCTTTTTGAAACAACTAATAAAGTTGTAAACAATATAACATTACAACCTTTCCAGAAAGGTATTACTTATGAAAATCGGATGAAAAATGTGGCAACTAGAGGTAAAAGTATATAAGTAAGTAAGTGCCCAAACCACTGCAGCTAGGAAGTTGAAATTAGGTATGATGGTTCCTCCTCTGTAGTAGACATCCACTAAGACGGGATTTTTTGAAATTCCTACAGGGAGGGGCAAAGAGGGAAGAATCCCCACCCTTGGCGGCCTGCCTAAACTACTAGGACTAGGAAGTTGAAATTTGGTATGTAGGTTCCTCGACCGTAGTAGACGTCCGCTGAGACCGCATTTTTGGAAATTCTTACCGGAAGGGACAAAAAAAGTACCTTTGTTTCAAAAAGTACCTTTTTTCAAAAAAAAAAGTACCTTTTTCCAAAAGAAGTAGCTTTTTCAAAAAAAAAGTACTTTTTCCCAAAACAAAGTATATTTTTCCGAAAAAGTACTTTTTTTAAAAAAAGTACCTTTTCCAAAATAAGTACCTTTTCCAAAAAAGTACCTTTTTCCAATAAAAGTACCGTTTTCCAGAAAAAGTACCTTTTTCCAAAAAGTACCTTTTTCCAAAAAAGTACCTTTTTCCAAAAAAGTACCTTTTTCCAAAAAAGTACCTTTTTCCAAGAAAGTACCTTTTTCCAAAAAAGTACCTTTTTGCAAAAGAAGTACCTTTAAAAAAAAAATCGAACGAAATACATTCATTTACCAAAATAAGAGATCAACTATACATACCCCTCATTCAAAAAACATATTCCAAAAAAGAAGTACCTTTTTCTTTTTTCAAAAAATATCTTTTCCCAAAAAAGTACTTTGCCCAAAAAAAGGAAATTGAAATTTGATATAAACTTTCCTCCACTGGATTTTTGAAACTCCATACAGGAAATACCAAAAGGGGAATGTCTCCCCCTTGACGGCCTGCCCAAACTGCTGGAACTATGTAGCTGAAATTCGGTATGTAAGTTCCTCCTCCTGTGTAGGCGTCCGCTTAGACGGATTTTTTGGAAATTCCTATCAGGAGGGGAAATAAGGGAAAAAGTCTCCTCCTTGACGGCCTGCCCAATCTCTTTTGGCTTGAAACCTAAAATTTTAAATATGTATTCGCTGGAATAGGATTAACTCACCGGTAAAATACTTTATCGATATTCGAACAGGAACATAGTAAAAATGGGGGTTGAAAGGGAAATATGTCCCCAATAACGGAATACCCAAACCACTGAGTCAACGAACTCGGACTTTGGTACGAATATTCCTCATCCATCGTAGACAGCCGCGAAGATGAAATTTTCGTAAATTCCTAAAGGGAGGGGCAAAAAGACCTCCTCTAGGTGGTCTGTAAAAACCCCTTCGGCTAGAAACCTGAAATTTAAAATGTGGGTCCCTGGAGTATGGGCTAACTTATTAGAAAAGTACTTTTTGGAATTTTGAACAGGGTCGTTATAAAATGGGGGCTCAAAAAGAAAAAGTGGCCGCTTTAGTGGCCTGCCCAAACTGCTGAAATAAGGAAGCTGGAATTCCCTGTGTAGATTGCTCCTCCAATTTGGACACCAAGTATTTGTGCCCCTTCCGGTAGTAAAAATCTCCCCCTTGACGACCTGCCAAAACCCCTTTGGCTAGAAACCTGAAATGTAAAATATGTGTTCCTTGGAGTATTGGCTCACTTATCGGGAAGGTACTTTTTGGAATTTTGAACAAGGACATTGCAAAAATTACCTTAAAGGCCTGCCCAAACCGCTTGAGGTAGGAAGTTAAAATTTCGTGTGAAGGTTCCTCTATTCCTCTATTGTAGACATCCGCTAAGACGAGATTTTTGGAAATTTCTACAGGTAGGGTCAAAAACAGGAAAGGTCCCTGACGGCCTGGCCAAACTGCTGGAACTAGGGAGCTGAAATTCGGTATTTGGGTTCCTCCTCCAACGTAGACGTCCGCTAAGACGGTATTTTGGAAATTCCTACCGGTGGGGTAAAAAGGGAAGAATCTCCCTATTGATGGCCTTGCCCAACTGCTGGAAATAGAGACCTAAAATTCTGTATGTAGTAAGTTCCTCCTCCGACGCAGACGTCCACTAAGACTGCTTTTTTGGGAATTCCTACTGGGAGGGGTAAACCGGAATAATTCTTCCTGTTGATAGCCTAACCGAACCCTTTGGCTAGAAACCTGTAATTTATAATGTGTTCCTTGGAGTATGACCTAACTTATCGACAAGGTATTTTTTTGGACATTGGACAGGAACTTGGTAAAAATTGGTTCTAACGGGAGCCTCTTTGGCTACAAACCTAAAATTTAAAGAACGAGTGTATACGGAACACTAAATGGGAAACGAGTGGAACTGAAACGCTACACAAGTGGAACGAAATGGATACCAATTGGGGACAAGAGGAATTGAAATGGAAGAGGGAACGAAATGAAATGGAATATGTAACAAAATGGAATGGGGAGCAAGATGGCATAGAATGGAGTACGAGTTGAATTGAAACAGTACAGTTAAAAAAGGAATGAAACGGAGTAAGTGCAAAGAAATGTAATGGATATGGAAACGACTGATATCAATATCGATACACAAGATAGTGGGAACGAAATGGAGAATAGTGGAATCGGAACAACAGATAATGGGAAAGAAATGCAATGGAATGGGAACGAAATGGGATCTGGGTACGAGTTGCACTGGAACACTAAAATTGTTAAACGAAATGGAATGGAACGGGGAATGAGTCAATTGAAACATTAGATAACTGGGGGGAAATGGAATGGAATTTGAATGACTCAAACTGCTGAAGTTTGGTACTTGAAATTTCGCATGCGATTGAGGGAGGGAGGAATCAAAAGGGGTGAAGAACCCCTTTTAATTCCCTGTTCAAACACTTTATTCAAGGAATATGTTAAAAGTTAAACAAATTTTCTAAAATAGAAAAAACCTTAGAAAAAGAATGGAATTTATATATTCTTATATTTAAACTGCAGGTAACGAAGCATCGGTGGAAGAAGCCGACGCAGTAAATTTTCCAACTGAATTTGTGAATTTACTTGAATTGCCAGGTCTACCTTTACATAAACTGGAATTAAATAAACTTTAAGGCACGCTAGCAACGTAGCGGGATTTGCCCGCTAGTAGAAAACATAATTTTAAATTCATTATTAATGGAAATTCAGAAAATATCATTTGAAATTCAGAATAATTAAAAAACCATCAACAGTAATTATAATTCAGGAAACATCAATTCTAATTCAGAAAAAATTTATTTAAATTCAGAAAATATCAATAGGATTTCAGAATTCAGAATTTACCAACTACAATTCAAGCAAAAACGGCTTAGCGGGGCTTAAATTAAGAAAACATATTCTGAAGTTGAAAAAAGAAATAATCAATTGAAATTAAGCAATCATTTTTGGAAATCTTTCCAGAATTTTAATTCATATTTTCTGAATTAAATTCATGATTTCTGAATTTCTGTTGGCATTTTTGAATCACAATTGATATTTTCTGAATTTTAATTGATATTTTCTGAATTTTTAATAATATTTTTTGATTTTGATTAGAAAATATAATTTCAAATTCAGAAAATATGAAATGAAATTCAGAAAAAATCATTTCAGTTGATATTTTCTGAATTTTGAATTATATACTTTTTTGAATTTCAATTGATATTTTCTGAATTTTAAATGATATTTTCATAATTTCAAATGCAAATTCCGAATATCAATTTTTTGTATTTTGATAATTTTTCAAACTTTTCAGCTTTGAAATTTCTCTAAAAAACCGGAAAGCACTTAGACAAATTTGGAACCGACTTTGCGTTTTCAAAATTTTATCTTGAATAATTTCATATCACGTCTGCCCATTGTCCTAGTTTGCCGGCATATCCTGCAAAGGGACATTATTAAATTTTTTAATAATGTTTCTACGTTTTATATTCTTATTTAATGTAATTTACGTAATCCACTAGTCTAAATCAGTTTAAAATCGCTGGTTTTAATTTGGGCGTTAATGGGTTAAGGCTTAGGGAAATCTATCAAAATTCTGCCAAAAATGATTTGCTTTTACTTAAAAAACAAGAACTAAAGTTTTTCTAGATATAACCAGGGTTGGCAGGCAATACCGCTAAAATACCGTTATCGATTCAAAACCCTTTCAACTGACTGCCGTTACCCCTAAAATACCGTTACCGAAATACCGTTATCCTTAAGATACCGTTACTGAAATAACTGAAATACCGTTATCCTTAAAATACCGATACCAAAATTAATCAAATATCGATACCCATAAAATACCGTTACCGAAATAAATGAAATACCGTTATTTTTAGTTTTCTGCTTTTGGTAATTGCGAAATAACTGACTACCGTTATCCTTAAAATACCGTTACCGAAATAACTGAAATATTGCTAACCTTAAAATACCGTTAATGAAATAATAAAAATACCGTTATCCTTAAAATACCGTTACCGAAATAACTAAGAAACCGTTGTCCTTAAAATACCGATACCGAAATAATCTAAAATAGCATTACCCTTACCGATAACCGCATCATTTCGATTACCATCCATGGATGTAACAGATGGAATAACTAATTTAATATAACGCTTATTAGGCGCTGCAAAAACTAGAAAAGACAAAAAAATTTAATAATCAGAAACAGGTGTTTGTTTTTCGCAGATAACAATGTATACAAAATTCTACACTCAGAGGAAAATTTTCGTCATATTTTTGAAACTTTTTACAGATTTTCGACCGATGTTTATAAATATGATGAAGCTGTTTCATAAAAAATGTAAATTAGTGGCACACTTCATCATATTTTTAAAATCTTACACAAAGAGTTTAGAAAATAAAGAGTATGCAATTTTCTCTGTTAGTGACAACACCTATAAAATAAAAGTTGAAAATAATATATTGAAATTTCGCGAGTTTTTAATGATAAACTGATATTTTTAATATTGTTACTGATACTTAGATTTCGTCATATAACTTAACTTAGACCATTTCTTGCCAATGTGACTTTAAAGTCACATCTACTTTTACACTAATAGAAAAAAGTCTGTAACAAATATGTTAGAACTACTAAAAATTAGGTAGAATTGAAACTGCAGAAAAACACTGCTAAATCATTTTTGCTATATATTTGTAAGACAGGAACAGCAAAAATAAAACTAAATTTTAGTTATATTATATTTGAGTTAAATTTTTGTTAATAGAAAATATTAAATTAACCTGCTGAAATTAGTAACAAAATTTTGATAAATAATTATTAGCCTAAAAAATCACAAAAAAATTTAAAATTTTCGAAGTTTTTTTTCGATTTTTTTTTAAATGCAAATAAAAATCGAGCCTTTTGAAAACAGCAGTTTACAATTTGTTTTTAGCAAATATTTCTGTTATTTTAACAGGATAGACTGCTATCTGCATTCAACTAAATTTAGCTTAAAAATAACAGAAATTTTTGTAGATATAACAGTTAGTTTTTGCTATTTCTAGTCTACTAATATTTAGCAAAATTTTCTGCAGATTTTACAGTATAATTCGTCATTTTCAATCAACTATAAGTTAACTCATATACATATATACTATATATATGACCTTCTCCGAGAAAAGGGACCTAGTGTGTCAAAAACTTGGGAAAATCGATAAAAATGAGAAAAACATTAAAATTTTAATGTTTAATTTAAAACTTCATTTTCACACACTAGGTCCCTTTTCTCGGAGAATGTCACATATATATTATAAATAAGAATCTGTGAATTTAACAATTGTATTTTTTCTGTTCTTATCTTACTGATATTTAGCAAAAAAATTTATTAACTTCAGCAGTTTTTCCTGCAAGGTAATTTTTAACTAATTTTTAGTAGCTTTTTCGTCTATTTAGGTTTATTTTATTTAAGTAAAAAAGTATAAATTTGATGAGAGTTAGCAGCAGAATTTTAGATAAATTTAAAGCAAATAAGTTTTTTATTAAATTAATTGTCTTTTATTTTTTCGTTTTTCGTTCGATTCGAGACCACGTATTAATTATTATTAGAAAGAAAGATGATAAATTTTTTTTTTTAATATTTTTATTCTTTCGTCGGCAACTAAAGCTGTATTTTCACGAATTTAAATTTTACCAATTTGTTTCAAAAAACATAAGGCTAAAATTTTATAAATTTCGTGGACTACGAAATAGGACTTTTTGAAAAATACGCGGTGAAAATCTGTACAAAACAAAAAATTCTTTAAAGTAATATTTAATGGAGAAAATGTTTATTACAATTAAATACATTTTTCTGAGCACCCAGAAATTATTACTCGTAAAAGACTCTAAAATATGATTATTTTCAGAGTCTTGAAATTTGGAGTCATAAATGAAACATAACAGATTCGTACTTATGAGTGTATTAAAAAAATATTTTTTTTTAAATATTTTAAATGCTCATAAATAACTCAAAAATTAATCATAAATAACTCATAATGGCTGAAAAAATTCTAAATTTTCCAATAATGCTCATAATTCGGAGCCTTTGGCGAGTCATAAAAAAAGAAATACACCCTCATATGGCTATGATTTCAGAAGGCCTTAGGTCTCCTTTATGAGTCTTTTCGGATTTTAATTGTACACAGGGATGCAATTTAATTAGTTATTTTAATCGGTTAAAGTATTTATTAAAAACCGACTTATTTTTGTCGGTTTTCCGATTCGGTTTTGAGGCCTGGAAAACGGATTCGGTTTCGATTAAAAGCGAACAGCTCTATTTATTAATAACCACTGGCTGCAAACGTTGGCATATCACTCTAAGCCCATTGTTTGCCATTGGTTTTTTTTTATAAACCACCACAATTGTTGTAAAACTAATACTGGCAAAACGATTTTTGTAAACGCTGGCAAGGAGTCCCCAATGAGTGTTCTGCCAGTCATTTATTTTTAACACCGTGGTATAACAGTGCTTGATTTTTGGTACGACTGGAAATTTCTGACTGGGTAGTCGTAGTTACAAATCGTAGTAACGGTAATCGACCCATAATTAGAGGATGAAATCTATTAATGAAACTTTAATCATGTGTTGTTGTACTATGTATGGCATGGCGGGTGACATGATGATGATGATAATGTCGATAATAACGATGATGCCTTATGGCATCTTAACACAAAAAAAAAAAATAAAAACGATAAAAATATGGTGAAAACCCAAAAACAAACAGTAGCAACATTAACAATTGCGTAGTGTCTGCTTGAAAAGTCAGTTTGTGTATTTCTTTTTTTTTTTTTTTTGTTGTAAGTTTAGTGCTACTGACCGATACTTCAACAAACAACACAAAAAATAATATCAAACCGATATGAACAACCGGCTTTTAAAATTAAAACTCTGTGTTTATGTGGCAGTCGCAATAACAAACATTTTTTCTTAGGTTTTTTGTTTTTTGTTTTGAATTTTCATTAAAAATAACATTACTTTCAAATCATATATAATTTTTTTTTTCAATTTGTAGATTTTAAATGGATTTTTGAAATTTATTTGCGTGACTTTTTTTAACTGTTTCAATAACTAGTTCTTAACTTGATGTTTTGTTTTTTGTTGGTAGTACAAATAATCATAAAAGTTGTTAAGCGGTTTATAGTACAAATCAGCAAACAAAAAACTTGTTTTTCTATCTGTTTTTAAGCCTTGAAATCAACAAGATTTGGAACTTAAATAAGAAATAATGTATGAAAAAATAATAATATCATAGTAGTACAATATTGGTATGTTATTAAGGTGAGTGAAAAACCAACGATTCCAATTTAGTTTTGTCCTCTATTTACACCCATGTCATAACAATAAATAGTAGACAAACTAGAAAACATGTTCTTCCGATTACAACAACAAAATTCGAAAATTCATACAAAAAGTAAACAAAAAAACATTAGACTGTCAAATAAAAAAAACCCAAACTCTATCTAATGACTTTACCAAGTAAGTAGTATTGTTATGGCATAATTTACACAAAACTGCCACACTTAATAAGGTGCTCGTCAAAAAGATAAGGTCACTTAAATTTTGTTCTGTATCTGCAAAACTACAAAGAGCATTGAATAGTAGCGTTAGCTAAAAAACTTGTTGCTAAAAACTTGTTTATATATAAATTATTTGATTACATTTGTTTACCGTTAGTTTAATTTATAAATCAAAGTATTAATAATGTGCATTTTGAAATGCGTCAAAATGATAAGGTCAGTGCATATAATTCCAATAAAACAACATATGTATCTGAAATTTGAAATTTTTGAAAATGAAATATGAATATAGACTTTTGCTTTTTTATAGTTTCTATACTTTCATATTTATACCCTACACCACTACGTGGAGAGGGTATAATAAGTTGGTGCTGATGTTTGTAACACCAAAAAATATTAAAAATACGCTGCAGTTCGCAAATACGAAGATATTTCAATGAAATTTGGTTCGCTGACTCACATGGTGCCAGGGACAAAGCCTATTGATTCTAGATAGGATCGGTCCATATTTGAACCTATCGCCCATATGGGCTATATTTTCGATTTTCTCTTCTTTTATCATTTTATAGAAAATTTTGACACAAGTCCATTTTAACCCATTCGAATTTCGAAACATTTCCAAACATTAGTTGGCTTTTAACCAGGCTGGTGTAGTGTATTATAAGTCGGCATGCCCGACTTTAACTTTTTTACTCATTTTTTATTATCTTTTTTCTTACGTTGCGAAAATATGGGCGCGAAAGAAATTCAAAATCCACACTGCAGACAGTGTTGCCATAACGGCGATTTTCTCGTCAGATCTAGCGATTTTATGTCGCCCCTAGCAGGAAAAATTGTCCTGTAGCTATTAGCCAAAAATCTAGCGATTTTTTTATCAGCCGTAATATAATTTTAAAAACTCGCTTTTATGTTGAAAAATATTATAAAATTCGCATATTGATATTCCTTTATTATAAAACACAACTTCTTAAACGATTTTAGTAAAAAAATCTTTCTAAAAATACACATTTCGATAAAATATGGGTATGCACTTTTTCACCGTACAGCGCCCCTATGAGTATTTTCAATAATAATATTTATTCAATGAAAATCAGGATTCATTATTTAAAGCTTAATCGTAAAACTGTTCATTATTTAAAAGTTTATAACACTTTTTATTAACATATTAAAGAAATTTTTGAGTAAAAACTGCTTTAAGTACTATTTTTCAACAATCTAGCGATAAAATCGCTAAATATTTACACTGTTTATAATCTAGTGATTTTTTTTTTGCGATTTTTGGCTCTGATCTAGCCATTTATTTTGAAAATTTGTTTGCAACACTGACTGCAGAGCGGATTTTGTTTGTTTCTTTTTCGCACTTATACATATATTTTTTGTATCATGCCTTTTCTATATTAGTACACTTCACTCTGCAGAGTGGAGTACTCCATCATTGTGAATGTGGTATTGACAAAAATAATAATGAGAATAAAAATCGAAAATATGCGCTTAAAATATGCAAAATATGCACCTAAATGGAAATATGCACTAAAAACCAAAAAATGTGCACTTAAAATCCAAAAGTAATAAAATTTATCGATTTTTATAAATCATATTTATTATTTGAGCATTTGGTTAAAAATTAAATTCAACATAAATGTCTAAGTAGATGACAACTTGATTTTTTGCAGTTAAGTGCGGCATTAAGGTTTGCAAAATCTTCTTTTTCTTTATTTTTCATTAAATCTTACTTTTAGTTTAAAAAAAATATGAAGAAAATATGAAATTTAATGGATAATATGCAAAACTATGCCATAAAAATCATAAAATATGCAAAAAATTTGCACTTAAAAACAAAATATGCATTTATAACAAAATATGCAATAACAAATTCTTTGATTCGGAAAAGTATTTGGTTAAAATCATTTTTGGATTTTAACGGGTCGCGGTATGTCAACAATTTTTGTACCAATGTTCTCATCAGGGAATACATTTTCATTGTGTGTAATAAAAAAGGAACTTTTTTGAAATTTTTGAAAAACGTGGATTTTTGGACAACACTAATGACTATCTGCTGTATTCAAAAAAAGCAAAAAAAAAATGTTCTTTATATTAATTTTTGCTGTGGAATCAAATTGTAAAGTCAGATTTCCCAGAAATGCAGCCGTTTTTGTTCTGCAGAAAATGGGTCTCCAAATCAGCGTTTTGGGCCGACTTGCGCCAGTGGAAGGAGTTGAAATAAAAAAATAAAAAAACGCCATTCTTTTTTTCGACGCAAAAACTTAAAAAAAATGATGATATCCCAAAATCAGACAAATTTTATGTATTTCTGACGAACTCTATTATATATACGTAATTGTAATGAAATATGTTTTTATTTCCATTAAATTCAAGTAATTCCAAGGAAATGTTTTTCATTTCCATTACATTCAAGTAACTGTAATGAATTTAATTTTAATTTTCATTACCAACTTAGACATAGAATAGATTCATTACCATTGCTTTTATACAAAGATAAATATTTTTCTGATTTCGTGTTGTTTAATTTGAATTCATGGTATGTCGATTCGTCGCTTAAAGCCCAAACAAGGAATAAGCTTAAATTTTGAGATCTGAATCAAAGATCAGCAATGAATCGATTTTTTGCTATTCATACTCACTCGTGAAATTTAAAATATAAGTGAGTAGAAATCATTGAAATTCAACCACTCTGACGTACTCATACTTCAAAATAAAGTAAATTTCCAAAATATTTTTTTTTATATTCATCCAAAATTGAAAATATATTTATCTTTATAAAAAAACAGAAAAAAAAATTACAAATTACCATAGTCTTTTTTCGCGTTCCGCCAATTTTTCGCAATTTTTTAGGTGCGGTTTTGTTAAATATGTAATCTAGAGACTATAATAACCACTTCATACAACAAAGTTTGGTGGTTAATTGCAAAAAAATTGCGAAAATAAGTCGCGGGGAAAAAATTAGCAAAACGGAAAATTCTTACATCAGTATATTTGTTTGTAGAATTAAAATCGCTGATAAGGTTTTTAATACAATTTTTGTACCATAAAGCCTTTTTTGCATTCCGCCAATATTTAACAATTTTGTTAGTGCCGTTTTTTTAAATTTATAATCTAGGGACTTTAATACCCAATGCATAGAACAAAGTTCGGTGGCTAAATGCAAAAAACCAATCCCGAAAAAAGCTCGCGGAAAAAAGATTTGCAAAAACGCATTTTAGGCCAAATATCAAAGCCTTATTTTTTAAATGCTACGATGAAACAAAATTTAGAGCAAAAGAAAATTAAAAAAAATAAATATATGTATGTATATCATATATTTTTTTTTCAAATTGTTGAAACCATTTTTTTTCTAACAACACAAAAAAAGTTCCTTTTTTTTCATCTATTTATTTATTTTTTTTTGAAAGAAAATTAAAACAGAAAAAGTTTTTTATTTACATCATGAGGGGTATTTTTAATTAAATATTACTTTCTTTTTATTTTTTGTACATTTGAATTTTTATTTTAATATTTTTACGATAATTATATTTGATAAAAACCAAAAAATAAAAAGTTTCCAGTCCTTGCATTACATTTTTTTGAGGTCGATTGTACATTCGGCTAAAGTCGCTGAAATAGCAAAAAACCATAAAAACCTATATAAAACGCTAAGTAGTGGTTTAAATACCAAGATTAGCACATCGCATTTATATCGTAAATATGGCCACAGGTCTTGTGCTTACATTTTAACACAAAAAATCCATATTAATTGAATTTGAAAAATTTTTATATAAAAAACTGAATGGACAATCGCCAAACTTTAAAGACATTTAGCGAAAAATCTGTACCAGTGATCGAAAAATTAAGTACGCCATTGTAATCAGCATGTCCGAAATATATAGAATTGATGGTCAGAGCTCTATTAATTTTAAAAGTCAAGATTTTGTGATGCACTGTTATCATAGTATGATTCTAATTATCATACTCACACTTAAAATCATGTTATTATCACTGGAATCATATTATGATCAAACGCTATGCTGAAATTATAAATCCTTATATTACCTATGACAAATTATAACTAAAATTATGTATTTTCAAGGGTAAGCACTTATATTATAACTCCTGGGTAACCATTTGTTCTACCTTTTTTATGATATACAATTTTACTATTGTGAATAGTGACATATTTCATATTTAAGAAGAGCCAGTTATCCATTGTCATCAAATTCAATAGATCTCAACATTAAGCTAATGAAAACCCTTTTGCCAAACTTCATTCATGTACTCTTTCAACTCGCAAGATTGCGAAGCAAAAAGAAAAACAAAATCGATCATATTTTGGCAACTTTTTGTTTGGGAGCTGAGTAGTGAGAAATGCCCTACGAATGCATCGCTAAGTAAAACTTTCTGTGAATGACCTGTAAAAGATAATTGAACAATTTAAATGTTACTATTCAAATCACTTGTTTCGTTTTTTGTTACGCTCATTTTTTTGTTACAATTTAAAGCGGTTTGTAACTAAAACAATTGTTGCAGCACAGACTTTAATACACAATACACTTCTAATACCGATATGGATTTCTTGTTAACTGGGGTGATTGTTGGGTTGGTTGATTTTTTTCTATTAAGTATTATTATTATTATCAAAGCATCTCAAATATTATGAACTGGTTTTCGATAGTTAGTAGTAGTTAGTCAACACTCTCCCCCTATAAAATATAAATGCTATAACAAAGACTCTTAAATGAAAGGAAAAGTTGTTTACAAACTTTTTCTATTATCACGATTTAACTACAACGACTACAGCTGAGACTACTACTGACTGCTTGCTATACAAAAAATGCAAAAAAGTGCAAAAAAAGAAAAATTGCATACACATACTTGAATACTCTCGTATTCATATAACTTTGTAATATGAAACTATTGCCCAATATTTGAGCACCACTCTAACAGAAATGGGTTAACGACATTTAAACACTTTAGCATTTACAAAAATGTCTACACAGGTACTTGTTGAATACTCTTACACAGTGATATTTTGCATGTAGTGGGGAGAAGGTTGGAAGGACGTGTAATATCCATAAATCAT
Organism: Leucophora obtusa; assembly: GCA_949987735.1. NCBI lineage: Eukaryota > Metazoa > Arthropoda > Insecta > Diptera > Anthomyiidae > Leucophora > Leucophora obtusa. The sequence goes on from OX465296.1 coordinate 176,471,620, forward strand.
ATATTGCATGGTTGATATTGTTTTTAAAAACAATTTTAATTTAAAAGTATAGAAAAAAACTTTCATTGGTCTTATTGATCACTAACTAAACAACCTGCCAGTCGGACTTCATAACATTCATTTACTTAGCCAGTCAGTGAACGAACGAACACCTTTATTTTTCGATGAAAGTGAAACTTATTTCTTTTCGATATTGTTTGGATTAGATTCACGATCAACCAAAAACTTAACATTTGTATATTTTGTCATCATTGTACATTTTATCCAAAAAAAAAGGCATGATCAAAATTTGCTATCATTATGCATAAATGGTTAGAAATGTGTATTAGGGTAGTGTTTATTTTTTATGACTACCAGCTTTGGAAAGGGAAAATTAACAGTCTGTATTCATTTTGTCGTTCCAGAGTTATATGGTTTCAATACTTTACAGCTACAAAACTACCCAGGTAGAATAAAATTCCACAGAAATGGGTGGTGTAACTGCTTGTTAACAGTGCTTTCCCCAAGTTCAAATGATACCACCATTCCACGGTGGTGACATTGTTTTAGAAAGCCCTGGGAAAGCACCCAAAAACATAAAAATCAAATGTTTTCCCAACGCCCAAATAACAGAATTAAAGTGCTTTCCCGACACACAAATGATAACACCATTAAATGTAACATCGTTTCATTTATTACTTTGCACAGAAACCAAGTGTTTCCCTGCCACGAAATTATGAGCCCTCAGCGCTCAAGAATTTGAAGTTATTCTAAAAATACATTATTCTTGGAGCTATCGTATTTCGGAGTCAAAAATTATTTAAATATTCACTCTTTTTTAAGCTTCTTTTTCAAAAACAAAATAATATTTTTGGAAAACAAGCGCTGGGAAGTTACTTTTTTCAAGCGTTGGTATAGCGTGCAAATTTAGTAGTTTGCCAGTACTTATTTTGTAAGATATTTTTGTTACCACTAGGGTTTGGGATTTCCCGGACTTTTTTATTTCCCGGGAAACGGGAATGAAAAAATTTGATTCCCGGTAAATATTTTTGAACAAAATTGTTAATGAAAACCACCTATATAAGTAATTTTTGTTAAAAAAAAACACTATTTCAGTACAAATGCAGTCTGTGTAGTGAGAATTCAAAGTAAAAAATATCAGAATGTTGAACATTTGATTTCACATAAATTACTCGCAGCACTGCCAAATGAATTGCATGATTCCAGCAGGCACCTACTACTGAACTGTCGGAAACAAACCATTTCATCACACTTGGCCCATTAGATATGGTGGCCACAATGTTATTTTCCAAAGACAAATAAAACTCTTCTAGTCTTATTTCTACAATTCTTCTTATTCATCAGCACTACATCTTCCTGCCAACCCCAGGTTATAAAATTAATTATTTCCGTTTATACATATGTTCAAATATCTCTTTTGTGATATTCTTGCCCATTCATCTAAGATTATAGTAAATATCCTATTGTTAGAAATATTGCTCGATATTTCTTTTATCATGATATCTTTCATTTTTTTGCAATGCCAGGTTTTTATTATAAAAACTTTCTCGAATAAACGAAGATCTAGTTATGGTGCGGATTGACTGCAGCTAATTTGGATACCATTTCAGGAAATGTTTGCCCTACCATAAAACCTTTAATGCCTATTCAGCTTACACTTTTTTCTTCAGGTACTTTGCTAATTTTAGCTGAAACGTTATTCTTGTTGTTTTCTTCAGGGAAGTTGCATGACCATCAATTTTTTTTTTTTTTTTTGTGAACCAAATTTAGATGTCGGATAACCAAATTTAGATACCACCGTTAACCATTAGTCTTTTCTTTTCACATTTATTAATGAAAACGTTACTTATAAAATTATTGACCCTTAATATAAAGGCGTATTTTAAATTTAAAGTCGACTTTATTTTTAATCAAACGGTTTTGTTCATTTTGTGTATGAAAACCTTACAAAAATATTTATATTTTCAAATATTTTGATTGGTTGAAAATAAATTAACCAATCAGAATGCTCCAAAAATAAACCAAGTCAAGGTATACTGCCACCAAATATTTTAACTAAAGTCGACTTTACCTAAATTATACATTTGAAAAATTTAGATAGCAAGGGCGATTATTTGTAAGAAACAAAGCTTTTTTTTCATATTTCTTTTAAATATATTACCAAGTTTTTAGGTTTTACTACTTAAATTTTGAATAAGTTATGCGAAAAATCTTTATTAGTTGAAATGCTCCTAATTACTTGGCAAATATTTTATTTGTGTGTCAAATAAATGTATTCCCTTTTAAAAGATTTTAACAATGACATTTTTGTTTTGGTATTTAAAATGTTTTTTATGACTAAAATTAAAAAATCCTATTCGAAACAAAAACAATTTAAAAAATTTAATATCCCAGTGTAGAAACGGTAATGACATATCATTATTTTTTGGACTACCAGTAATGACACCCACTTACCTTCTGCATTATTTTAAAACATATAATAATAAGTTACTGATAATGACCTATTTTTATCATTATTTCGAATATAAAATAATTTTCTAGATTTTTTTGAAAATTTTTTGAAATCTATTTTTAGACTCAATATTTTTTAAACACTGGTAAGGATATGTGATAACCACATATTTTTTGATTTTTTGTATGTTGGCGAGTAAGCTTACTTGTGTGCAGCAGGTCAATTATGTTTTTATCTATTAAATATTACATGTCGATATAGCTCAGATGGTAGAGCTGTTGACTGGCAATCTGTAGACCCAGTTTCGATTCCCGCACCAGCAACTTTTATTAAAAAAAAAAATACAATACAAAATATTTTTTTTATATAATTTATTTTTTTGAAAATCTATTTTTAGACTCATTATTTTTGTCAGTACTGGTAAGCACATAGGTAGCGATATATTTTTTTTGATTTTTCGTATGCTGGTGTGTAACGACAACTCATTATTTTTCGCGACATCGCCATATAAAGGTAATAAGAAATGTAATAACAAAAGTAAATAGTTACCATTACCAAGTATGTAGTTACATAACCACATATCTGGTAAGGATTTTCTACACTGAGATTTTTAAAATTTACCGTTTTCTGGGGAAAATAATATATTATATGATTTCCCGGGAAATCCCGGCAAACATTTGCTGGGATTTCTCGGGAATTCCCGCCCGGGAATTCCCGAACCCCAAACCCTAGTTACCACACATAATTTCTAACTGGGTATGTTCCCTACTGCAATAGCTGGTTGCTGCAGTTATATGAGTATTCTATAAAGGATATTTACTATTTACATATATGGTCGCTTATTATCATTTTATAGTTAAAATCTTCCTTTTTTGGTTATCATATTATTCTCTCATCTACAGTCACCCAGCAAAAATATTAAGGAGTACTTCAAAAAGAATGACTATTTTATCTACATCCAATAAAATAATATACAAAAAGAAAATAAAACAAATACAACAACACATAGCGACATGACGCACAAGCATAGTTTTCTACTGAAAAATTGTTAAATTTACAGCAGTATCGGATCTTTCCTATGACACGCTCGTGTTAAATTCATTGATGGAAATGCCAAATATGAACTACTTTTATTTTTGAGTTGTGTTTTTTCTGGAGCTGTTAGTAGTTCAAAATTTGGCATTTCCATCAATGAATTTAACACGTGCGTGTCATAGGAAAGATCCGATACTGCTGTAAATTTAACAATTTTTCAGTAGAAAACTATGCTTGTGCGTCATGTCGCTATGTGTTGTTGTATTTGTTTTATTTTATTTTTGCATTATCTTATTTTGAATGTAGAGAAAAAAAGTCATACATTAAAAAGTGGATGTTCTCTTTTTGCAGGGCATATATTATCTGGATTATCATATTTACCTCTTCTAATCGTAATCATTTTATTTTTGAATTGAGAGAGATCATGTTAATAGTAAATAAAAAAATAAAAAAAATATTGGTCCCGCCGGGATTCGAACCCGCGACCATCTGTTTGGAAACGCCAAATGATATCAAAATCACTTTTTAGGATCACTTTTAGAGCAATTACTCTTTAGAAACAATACTTAGGTGATTTTTTTCAGAAGTAATTCTAAAAAAGCTGTAAAAATATACAAAAGGATACTTTGGAAGCAATGACAGAAGTGATTTTTTGAAGTTGTTCAGAATAAATTCTAAAAAAGCAGTACAAATACACTTACGGATACTTGCGAAGCAGTGAATGAAGTTGTTTGAAAAGCATTACCTCGATTTTTTTTTGCTGGGAATCGAAATGATTTTCTATTTGTAACAATTTGTGCTATAGTTTCCGCAACCATATTAGTATTTTCTTATGAGCGTCATTGTCGTTTGAGAGGTTGTGAAAAATAGTCAAATACAATAATACTAAAAGTCATAAAAAATAGAAGAACAACGTATTGGTATTAATTTTTAGTGTAAAAACGACATTTTTTAAGATGCTTGGTATTTGAAGTTCCCTAATAAAAATGATTTTTATATAATCAGATATGATTTTTATATAATCATTTATGATTTTATACAATTATAACTTGTCGAGTATTGTGAAACATATATTTTTATATGATTATATCAAAAGGTATTTAATTATATAAAATTATATTAACCAGATCCACCATTTTCCGGATCAAACCATGTATGGGTTAATATAATTATATAAAAAATATATTATTTGATCCGAAAAATGGTGGATCTGGTTAATATAATTTTATATAATTAAATATCTTCTGATATAATCATATAAAAATATATGTTTCACAATACTCGACAAGCTACAATTGTATGAAATCATTAATGATTGTATAAAAATCATATATGAATATATAAAAATCATTTTTACTAGGGGTACTATGGAGAAACTTTGATAAGGATAGGAAGGATATTGTAAGGATGTTTATTGAGCCCTATAGTTCCGAAACCGAACTAATAATGGGTCCTATGAAATTGCTAGTGATACTTCATAAGTAGCCCACAGTGGACCCTTTTCAAAATACACACAAAAAATAAATTGGTTGGAATTCCATTGGAACCATTGAAATTTTTTCTTTATTTAATAATTTTAATTACAATTACCTAAAATTCATCATCAGTTATTTATGAGCAGAAAATATATACACTCAAAATAATACGTCTGTCGGCTGGACAGAAAAATTTGTTACTTTAACAAAGTTTATTCATGTTTTTGGCTTAAAATAAACAAATGATTTTAACAAATTCTTTTTTTAAATTTAACAAATCTAAGCGCCTGTTTATGTATTACGAAAATAGTCTAACCGAAAGCAAAGTAACGAAAATTTGTTTTTGTTTCCCATATATTTTTGACGAAAGTAATTGTCAATTCCTATCGTTTTGAGTATTTTCGTAATAGATAAACATGACCTAAATTTAAGTAAAAAATTTGTAAAACTACAGTTTTATCTGTAATTATACTCAGACGTAAAATTTATCCAAATTAATGGTCTCAGGACCCTCCCCGGGCCTAGTCCATATCATGTGAGGGCATATAAGGGCACTCCAATAGAGCAAACATATTGTCCGTTTTGTTCTATCTCGCTTAGTTTTCCAGATATGGGCCATTTTATGAAGTGAATATTTTTTATTAAAAATTTCCGAGGGTCCAAGGCCCCGCCAAGGTCCATTATTGGATAGAGATAGGGTATTGCACGGTTAAGGGTAGTCGAAATTTTCATCATTTATGCTCTTTCTCTCTTAGTTTTCGAGATATGGGCCATTTTCAAAAATCGGGAGGGAAAGAAATATCGCCATCTTTAAAGCTTCGGATACATTGGTGGCACCATCTACCGGGTAATTAACGTAACATGAAATTATTCATATAGAGACAATCTGACAATAAAAATATAAACAATAATACAATTTAATGGAAGATCACTGATGAAGCCTGTCCATAAAAAGGCTGAAACTAGATCTAGTCTGTTTTGCAAATTTAATGTGTTTATAACTTTTGAGGAAGGTTTATTCTTCTTCTTAAGCTCAAACCTACTAAAATGAAAATATTATATTTTAACAATAAATTTTGTAAAATTTAACGAATGGGTTCTTAAAAATTACTTTTAAATAATTTGGAAATTAAAACTCAAAACTGTTAAAGCACTGAGAATTTTCAGTATTGTGTTAAATGAAGATAACTAAAATCATTGCTTAAATCAGTGTTTCAACTAAATATTTGTTAAATCGATTTAAAACCGGTTTGACAGATTTTTCTACTGACATACTGTACGATTAATTAAAACACTGTAACATTATGCAAAATATTGGCTTTTCTAATCAATTTTGAAAAAATACTAACAACTACATTAGCTTCAATATCAACGACCTCCAATTTATCGTAGATTTAGTCATTTTAATAAAATAACTACACCCAAAATAGTACGTGGCGACTAGTCAACAAAATACATAGTCAATTTGAATTTTTCTTAAATCGACTATTATAATCAATAGTGACTATTGATTTTATTTTAAGCTGCAGCTTTTACCATAGTCGAATTTAAAATTACTATAGAAATATTAAACAAATATTGTCAAATAGAAGAACAATAATTAGTGAAAAAATTTTAAATAAATAAAAAAAAAAAATGCCTAAATGCCAAAAGTGCAGCAAAAAATATATGAAAACTAAGGATTTAGTAGTCCATCTGAAGTACGTACGTGTGGACATGGCGATGTTTATAAAATGCTGTTGAATAAAATGTGCTGCAAAGTTTTGTAATACATACAGGTATCGCCGTCATTTGGAGACTCCGAACTACGCGATCATGTAAGTACTTCCCAGCAGAAACTTGAAAGCGGAAAAATGATTAGTGCTTCTTTTCTGCTTACTCTGCTGCTTCCAAAGATTTATAGCTTGCAGTAATGTGTTAAAAAAGGCAATAGAGCTTTGTTTACCACACTTTATCGCTCTAAGAAAGCACGAAAGAATGACAATGATAACCGAATTTACTTGCTAAAAGCTGCGATTTCATGCCATTATTTGGAGCTATGACAGAAGTGCATATCGGATATCGAAACAAGTGCTTTCACGCGAGCTATCCCGAACAAAAATCATGCCTTTTATCACCAATAATGGAAGCGCTGCATTATTTACTTTCCCTGGCGAACCTGCTGCCAAGCAGGCAGTATTTTTGTTGGGTTATTATCATTTTTGTTTCATATATATCATATTGAAAAGGATTTTATTAATAAATTTCAGATAAATCGTGATTCAAATAATACATACGCAGGGAAAAGATATGGTTACAATATGATCACGGCTACAAAACTATGTTGCCTTCTGCCATACCTGGTTGTTGCAATCATATTATTAATGTATTAATCATACCTTGCAAATTTTATGGTAGTCTATAATCATTTTATAATTAAAATCTCTCTTTTTTTCGGTTATCATATTTTTCTCACGTCTGCAATCATATATTATTTGGACAACCATATTCCTCTCTTCGAATTGCAATCATATTATTATTTGCATTGAGAGATATCATGTTCGTAATCATTGGTATGATTTCGACAACTATAAGATGATCAGTATATTTTTTATGAGCGTCATCGATCAGTTAGCGTCATTGTTGTTGGAGATTTTGTGAAAAGAAGTAGCAAGAAGCAATAAAAGAAAACAAACATATTAAAAAAAAAACAAAAAACAGGAAATAAAAGAAAAACTTATTGGTGTTCATTTTAATAGTAAAATTGTTTGTGGAAGAAAGAATTCGGTCTAACCAGGAAACTTGAAATTAGATTGTACTCTAAAGTGTTATAAAATAAGTAAAAAGTAATAAAAAAAGTGATTTATTTTGTACTCACACAGAAAAATTAATGTTGAAGAGCGTCCATAATAAGTAGTGCTACAGCTTTTCATTTTGTACGGAAGTCTATTTGAAAAACTGTACGAAATTGGAGAAAATATAAAGAGTGCACGAAATAATCATAATATGTTTCTAGTGATCATAATATGATCCTAACTGATCACAAAATTTTCGACATGACAATAATATGATCATTGGAAAAATACTGTGATCATCAAGAAAATATTATGATCATAAGGAACATATATGATGATTTTTGGATGTATTGTGAAATTGTATTCTTAGCAATATTTTTCTGCATTTTGTAGCTTCCATAATTTATTTTTATCTCTATATATGTGTAAATTAGTCATTGAATAAATATTGTCAATTATAACATGCATATCTTTTCAATCCAGCTTCAGCAGAATTCTGGGAGAATACTATAGGGATAATACGACAATAATATGATAATATGTAGGACTATAATATGCTAATATTGGGAGCATTTTGCAATCATAGTGAGGTAATTTATTGACCATATTATGACAAAAAAGAGGTAAGAGTATGATTGTCACAACTATGTAATAACATGATTGTCACAATCATAAACCCAAAAATATATGATGCTCTTCGAATATGGTCATCCCAACCATGTTTTTTCTTTGCGTGCACTGCCGACATATAATGCAAGACTGATTTCTTCAAGTGACTATGTATGTATTTTATATGTACTATAAAGGTAATGGATATTAGAAGATTTTTAAATAAATTTAGATAATTTCTGATGTGAACGAAACACTGTCTCGGCAAGAAAGTGATTTAGAAAATTTCCAAAACCAATATGAAGGGAAACTTTTTGAATTTGTTTTAAAATTATACTCTATTAAATAGCAGTTTACCAAGGTCAACAGTAATCAATATCGTAGATGATGTAAACAACTTTATGCTAAGGACCGTAAACGAAGGATTTCAAAATTTATTTAAAGAACATATGCACAATTTTGAAGAACACCTTCTGCGACTTGAATTCCGAAGCTCTTTTGATGAGAAAGTTAAAAGATATAATAAAAGAAATATTTACAGTCAGTGGAACAAATTCAAAATTGGAGAAACAAAAGGAAAAGTGGCTGCAGGCCTGTTCTTGCCGATAAAAAAATAATATAAAAATGTTTTTCGAAATTTCTGAAGTTTTTAATGCTTATTTAACGAATTAAAAATTATATGAAAGTACGGAGGGGTATAAAAGTTAACGATGACCGCTGGAATTTTCGAACCATTCTAATGGCTATCTGGTGTATTTTGAAAATGCAAAAACAACGATTTTTATATTAAATTTTGTTGTAGAATCGAATGGTAAAATCAGATTTCCTATAAATGTAGCTGTTTTTGCTCTGGAGGAAAAGCGTCTTAAAATTAGCGTGTTTGGCCGACTTGCGCCAGTGGAAGGAGTTGAAATAAAAAAGAAAAAAAACGCCATTCTTTTTTTCTATGCAAAAACTTTAAAAAAAAGTAATGATATCCGAAAATCAAATTTTTGTGACGAACTCTATTAAATATACTATGTGGCGTATACTTGATATTGAATTGCCAACCCATATTCAGTATACGCCATAGAATTTATATGTGATATTGCAACTCAATATTCAAGGCATCTTAAATAAAATAAAAAAAATCCGTACAAGTGTCACTAAAAATAACTATATTTAACTCTTTTTTTAACTCATACGAGGGTCTCATGTAGGTATAACTTGAAGTTAACTACACCATTTTCAGTTTTATTTCAGAAAATTCCAAATATATTTCAAAATTCTCTAAAAACTTTTTAAAATTATCCAAAAATGTTTTAAAATTGTCCAAAAATGTTTTAAAATTGCCCAAATATATTTTAGAATTTTCCGAAAAGGTTTCAAAATTGTCTAAAATATTTCAAAATTATCCAAAAATGTTTTAAATTTTTCCAAAAAGGTTTTAAAATTGTCCAAAAATCATTCAAAATTGTCCAAAAATATTTTAGAATTATCCAAAAATCTTTCAAAATTGTCCAAATATTGTTTAAAATTGTCTAAAAAACTTTGATATTTGTCCAGTTGCATTTGAAAATTGTCAAAATTATCTAAATGTATTTCAGAAAATTCCAAATGTATTTAAAAAACTTTATATTTGAATACAAATATAGTCTTTTTAAAGACATTTGGAATTTTCTCAATTACATTTGTAGAATTTTAAAATACAAATGGAATTATTTGAAATGCATTTGGACAATTTTGAAATACAGATTTTAATTTTTTAAATACAAATTAATAATTTTGAAATATATTTGGACAATTTTAAAATATAAATGGAATTTTCTGAATTTGTTAATTCAGTTCGAGGCCAATTTTTTTCAAAAACTGCTATTTTTCTTCATCAGTATACTCTCCTGACAAATACTTCACAGAGTTTTTGCTTTCAAAAAACCTCTGCACTTTCAGAAATGAAAATACGATCGTTTCGGGGATTTGCCAGGTCCCCTTCATCAGTTTTCTTTAGAAAGTGGTGGCATAGTGCAATGCAAATTGAAGCATCATATTAAATGTAGTCTACCACATCAACGAAATGAGAATGGAGCATTTGTAATATTTTAAAATATATTTGTATAATTTTGAAATACATTTTGAAAATTTTAAAATACGTTTTGGACAATTTTCAAATGCAATTGGATAAATATGAAAAGTTTTTAGACTATTTTAAACAATATTTGGACAAAATTGATTGATTTTTGGACAATTTTAAAATATTTTTAGACAATTTTGAATAATTTTTGGATAATTTTAAAACATGTTTGGAAAATTTAAAACATTTTTGGATAATTTTTAAATATTTTAGACAATGAATGTTCTTTAGTTTGACTCTAGATCATAAATTAATATCACTTTCTGTTTAAATTATTTTTCAAATTAAAGAAAGATGATACAATTTTTACAGGTAAATTACAAAGAATAAAAATTTGAAAGAATTCGATAAGGCCACCAAGACCGAATACGTATTTTCGGCTTTCGCTACAAAGCCATCATCAGTATCGTTCGCCTTGAATGGGTTAATAATTTATGATCAAATCTGGCATCAGCGCATGCAAGAGAATATTTTGTAAAACATTCATTCAGCCCTCTAGTAAACACAAATACAAGATTTTTTGCAATCACGTAAGACGTAAAATCAGATAAAAAAATCAATTAATGTAAACCCTGCTTTAGGATACGAGTACCATAAAATATTTATATTTGCTTAATTGCATTCGGTTACACAAACCATCGTGAAAAAATATAACACATCGGCTGAAAAATTCGACTTTATTCATCAACATGGTCTCCTTCAAGAGCGATACAATCGCTCCAATGCCTTTCTAACATTTAGATACCTTTTTATAGAATTATTTATCTTTGGCCTCAAAGTAGGTCTCTGTTTCTGCAATTATCTCTTCATTCGAACCAAATCTCTTCCAGCGAACATTTTTTTGAAGTCTGAAAACAGGTATAAATCGCTGCACAGAGGAGTATTTGACCGGAAAAGCTGGCCAAAAAGGCAAAAATGAATTTAAATAAATCTAAAAAACAAAGTACGCAGCTGAATAGACAACTAAATTCTGCATTATATTCTCAATTCTCAAGACATTAAGTTGAGATTTGTTGTTTCGGGACACTGTTAAAGTCAGGAACGTTAAAAAAGTTCATCCCTTTTTATTGATTTTTTTCAGTTTTAAGAGGTTTTTATGATATTTTTATGGCTGAACGATTGCAAATTTTAATTTTATTTTTCTTTTTTCAATGAAAGATTTGATTAATGCTATTTTCAGCAATTTTTAAAAAATTTTATCTTAAATATTTATGTTCGAACACTTCGTTCAAAAATTAAAAAAACATTTTTTTACACACTTTTTTTTGCAAAAAAAAAAATTAGTAGATTTTTAAAAGCCAAGATAGTAAGTGTAGTAAAAACGTTATACACCAAAATCAAATTGGAAATCTCTTATTTCAAACAAAAGAAAAAAAGTTTGCGCAAGTTTGCGCCATGATTTTTGGTGATTTTTTGAAAATTTATTATTTTTTAAATTTCTGCTCATCAGGCACTTTTTCTCATATTTTTTTGTGAGTCATAAACATAATGATGCGGCCAAATTAATAATGGATATAACGAGCTCTCCTTGAAAAGCAAGAATGTGCAAGCAATCTTTATCAACTTCTGAGGTCAACCCGGTACGAAAAACCAATATGAAATTATATTGCTAAAACTTGCTAAAAAAATTTCTTGTCCTACTGAAGATGCCATATCCGTAACTGAAACCTTATCGGAAGTTAAGCTTCACTCTCTTCTCGACCGATTATGTAAATACCTTGATGATATTTTACTGCAGTTGGACTATGAAGAACCTCATTTTCTGGAACTTATAAGTAAATAGGGTTGTGATGGTTCGCACCAATCATCTTATATGCAAAAATTTGAAAATAAAAAGTAAAGTGATGCTAGTATATTCCAAAGCCCTTGTGTGCCTTTAATTAATTAAAATGCTAATGGCAAAATAAAAACGGTACACACAAAAAGCTTGGCGGTAGAATCTACTAAAGAAGAGAGTTAAAACAAAGGTATATGCAGTTAAAAAGGCGACAAAGGTATTTACTTTTAAAATAACTCAAAATGTTGTTATTTTTAACTGTTGAAAAATAACTAACAAATGCGTTAAAAAATAACTAATGATGTCGTAAAATTAAGTGAAAACTTTTTACTACTAAAATTTTAAAACGGCTGACAAAATGGGTAAAATCTACTGTATTTTACAGTTAATTCTTTTGATAATATATTTCAATAAAAAAAAAACAATTTTTTCTTTCGATTAAAAAAATAATCGTAACTACTTCAGCCTACTTAAAATTTTAAGTAAAAATTCCACACGGTTGTTCAATTATTATGCTGTTATGCATTGGAGATACAATACAAGTTTTGATTTTTATTTGCAATAAAATAACTTATAAAAATAACTATTTACTGTTAAAGTACGTTTTTGGAACTTGTTCATTATGATATTAAAAATAACTGCTTTAAACAACTGTTACGAAATTACAGTACTTTTCGTTAGTTGTTTCCTTAAATAACTGTCATAACAAATGCTTTCCATTTTCCATAGAAAAACAACAGTAATTACAGTTAAAAACAACAATTATTGATTACTATACAAACAACTATGATGTAGTAACTGTCAAACTTTTTTGAGTGTATGGAAAAATCCAACAACATCCTCAACTAGGTTGTGTAGACCATTCCGCATTTTAGTTTTGAAAAATCTTGACTAGTTCCGGAGATACAGCATGAATTTTAGTTCCAAATATTTTCACTAGGGGGCGTTGCAAAAGCACAAAATAATCTAAAATACTTTCCTTATATGTATCTTAAAACTTTGGTCGATAAAGGATTAAAATACAAAATAATAAAAAAAAATTGGAAACTCTCATTCTTCTGCGAAGTACGAGAGGGAGGGGAATCAAAATCAGCACAAACCCTCCAAAAATCCGGCACTAGATTCTTTTTATCAAACTAAACCTAAATATACCAAAATCTCCGAAGTTTTAGTTCACACGTTTTATAATTTTGGCCAGCTTTTCGGGTCAAATACTCCTCTGTGCGCTGAGAGCCAAATCTGGGTGCGGAAGCTATTGAAAGTGTAATTCATGCAATTGGGCCATGTTAGTTAACGACTGCGCATTGTCTTGGTGAGAGACCAATTTTCAATTTTTCTTCTCCATATGGGTGGTTTTTTGCGATTTCCCCTCTTCAAATGCACCAGTTGGGCCATGTAGCGATCGCTATTGATAGTCTGCCCATTTTCAAGGTAATCAATGTACAAACCTCCAGCCGTATTCCAAAATACTGATGCCATAACTTACCCAGCTGACTGTTGCGTCTTTGGCTTCTTCGGGCGAGGTTCGCCACTTGCTGTCCACTCAGCTGACTGCCGATTCGTCTCTAGAGTAAAGTGGCAGATTAAAGTTTCGTCCATTGGTACATACCGACGCAAAAAATTGTTCTTGTCTCGCCGAAAAAGCTCCAAACAGCTCTCAGAATCATCGAAACGTTGTTGTTTTTGGTGCACTGTGAGCAAACGCGGCACACATTTCGAAAACAGCTTTATCATGGACAAATGATCATGCAAAATAAAGCCGACACGTTCCTTCGATCTCTTTGAGGTATCAGCTATCTTCTGAAACTTCACTTTACGGTCTGCCAAAACGATTTTGTGAACTTTTTTGATGTTTTCCGTTATCACCACCTCTTTTGGGCGACCAAGGCGTTCGAAGTACGACCACTTTAAAGTCAACAAACCACTTTTCTACCATTTGAAACAATGATAAATCAACACACGAAAGTGCTTTGAATCCATTGTTTTTAAAATCGCAAAAGTAGCGTCACTAAAATAGCTGTAACTTGTCCACTAACGAACGAATTGTCATTAAATTTTGAGTGGTATCATCTGAAGGTTGGTAGTTACAAAGTTTCATTTGTGGCGCCATCTATGTGTCATCATACGGACTTTTCAGCCGATGTGTTATATAAGTTTTATAAGGTAAAAATCTAAAATAATTTCTGATTCGATTTGACTCTTCGTAAAAAATAAGTGTCGCCCTAATGCATATACATAAGTAAGTACGAAAACTCATAATTTTATTATTACAATACGTTATGTTAATTTTAAGCTTTTCATGCGCAGTTATAACATAGTTTTTGTTGTTTCAATCATAGTTTATATATACAATTTATATGTTTTTTTTTTTATAAATTTTCAATATTTTTGTTTTTTTTTTAACATTTGATTGATTGTTATGAATAATTTTTAAAATTTTTTCATAATTGAAATAATAATCCTCTTATAATAATTGTGGAATTTTGTATTATTTTTTTATCAAAAGCGATTGCTTCATAAGTCTGATTGAAAGTAGACACCAAGTAAAATTAAATCAATGTTATATTTAAGAGTCTTATGTCGGAGTATTTATATATTTTTTTTTCTAAACAATATTAAAGAGTTTTTTTTAACTATTCTAATAATGTTTAATTTAACTGATAACGTCTTTATAAAACTAAAGATGAAACTTTTTTTTATATTTTTTAATTTGCAACACATATCAAAAAGTACACAATCTGCAAATCGACTCAGAAAGTGATTATTCTATGTCATTCGGTTACTATAAAGTGGGTCTACTCATATTATTTTTGGTCGTTACAAACATTAGCACAAACTCATTACACTATGCGACAGTCAAAATCGGGATGGGATGAAACCAACGGGAAATGTTATATCGGTCAAAAACAAGTTATATGTGTCCCGGCGTTTCGCTGGGTCACCCCTAAGAATCGAGATATATCTTTTTTTTTGACATAACTCGAGAACCACTAGTCCGATTTTGCTCAAACAATTTTAAAAAAATTAAAAATTACAATTCCTTTAATCTGTTCATATAACGTTTTTCTATATACTCAACAGTTTTGCCGGTAAAAATAAATGTTTGTTACCGCTACCATAAAAATCAGTAACCTTTTGTTTATTACTTTTTTTTATATTTTAGGCAAAAAATATTTCTTTCTTCATACATTTATTTTTACCGGCAAAACTGTTGAGTATATAGAAAAACGTTATATGAACAGATTAAAGGAATTGTAATTTTTAATTTTTTTAAAATTGTTTGAGCAAAATCGGACTAGTGGTTCTCGAGTTATGTCAAGAAAAAGACCACCAAAAGTCAAATCAATATATCTCGATTCCTAGGGGTGTCCCAGCGAAACGCCGGGACACGTATAACTTCTTTTTTACCGATATAACTTTCCCCGGTAGTTTGAACCCTTCCCGATCACTGACCCCTACCATTTGTCTCACAGTGTTATCAGAGAACATACATACATAGAAATTTAAGTTCTATTTAATTTTTTTTTATTTTTCCCAATATGGAAAACAAAGTCTTCTTCTTTTTACATTGTTGTTGTTTGACATTAGTTAGAATCATTCCTGCGTATTTTGTAATCGTCAAAAGTTAAACCGTTTGCTGTCACTAATACATGTGCATGATGAATGCAACCATGTTATCGTACTATGTCTTTTACTTTCGTATATTTTACTACTGTGGTGTTGGTTCAGACTTTTAAAAACATAATTCCGTAATTCGATTTTTTAATCTGATTCAATTTTATACAAATCTATTCGCGAAACTTATTTTATTGATTGAATTATTGCCTACTTTATTCAATCAATATCAGTAATAATTTTATTTCTAAAAAAGAATAAAAACAAAAATATACATACATATATATTTCTGATTCGAGCGCATTATTAAGCGTATTTTTTAATAACCTGGATTTCGATTTTTTCATACAAAAAGTGGATTTATTAAATCCAAAAAAAAGTTGGATTTATTTATCTGGGTTTACACATAACAATAAAAACCCAAATATATGAAACATCCTGTTAATTTAATGTCAGAAAAA
Source organism: Leucophora obtusa (assembly GCA_949987735.1). Classification (NCBI taxonomy): domain Eukaryota; kingdom Metazoa; phylum Arthropoda; class Insecta; order Diptera; family Anthomyiidae; genus Leucophora; species Leucophora obtusa. The sequence goes on from OX465296.1 coordinate 176,487,928, forward strand.
AAATACGAATGAAAGTTAAAAGAGAAACAAAAAAATTTAAACACTGGCAAACAAAAGCTTTTACTTTAAATTTTTTGTATTGAATGTATATAGAAAAAAAACTACACCTCACCAAATATTTATTTTCCATCGAGGACAAGGAGAAATAGGTGAAATAGAAATGGCAATTTTTCACTCTACTGTAAGTAATTTAATTAAATCCAATTGGTGAATTTTAACAGTGGAATATTTTAATTGTATAGAAATAACCATTGAAGTGATGAAACTCAAAAGAAATACTACTTCTTACCATAAAATCCTGCATCATTGTATTTATTACTAAAAAATTAGGATGAAAAAAGTCCGTATAACTCCATCTATTGAGCACCTTGGGAACTACTTTTTGGATTTATTAAATCCAAGTGATTAAAAAATACGGCTATTATTTTTTATTGATTCGCTAATTAAAATTATTTTTTTTATAATTTTAATTAGCGAATCAATAAATTAATTTTAGTCATTAATACACTCATATAAAAAAATTAGTAAATAAATTTGTAAACAGTTTTTAATCGCACTTTACTATTTTTGTACTAATTTTTAGTACAATTTTTTTTAGTAATAATTTTTCCTATTCTCTTATTACAAATTGCAGATCTTTGTTTTACTGATTGTCGTTGCTGATTTCAGCAAAACATTTTACTAATTTTTCAAGTGCTCAACTTAGCAATAAAATATACTAATTAAACAACAAGTGGATACTTAAGTAAATTTTATTAAAAGAATTCGTTGATTTTTTAGAATTATTGTTTAGTTTTCATTTGTTATTATTGATATATTCTTAGTTTGAAAATAAAACTCAGAAAATTTTAATGTATCTCCAATGTATAAAAAGGTAATAACTGGAGAACCCTTTGCAATTTTTACTCCAAATTTCAAGTATGATGAAGTAATTATACATATTTTACAATGGAAAGTAAAAAAAAAATATTTTTTTTTTATTAAATTTGATTTTAATTTTTTTTAGAATTTACAGTTTGTTTATTTTTTAGTAAACTTTTTTGCTAATTTTAGCAGATTCATTTAAATTGCTGTTTACAATAATTTACAGAGATTTAGTAGCGTCTACTAATTATTTATAAAAAACTTATTGTACTAAAATTACACAATACAATAGGAAAAAAAATTACGATGTTCTGACAAGGAATTCTGGTAGAGGGTAAAAAAATATACATGTGTTTCCGTTTTGGAAGATCACATCGGAATTTTATTTTAGGGGGTTAAAATTTCCCCCTTTTTCAAATGTTTATTGTGAATCGACATAGGAAACCATATAAATCTTCCAATTTAGGTATAGGACGTGTTCAGCGAACTTATGTAAAACACTATGGGGAAAATTTCTATGAAACATTTTAACCCTCTAACTCTTCAATTAAAGTGCCTTTTTTTGTCCCCTTTTTAAAAAGGGACAAAAAGACCCGTAAGTTGGGGAGTTGGAGGGTTAAAATGTTCCACAAAAATGTTCTTCGTTGTGTTTTGCATAAGTTCGCTGAACACATGCTATACCTAAAATGAAAGAGTCACATGGTTTTATCCTAAAATCCAGGGTTGTTGGACATTTGAGCACCAATTTTGAATGAGTACGAGATTAACCCTTAAACACACTTTAAGTTTTCACTTATTTCTGGCATTGAAGTTAAATTTTCAACTTTCATGTCTTCAGAGACTTTTAGTAGAATTTCATGACAAATATTTTTGCGGAACATTTTAACCCTCTTACTCAAAATTTTGTTATTCCCCCAATCAGCGTTGGGTTAAAAATGAGCAATATCGGTGCAGCGATTCAAAAATTGTGAGTAAAAATATAAGGGCACTTCGAAATTGTCTACAAAAAGTAGTACATTTGATTGCTTTGTTAAATGGTTGTGAAATGTATTGAACTTTATATAGTAATGAAAAAGTTGTATGGAGATGTTTATGGTGTCCTCACATTTTCAATTACAAGTTTTGAATTGCCAGACTGATTTTGATTATATTTATTTAACACAAGGCTTCTTGGTAGAGTAACAAACAACCTAACTAAAAATTAATCGTAAAAAAATTAAAAAAATCGCGTGATTTGGGGTCCTTGGGGGCCATAATTTTCGAATACAAATATCTTTTTTTAGGAGCTAACTTAGAAAAACGGCTAGCACCACTGGATACTGGATTCAGCGTACCCGGATTAGTTTTACCCACTGGGTGCCCCACGTGTCGGAAAAAAAGCCTTCGATTCGTGAACAGTGTATTTAGTAAATTTTTTAACTGATTTCAATTGCAGTTTACAACAATTATTCTAGAACTTAGTAGCCGCTACTAATTTTTTCTACTAATTTTATTGCACTACAAATCGGTGACATGTGTTGTTAAAATTAGCAAAAAATACCGCTGGGCTCAAACAATTAAATTTCCCGTAATAAGAGCAAAATGTTTAGCAGCTATTACAGACTTTTTTGGTTTGGTTGATTCACCCCCTGTTTTTATAAAGCGAACGGAATTATTCCGCCAGAGCAATTGTGTGTATTTTGTTTTTGTTACAATAACAAAATACACACATTCCTCAGGCGGAATTATTCCTCTCGCTTTATAAAAACAGGGCGTTAATCTTTGAAAATAATTATTTTTGAATCAATTTTTCAAAGCTGTGGTTTGACTTATACTTGGCGAATTATCTCATCGATTCAAAGTTGAATGAATATAAATATCATTATATAACATATAACATCATTATACTTACCCAACAAAACAGAGATGCCGAAGCAGTAGAAAAAGCACTACAATTGATGATCTAGATGTACTTCTGTTTTAAGATAAACACTAATGATTTTAACATTGAGTTGTCATAGGAGAGGAGTACTCCTACTTCAACATTTTTTCAGTACTTTTTGAATGAGCGCAAAGGAAGCGCTATTTCACCAATTAAAAGTTAAAAAATAAATTCTTCCCAAAAAAATTATATTTTTTTTAATTTTACAAAAGTTTTTTATTGCCGTATCGAACTTGCGACCTCACGATTGCTAGTCTAGCGCTCTACCACTGTGCTATTCTTTGATATGAATGTTGACTGGCATAAAAACACCACTTTGTTACTGCGAGATATAGTTCCTTAAGGGCGGATTATGAGACCGTAAACGTAAATGTGATGTAACTGTACCGTGCCGTAGCTAAAAATACACTTATAGATTACCGTAAACGACATTACTATTTAGCATCTATTTCATGTGGTTTTATATTTTATTCTAAATTTTTCCATTTATTTGTTGATTTTTATTCCTTATTTGTTGTTTGAATCAATTTTCTTTATTAATTTCATATTTTTTCCGACTAAAATCATTCAGCTGTTTCGATGCCGGATAGAAAATTCTGATTTCAACGGAATGATCCGGCAAGTACGTTTACATTTACGTGTTAGTAACCATTCGTATACATTTCTTCTTGTGGTTTCGAAACAGCTGATTCGTTACAGATACGTTTACGGTTGGGTAACTCAGCCTTTATTCTCTTCAATGAAAGTACTTATTAAACAAGTGTAGAAGGTGCACTCCAATTCAATATTGGTTTCAGTACTATTTTTACAGCTACATAAAAATCAATTTCTCCCCATTGTTTTTATATTTACATATTTTTAAAAAATTTTAAAATTAAAAAAATATTGAATTTAAACAAATTAATTATAAATATTAATAAAAAAATTAATAGAATACAAAAAATTAAAAAAAATATTGGTCCCGCCAGGAATCGAACCCGGGACCCTCTGTTTGAGAATGCTGATGATACCAAAATCACTTTTTACGATCACTTTTAGAGAAATTACTCTTAGAAGCAATACTTAAGTGATTCTTTGGATGTGGTTCAGAAGTAATTCAAAAAAAGCTGTAAAAATGTAATAACGGATACTTGGGAAGCAACGAAAGAAGTGATTTTTTGAAGTTGTTCAGAATAACTTCTAAAAAAGCAGTAAAAATACACTAATGGATACTTGTGAAGCATTGAAAGAAGTAAAGCACTACTTGCAATTTTTTTTGCTGGGTAAATCATTGATTTAAAGCAAAGAGTATACATAATAAAGAGATTGGGGGACTCTCTATCACTGAGAAAGCATTTGTTCTATTATGTGCCTTGGAACAGGAACATACTCAAACCAATATCACCCAGCAAACATGGCAATACGAAGAAGATTCTCCGAACATACCGCCAGGAAGAAAACATTTATTGCCGGCATTATAAATTTCGTATTCCGGAAGTTTCCTCCGTCGGAAACAACTGTTACACTAAAACAATACTTCCAGGCAATATGAAAGCAATCTCATATGGAAGATAAAAGGGATATCGTTAAACAAACTTCCAGTACAATAAAAAAACGATTTAATTTTTTCATTATTAAATTTAAGCCTGAAAAACAATATCTGCATACATAATCCATTGACCAACTTATAAATTATCTTGATTTCATCTTAGCCGATTTTTCCCGCGCAATTAATCTTAACTTTTCACGAGTTTATTTCACGAGTTTATTTCCTATTTTGATTATTTTTGTACAAATTTAGTTTTAATTTTTTCCAAATTGATAAAAGATTTCAAACAAATTTGCTTTATCTTCCAAATGATACAAATATGATATTGCCGCAATATGTTATGAAAAAAGATAAAATTTTTGAACTATTTTTTTACAAATATCGCCGAATTATCTTCCAAGTGATAAAAGGAAGACAATTTCAAAGTAAATACTACTTGATTATTTTCATTCAAATAACAAATATAAGATATCGCTTTAATATCTTCTTGGAAGGTATCTTTTAAATGTTTGCAGGGTCTTTATGTGCGCTCTTTGTATGACTTAAAACATCGATTATAACCAGGGATGGAAAATAATAATTTAGTTATAAAAATCAAGAATGGAACTATACTATGGAATTATACTATTCCAACAGTATTATAGCCCTAGATTATGAATTTTAAAAAACCATACGTAAAAAATTGCAAAATAATTTCGGAATGCGAAAAAAGGCTTTGGGGTTCAAAAAATTAATTAAAAGATTAACATTCTGCAAACGATGCCAAAATTTTCTTTTTTTGCAACTAACCACCAAACTTTGTTTTATGAAATGGGCATTATACTCCGTAGATTATAAATTAAAAAAACCGCATTTAAAAAATTGCAAAATAATAGAGGAGCGCGAAAAAATACTTTGTGGTAGAAAAAAATAATTAAAAAACTCAAACAGCGATTAACAATCTGCAAAAGAATACAATGACGCAAAAATTTTTCTTTTTGCAAATATTTTTTTCGTGATTTATTTTTTTTTTTTGCAAACTAAGCACCAAACTTTGGTGTATAAAATTGGAACTATAGACCCTAGATTATAAATTTAAAAAAACCACACTTAATAAATTGCAAAATAATCGCGGAAAGCGAAAAAAGGCTTTATGGTACAAAAAATTAATTAAAAAACTTAATCAGCGATTTACATTTTGCAAACAAATATATTGATGAAAAAATTTTTTCTTTTTGCAAATTTTATTTTTCGCGATTTTTTTTTGCACCTAGCCACCAAACTTTGTTGTATGAAATGTGTATTATAGTCCCTAGAGTATAAATTAAAAAGAAACGTACTTAAAAAATTGCAAAATAAAAGCGGAACGCGAAAAAAGACTTTTTGGTACAAAAAATTAATTATGAAACATAATCAGCGATTTAGATTCTGCAAACAAATATATTGATGCAAAAATTTTCCTTTTTGTAAATTTTATTTTTCGCGATTTTTTTTGCAACTAGCCACAAAACTTTGTTGTATGAAATGTGCATTATAGCCCCTAGATTATAAATTAAAAAAAAAACGCACGTGAAGAATTGTAAAATAATAGCGGAATTTGAAAAAAGACTTTATGGTACCAAAATTTAATCTCTAGGTTATATATTTAAAAAAAACCGCACTTAAAAAGTTGCAAAATAACGGCGGAATTCGAAAAATGGTACAGAAAATGAATTAAACGAGGTAATCAGCGATCGACGTTCTGCAAACGAATATATTGTTGCGAAAATTTCGCTTTTTGCAAAAGCTTTTTTTTCGCAATTTGTGCTAATATTTGCTAATATCTAAATATTTAATTTTAATTTTTTTTTATCGAGCCAAAGAGGAAGCTATATTTTAGTTACTTACATTTTTAAATATGTAAGAGCAATCTAACATTTTTTGGTATAAGAGCCCGATTAAGTGAGCCTTTTCCATCCCTGATTAACCAGTCGGAGTTCGTACCTGTTCCAAGCCGCATAATATTTTTTTAAAATAAAAAATATTGAGAGAGTTGCAAGGCCATTGTTTAAAGTTATTATAAATTGTTCACTGATTCCAAAAATTAATAAATTTTTATGCGAGTTGATTAAAAAAAGAATTACATTTTTCAAGCTCTGTATAGGTTATAGTTGTAAAATTTGGACTTTAGAATACTACACTCAGAGAATTTCTGCAGCCAAAATTTGTTAGTGGTTTAAGTAGTATTTGAGTAATTCCATTTAAAGTGAAGCTAACATTCATTTGTAGAAGAAATGTAAATTTGAACTAGATTCGTAAACCATTAGAAAGCAAATAAAATACTGAGAATTCGTAACGTTAATTTCATTCAGTCATTTTGTTCAAAAAAATGTACTATGTACACTCTAATTAAATTCTGTTGAAATTTACCCAACTTATAGTAGTAGGAAACTGAACTCCTACTATAAATTGGGTAAATTTACTCTATGTGCGTAATTGAAAAAAAATACGCACATTGTGTTTAAGTTGGTGCACAAATAATTTGTAATTTTACATTGAAAGTGCGTAAAAATTAAATGAAATTTTTAAATTAGTGTGTTTATTTACTAAATTTGTGTGTAAAAAAGCACGTTTCACGTGTAAATGTACGCATAAAATGAGTAAAAATCCACAAAAAATGCGCAAACATCCACAGAAAGTGCGTAAAAATCCAATATAATGCGTACATTTACAACAGTTGTGCTAACTTTAAGCACCACCCTAAAATTTTTTTAAAATAAAATAACAAATTAATTTTTAGTACGTATTTTATTAATAATAATATCCAAGTCATTCTCTAATAATCGTTTATGTCCAAATTGGTCGTTTTGGGATCTTAAGGCATTTGTATAAAATTCATATAAAAATTTGTTATAACTATTGGATGGGTGCGATGACTCCTGCTCAACAAAATGCCTTCTTTGAAAGGGAGGCAGTAACCGTCAACAATAACGGGAAAAAACGCCTTAAGAGAGATATAGCCTACGCAGGAACAACTGAGTGCAATGACTCCTGCTTAACAAAATGCTTCTTTGCAAGTTAGGCAGTACTCAATGAATACTGACTTTGTTGAGCAGGAGTCATTGCACCCAGTTGTTTTACAAAGGCCGTATCTATCTTACGGCATTTTCTCCCGTTATTGTTGACGGTTGTTGGTTGACTGCCTCCCTTGTAAAGAAGGCATTTTGTTGAGCAGGAGTCATTGCACCCACTTGTTCCTGCGTAGGCCGTGTCTCTCTTACGGCGTTTTCAATTTTGAAATGAGGTTTAGACTACCACATGCGTTAGCAATAATTACCAAAAACAATTTCATGCTTATGTTGCTATTTCCAGACTCTAATGTGTTTGTGGAAATGTTGTAATTCACTAAAAATAATCCGTTTTCACTTTTTCTTTTTATTATTTATAATTTTTTTAAAATTTTTTCCAATTTGAAATGTCAGAGTATTTATTACTATTATAGGATAGTATATTTACCAACTTTATGCGTAAAAATTTTATTTAACAAAACAATAGTAAGTTTAGGCACAATGTGTTTATTTATAAACACATAATGTCTAAAAATACTTTGTGTGTGTATTATTGTGTATGGAAGTGTGTATGAAAAAAGTTTACGCATTTTTTTGTTTATATTTACCGAATATTCGTAAAATTAAACAAAATTTTACCCATTTTATAGTAGTAAATTTACAAAAAATTTTTAGAGCGTAGATCAGTAATTTTTGTTCTTTAGACTAAGTTGTGGTTCATTTTATTAACAGTCAAAACAAAACAAAATGTAAGTTGAATTTAGTGGAGTGTTAGTTGTCTAGTTTTCAAGTTAACTTTAATTTGTTTTTAAATACATTTTTAGCAGTCTTTACATGCAAAATATTTTAAGTGTAAATACTAACCAATACTTTTTCAGCATTGCCTTGTTACTTTTTATAATCACACATAACAGGACAGTATTTTCGTACCCAAAATAGTTTTCATATGTATATACATAAAAAATACAATTCTGAAAGTACTGAGTAGGTTCCTTAAAGTATTGAGTCATCGAAAAAACGATTAATATTGAGTACTCAATACCCAAATATTCAATACTTTTACATTACTAGTAGGTTATAAAAATTGCCATTCCGACTCCCAACTATGCTTTTTATGATCATTTTCTTTTACAGTTTTTGTGTAACGTTTTGGTAACATTGGCCTTAATCATCATTTTTGCTTATTGACACCACCGTGTTTGGTATATAACAATTATTTTAAATTCAAATTTAATTTAATTATAAAAGTTTTATAATTGTGAAATTATTATATAATATGATAAAATATTCTGTTTAATTATTTACAAAAATATTTTTCATACATATGTAAACAAATTTTGTAAGCCGAAGATTAATAAGGTGGCACTTATTTCATAGTTTTTAGAAAAGAAATGAAAAATATAAAATATATGAATTATAAAAAGCCAACTTATTTTGAGCAGTATTTGAAATGCGTAATAGTTCCTTGTATTAGAAGAATATAAAATAAAATTTTTCGGCACATGTATAAAAAATGTGTGATTTGGCAAACAGTTTGTTTAATTAAATTCAAATTCCTATCAAATTTCTTTATTCGTAATGTAGACATTAATTTTTGTCCAGAATAATTCCAACCTAGTAGTACTATACATATGTTCATGGAAACATAAACCCACCGCACATATGAATCAACTTACACTACATTTTTATAAAATATTCCTGTTGTTGGATGGAAAACCACACGCAACATGCCTGCTGTTGTTCTTTCTTTGATTTCATATTGCTGGTGTTTGTGTGTTTGTCCAAACCCCAAACAGATTTTTCATGAATGAATTAATGTATGAATGAAATGAAAGCGTCTGGATTCACGTGATTTATGAACAATTTACTACAATAACATTGAGATTTTGCTTTAACTGTTTTTTTTTTTAGTATTTTTTTTTTTTATCACAGTCAGCCACATTATGAGGTTGGCCGAAAGCAAAAAAAAAAAAAAGCGGAAAACAAAATGAAGAGCTGACGAAATGAGCAGTGTTGTACTATATTGTAGAGTTGAGTTGCGTTGATCTGGTTCGGCCCGATACGTGTTACATTTTAATGAGTTTTTTGTTGTGTTTTTGGAGTTTGTTGTTGATGAAACATAAACAAAATGTGATACTCCTGATGCCACCACAGCCCATCATTCCCGCCCACACTGCAAAAACCATACTCTTGGGTTTATATATATGCAGATTACAAAGCTTAGGTATGGGAAATTTACTTTGAACTAGGGGAAATTTGTTTTGAAATCAAAGCAATTTGCTTTAAAATCAAAGAAATCCTCTCAGTTTGCAAACAAATTTGCTTTGAAATCAGGGAAATTTGCTCAAAAAGGGGGAAAATCTCTCATTGGGAAGCCCGTTACCGAATCTTTGTAATCTGTACAAAATTTTGTTGGGGCCGTGAGAGTAAGCGTATCTCTATTGTTTATTCTTACTCTATGACGCAACTGTTTGTATATTCTTTTCTACCCAACTGAAGTGAAATTCTACGGAAAAATAAAACAAGTTTGTCATATATACAACTTCACTCATAGAAATAAAATTGTAAAAATAGCAGAAAAAGTTACTAAAAAATAATTGCAGAATAAACTGCTGAAATTAGTAGATTTTTTGCTAAAGTTGCGTTTACATCTGTTTTCAAATCCCGAGATTTCAATGGAAATCTCGAACCGAAATCTTGACCGTTTACATTTGCACTTTATGACAGTAGCGAGATTTCGATTTGACAGCTGCACTTTTTTTGTAAACAAAGTACCATAAAAAAATAACCTCAAATTAAAAATATTTCTAAAAACCATTTTATTCATTGGCGGATTACAATTTACATTATTTTATGTAAAGATCTAACGCTAAATATGTTAGTAAATTTGTTTTTTTATAAGGACGACAAGCTAGAACCCAGATTTTGCAATATTTTGGCGGAAGGAAGACATGCACTTCCCAATGCTTTCTTCATAGTTATGCTTCGCGGGAAGCAAAAATTAGAACCACGCAACACTGAAGTCTAAAAGTCTAAAGTCATATTTATTAAATTAATAATAATTTTTTTATTTCATTATTTTGTGTTATTTTTAGGTTATTTTTTTAGTCAGCTGTTGACCATCGTTGCCACTTTTTCATGCAAAAATTCTACAAATTAAGCAAAACACAGTGTTGTATTCTGCAAAAGTCTCCAGATTTATGAGATTTTTATGAGATTTCTTAGAAATCTCGCAAATTTACGGGATTTCCTTTGTATGGGGAATCTCGGGATTTCACATGAGATTTTCACTGAAATCTCAATTTTAGTCGAAATCTCGGGATTTGGGTGCAGATGTAAATGCAACATAAATATTATTAAGATAAGAAGAGCAAATATAAAATTGTTAAATTTACAAAAGTTTAGTTATATGTATTTGAGTTGACCTTTAGTTAAGTAACAAAAAAAAAAATTACACTGAGAAACTTGCAGAAAATTTTGCTAAATATTAGTATACTAAAAATAGCGAAAGCAAACTGTTATATGTACCTACAAAATTTTTATTATATTTAACTTAAATTTAGTTAAAAGCAAATAACAATCTATTCTGCCAAAATCAACGGAAATATTTGCTAAAAAAAATAGTACAATGCCGATTTCAGAAATCTTAGTATTTCTTAGCATTAAAAAGAAATCGAAAAAAAACTTTGAAAGTTTTAAATTTTTTGTCTACTAAATTGAACAACTTTTCATCGACAGAGTATTAAAAATTAATATAAAAATTGTGCAGCTGTAGACTATCTACTCAATTGTAATTAAGCCTTTACCGCTTTAGCACACAAAAATTTATCAAAAACTTCTCACTTTGTAATAACAATTTATTAATTTAGTGTGTTTTAAATCACACCTGTCATCACTTAACTTTTTATTAACTAACACTCAAATTAAATTGCTTCTAATGAAGATATTTAAGTATTTTATGTGCAAAACTAATTGAAATTCATTACAAATCTTTAGCAAAATGATACAATTACAACAGATTGTTTTGTCTTTTCATAAAATTCGTGTTGGACTAACTACTACATACATATATTTACATTTGCTTAAATGTGGACTAAAGAATTTTTAAATAATTTTTGTATAATTAATTTTAGGAAAACTAGTCACGTTTTTTATAAAACATTGCAAACATAATTTCAGTAAATTATAACACAAAACAGGAGCTAAAAAGTATATTTTTTATTTTAACATGTAACTAAGTAGTACTTGTTATACATGTTGCAAACATTTTTCTTTTAGGATTTATAATTTTTAGATAAAAAAAAATATGTTTTTGTATAACGCTAAAAGAGATAAAATATGACATCGTTTTTAAGAAGTTTATATTTTTTGAGCGCTTTAAACAAATACTACACAGTGAATATAATTCATAAAATACACCATGTAACAATAGCCCAATTTTGTTTTATTGGATTTTAACAAATCTGTAGTTGCACACATAATAATCCATGCATAAAAATACGAAATTAATGTCAAAACAACAAAAATTTTCGTAAAATAAACCATTTTTCGTATATTTTACAAACTTTTTTGTTATTTTGACATTTTTTCGTAATTTTATGCACGGATTATTACACTATGCGACAGTCAAAATCGGGATGGGATGAAACCAACGGGAAATGTTATATCGGTCAAAAACAAGTTATACGTGTCCCGGCGTTTCGCTGGGTCACCCCTAGGAATCGAGATATATCTTTTTTTTTTGACATAACTCGAGAACCACTAGTCCGATTTTGCTCAAACAATTTTAAAAAAATTAAAAATTACAATTCCTTTAATCTGTTCATATAACGTTTTTCTATATACTCAACAGTTTTGCCGGTAAAAATAAATGTTTGTTACCGCTAGCATAAAAATCAATAACCTTTTGTTTATTACTTTTTTTTTAATATTTTAGGCAAAAAATATTTTTTTCTTCATACATTTATTTTTACCGGCAAAACTGTTGAGTATATAGAAAAACGTTATATGAACAGATTAAAGGAATTGTAATTTTTAACTTTTTTTAAAATTGTTTGAAAAAAATCGGACTAGTGGTTCTCGAGTTATGTCAAAAAAAAGACCACCAAAGGTCAAATCGATATATCTCGATTCCTAGGGTTGACCCAGTGGAACGCCGGGACACGTGTAACTTCTTTTTTACCGATATAACTTTCCCCGGTAGTTTGAACCCTTCCCGATCACTGACCCCTACAATTTGTCTCACAGTGTAATTTGCCTCAAAATGTTGTGTCTTTTAGAAGGCTCATATTTTTGTCTAAAATATGATAAATTTTTGACAAAAAAAATTTTTAAAATTTCAAAAAAATGTATTTTATTTCAGTTATAGAATAAGAACCCTCAAAAAAGTACCCAAATTTTGCTGGCTGGGTAAATAACGGTGCATTCATAAACAAAATATAGTTTTTGATTGAACTTTTTCTAACTTTCCCTTATGTAAGTATTTGTGGGATATCCTGGATTTTCCAAGTATTTTACTAGTGATAATTTGGCAGATTTTACTAACATTCCTTACCAGTTATTTCCGTAAATATTTTTGGCAATAATTGGAACTTACCTAAAATGAAAAAGAAAAAATTGTTTTATTAGAATTATTTATAAAACTTCAAACTTTTTCATATGAGTTAAGGGCATATGTATATAAGTTTGTCATTCTGTTTGGAACATGTAGAGGGTGGTTACATTTTAAGGGCCGATGTTGATTTTGAATAAAACTTATTATTGACATTTCTTTTTATATGATAATATTGGTACACTCACAATATATTTTCCATAACCGATTGAGATTTATTTATAAAGTAATAGGTAAAGTTTGTTTTCAATAAATGAATCAATTAAAATACATTGAAACATATTTAGCGTTTTTTTTTAATCACCTGGATTTAGAATTTTTCATACAAAAAATGGATTTATTAAATCCAAAAAAAAGCTGGATTTAATAAATTCACAATAAAAGCACAAATATATGAAACAGCCTATTAATTTAATGTCAGAAAAAAATAAGAATGAAAATTAAAAGAGAAACAAAAAAATTGAAAAACTAACAAATAAAAGGTTTTTCTTAAATTTTTTTTATGAAATATGTTTAGAAAAAAAAACTACACCTCACCAAATACATATTTTTCATCTTGGACATGGAGAAATAGCTCAAATAGAAATGGCAATTTTTCACTCTTCAGTAAGTAATTTAATTAAATCCAATTCGTGAATATTAAATATTGCAATGGAATTTTTCAATTGTGTAAAAATATAAATTGAAGTGATAAAACTGAAAAGGCAGACTGTTTATCGCTGTTTTATGTAAAATGTAATTATAAATTAAAAGTTAAAGTAGAATCCTTCATTATCGAATTCGGTATTAAAAATTAGGGTGAAAGAAGTGTCGGACAGAAAATTTTTTTAAAATAGGAAAATCTAACCCCATCTGTTGAGCACTTTTAGAAATACTGTTTGGATTTATTAAATCCAAGTGATTAGAAAAAACCGCTATTGTTTAACTTTTTTTTCAATCAATATAAAACAAACCAGAAAAAAATATATATCGTCTCTAGGAATTGTTATTTTCAGTCAAATATTCTATTTTTAGATTTCTATTTTAAAGAAAAAATAATTTAAATAATTTCGTTGTTTTCTGTTTTAAAACAAAAAATTCAAATATTTGCGGTTTTCTTTTTTGTTAAAATAGTTTGTTTAGATACAAAATTATTTCGATTCAAATTACAAGAAATTATTTACGCATACACACAAACATAGCCAATAAAAATATGAACGTTTGTGTTGTGTGTGAGTGTTTTGAAAATCCAAACAAAAAAAAAACTTTCAAATATGAAAAAACAAAACACAAAATCGTTTTTTTAAGTTTTCTAGTTAAAAATTGATGATTGTTTTAATAGACTTTTCAATTATTTTTATTTCTGTTATGGATTGTTTAAACAATGTTTGAAAATAAATATCAAAATGGTTTAAATATAATGAAAAATCAGTAGTCCTTTTTTTAATTGTGTTTTCAATTTAATTTAATATGTACACTAGGTTGGATAAAATATCGGCCAAATGGCCGCCGCGACCTCAGAGGCACAGCTCCATCCGATGGTCCAAATTTTCGATGACGCTGAGGAATAATTGAGGTTCTATGCCGTTAATGTGCCGAATTATCTCATCCTTTAGCTCTTGAATTGTTGCTGGCTTACGTACACCTTTTCTTTCAAATAACCCCAAAGAAAGAATTCCAAACGTGTCAAATCACATGATCTTGGCGGCCAATTGACATCGCCACCACGTGAGATAACACGGCCATTGAACTTCTCGCGCAAAAGAGCCATTGTTTCGTTGGCTGTGTGGCAAGTGGCACCATCCTGTTGAAACCACATATCGTCCAGGTCCACATTCTCAATTTCTGGCCACAAGAAGTCCGTTATAGCGAACACCATTCACGGTAACTGCTTGGCCAACCTCATTTTCGAAGAAGTACGGCCCGATGACGCCGCCAGTCCATAAACCGCACCAAACACAAAAATAGGTATTTTCACATTTCCTACAGACCCGATTTGCTGAAATTTCTGCACAATTCTCCCGATTGTGGACACATTTGCTCGATTATGCTGACCAAAGAAATCACGAAGTGCACGAAATGCATTTTGATTTGAACGCCCATTTTCATAATAAGCCAGAATAACTTTAACTCGTTGCTCGATTGTGTATCTTTCCATGGTTCAAATTGAGTTAGTCTGAAATTGAGAAATGTCAAATGAAATCCAAAAAAAAACTTGACGTTTAGGTGTGGTTCACATTCAACATCGGCCCTTAAAATTTAACCACCCTTTCATATTCTGCTGACCAGTTTGAATAATGAAAATGAGAAAAATCGGTTTAAAGTTCCTCTGAAATTTCCATACAAACTAGTGCATTTGAGTACAATTTCGTAGTTGCGTCTGTTGAATAAAATATTTTTGTATACTTTTAAACCACACGGTTAGAGGTGAATAATATTTTATAACCTCTATTTTTGGCCTGAACTACTATTTTTCACCACAACAATTCAACAATTTTCAAATCCAAAAAAGTTTTTCAAATGAAACCAAACAGTTTTAGTAAAAATAGTAAACGAACATATTGTGTGCATTTAAAAAAGTTTGACAGTTGTTTGTGTAGTAATTAGTAATTGTTGTTTTAACTGATTTGACAGTTATTTAGGAAATTAACTCGATGAATGTACTATAATTTCGTAGCCGTTGTTTAAAGCAGTTAATTTACATTACACAGCAAACAACTACCAAAACAGTATTTTAAGATTAAACAGTTATTTTTATTAGTTATTTAAAAAATAAGAAATTTTGCTGTTTTTTTTTTTTTTTTTAATTCTTCTTTAGTTTATATTTGTTATTATTGGTAATTCGTAGTTTGCAAACTAAAATCAGAAAATTTTATTACATAAAAACTGGAGAACCAATCGGAATTTTTACTTCAAATTTAAAATACGAAGAAGTAATTAAGAATTTTGTCACAAAAGTTATTATTTTGTCAGTTGTTTTAAAATTTTTGCAGTTATATTTGCCAGTTAATTTTACGGCAATATTGGTTATTTTTAATGCATTTATTAGTTATTTTTCAACAGTTAAGAATAACTAAATTTTTAGTTATTTTTAGAGGTAAATACCTTTGTCGCCTTTTTAACTGCATATACTATTGTTTAAACTGCCATTTTCAGTAGATTTGACTGACAAACTTTTTATAGTGTACTTTAAAATTCAATATTTTTATAATTATTTCATTGCAGAGTTGTAATCCTTCTCAAGTCAAAAAAGTAAAAAAAAATACCTTTATAACAACCGAGCTTTTCAATAACCCAGCAAAAAGAATTAAGAAAAGAAGTAGTAAAAACACTGAACTGTTTTTCATCGATGAATTTAACACTGGCTTTTTGTAGGAAAAAAGTTGTTCTTTTTAATAACAAATGATGAAAAATTTTAACTAGTGATAAGGAAGTTTTTTGTCACATATTTTTATTTGAAATAATTATGTATATCATGGAGTGTGTCCGGCTTGAACCCAACTCATTTGGCCTTTCAAGCGAACGCTCTATCCACCCTATGATGTAGCTAATTATACTATATGACAGCTGACCTTTAGCAGCTTCATTCTTAAGAAATGTTATCTATATTATTTTTATACCCTACACCACTATGTGGTCAGGGTATTATAAGTTTGTGCTGATGTTTGTAACACCAAAAAATATTGGTCGTAGACCCACCTTATAGTATACCGATCGGTTCAGAATTTTTTTTTATTTCGATTTAACGATGTCCGTCTGTCCGTCCGTCCGTCTGTCTGTCTGTCCATGCAATCTTGTGCGCACTCTACAGGTCGCAACTATTAAGATATTTTGATGAAATTTGGTATGCAGACCTATGTTGGCCCAAGGACGAATAAGTTTGACTTTGGTGAACATCGGTCCATGTTTAGACCTAGTGCCCATATAAGGGTCCTTCCAAAATTATACTGTTTATACGCTGCAGGTCGTAAATATTAAGATATTTTGATGAAATTTGGTACACAGACCTATATTGGCCCAATAACGCAGCCTATTGATTTTGGTGAACATCGGTCCATGTTTAGACCTAGTGCCCATATAAGGGTCCTACCAAAATTATACTGTTTGTACGCTGCAGGTCGTAAATATTAAGATATTTTGATGAAATTTGGTACACAGACCTACATTGGCCCAATAACGCAGCCTATTGATTTTGGTGAACATCGGTCCATGTTTAGACCTAGTGCCCATATAAGGGTCCCCCCAAAATTATATTGTTTATATGCTGCAGGTCGCAAATATTAAGATATTTTGATGAAATTTGGTACATAGACCTATGTTGGCCCAAGGACGAAGCCTATTGATTTTGGTGAACATCGGTCCATGTTTAGAACTAGTGCCCATATAAGGGTCCCCCCAAAATTATATTGTTTATATGCTGCAGGTCGCAAATATTAAGATATTTTGATGAAATTTGGTACATAGACCTATGTTGGCCCAAGGACGAAGCCTATTGATTTTGGTGAACATCGGTCCATGTTTAGAACTAGTGCCCATATAAGGGTCCCCCCAAAATTGGCTTGGTTACAAACTGCAGGTCGCAAATATTAAGATATTTTAATGAAATTTGGTGCACTGACTCACATTATAGAAAATTTTGACACAAGCCCCATTTTAACCCATTTGAATTTCGGATCCAAACAATACACCAGACTGGTGTAGGGTATTGTATAGTCGGCATGCCCGACTTTAACCTTTTTACTCGTTTAAATTACGGAGCTTTTTTGTCCGTTTCTAAAAAGGGTTCAAAAAAGACCCTTTAATTGAAGAGTAAGAGGGTTAAAATGTTCTACAAAGATATGTTTGATGAAATTCTACTATAAGTCTGTGAAGGCATCGAAGTTGAAAACTTAATTTCAGTGCCAGAAATAAGTCAAAACTTAAAATGTGTTTAAGTGTTAATCTCGTACTTATTCAGAATTGGCGCTCAAATGTCCAACATATCTGATGTTTAGGCGGACACCATGTGAATCTTCCATTTTAGGTATAGAATGTGTTCAGCGGACTTATGTAAAACACTACGAGAAAGATTTTGGTGGATCATTTTAACCCTCTAACTCTGCAACTTATGAGTGGTTTTTGTCCCTTTTTAAAACGGGGCTAAAAAGGTCCCTTTAATTAAAGAGTTAGAGGGTTAAAATTTTTCACAAAAATGTTCCCCATAGTGTTTTACATAAGTGCGCTGAACACATCCTATACCTATAATGGAAGATTCACATGGTTTCATTTGTTTTTGCTGGGAAGCTATATTATTTAATTCTAATAGCATCGTCATTAATACGTGTAATTGCCAAGGCAATAACCTTTTTCAATGTAATTCCAAACACTTTTTGTTGTTAATATTTGGCAAATTCTTTCGAAAGAAGTAGTTTCTATATTTTGTTTTTTCTCTCTTTGTACAATTTGCAATGATTTGTTATTTTCTTAAATACCGTATTGCGTGAGAGCTTAATTTCATTGTATTCACTGGGAATCAGCGCTGCCAACTTTGACGATTTGTCTCCATTTTGACGATTTTTGAAGCAAAATTTGGGCAAATGATTTTGTATAGGAGGTGTAGATATTCGTTGTCGTTCCATAGAGCCTTTTTCAACATTACAAATAAGTGGCAACTCTGGACTCACAATAAGGGTATTTAATGTTTGTGTTCTCCAGTACCTTAACTCTGTGTATAAACATATCCAAATTTCGTGAATTTCAGACATGTTTTCATAGAAAAATAGGTTAGTTTTTGATTCAACTTTTTAACTCTTAAATTTTTCCCTATCATATATCTGAATTTTATTAAATTAGGATACCTTTATCGTTAGGTAAGGTTTTCCCTGGTTCTTTTCTGTGTATATTATTATAATTATAAAAACTGGGTTTTTGGTAAACTTATTCTTTTTTATTGATATATTTATAAGGGATTTTTGGATTGACGAATTTTTGAAGATTTCTCATTCCTAAAATGACGATTTTGACGATTTTTTATCCTAAAATTGACGATTTTTCAACAAAATGGGTTGGCAGCACTGCTGGGAATTATTGTTCATAATGATGGTTGGATAACAGAAATACGGTAAAAAGAATACATTTACAACAATACCATTCTTAAAAATAATGGTACGAATATCGAAAATATGTTTTTTTTTAAATTATTTATTTGGGATATTAAAATTGACTTCTAAGAGGTGTGGAGCAGATGGGACTTCTATTATTTAGTGCAAAGGCGATGGAAGCTGTTTGGGACAAACACAAGATTTCCCAGAGTTATCGGTTATTCTTAAAAAATCTTCAATGTTGAACGTGTGAATACGTCAGCCAGTTAATCTTAAAACCGCTTTAAAATGTCTTATTGATTTTACTTTCTTTCTTATTTGATTTTAAAAATAAAATACTTCATATATTGGTAAGAATTTCTAAACAGTGCACTCTAAAAATATAAAGTTATCCGATTTTAATAAAATTTTGGTAAAATAGCAGTGTTTTATTGCTCACATTTACCATGAATACGAAAAAAACGACAACATATTTTTCTATATAATCTAAAGGCAAACATACACGTTCAATATTATTGATCAATGTTTCTAAAATCAACCAATCAGAACAAAGTATTTAAAAATAAAATGTTCTGATTGGTTGATTTTTAAAAAATTGATCAATAATATTGAACGCGTATGCCCTACTTAACAGTTGCCAGAACATTATCGAAGTTGAAAAAATTGAAAGAGTTAAGTAGGGCATACACGTTCAATATTATTGATCAATTTTTAACAAAATCAACCAATCAGAACATTTTATTTTTAAATACTTTGTTCTGATTGGCTGATTTTAAAAACATTGATCAATAATATTGAACATGTATGTTTGCCTTTAAGACTTAGCATGCCCAATGTCAAAATTTGTGTGGGATTTCGTAACGCGTATAGCAAGAAAATGAGCCTGATATTAATTAGAAGGCATTTACAAGTGTGTATAATAGAGTCTTGTCATTCGCGAACGAACTAGTTCAATTGAACGATTCACTCTTTTGAATTTTCAGTTATGGAACAATTGTTTGTTATCTTTTCAATTACGTGGTTTGAAATTGAAATGGTTTTTATGGATATAGTAATATATTTGTTCGAAATTTAAAAAAAAAAAACAGTCAAACTTCATAAAAAGACAAAAAATATTTTTTCCTAAAACAAATTTTTTTTAGTTTTAATAAAGTTGCAGATTTTTTGATAGCATTAGCTGGTAGACAACTACATTGAAAAAACATGTAAAAGGTGTGAAACGAACAAATTAGAGTTCCAACAAACACTTTTGTTAAGTTTCAACAAACAAGTTTAATTGAAAAAAGCTTTGAAATTTGTCGTATCAACAAAACACATTTAATTGATTCAATTAAAAATGTTGTAATATGAAATAAATAAGTAAAAATATTTGAGTTTACTTCTCTACACAGAAAAAACAATAGGCACCAACAATGGAATTTGTAAAAGCAATTACATTTTCTTTTAAATTAAAATTTTATTCCCAACAATTTTTTTTTGTTTGAAATAAATATTTGTAAGTCGTTTGTAAATTTTTATCTTTCACATAAAAATTGTTTCAAAATAAAAATTCAGTTACAAAAAAAAAAAAAAATTTTTTTTGGATTTAAAAATTTACAAAGTTTTTTGTATTTACAAATTTGGCATGAGAAAGGTGTTTAAAAATCTAATTAGAATTTTGTAAATTCGTTCTGTGTAAATGTTTTTCTCTTTGAAGTTAACATATATACAAAAACTAAAATCTATACCCCAGAAAGACAATCCGAAGATAGTGCTTGGTTGCACTTGAGAATGCATTAATTGTCAACTATTGGTTCTAGGAAAGTTTTTTTTTCATAATTTTTCTCTCTATTTGTTGTAAAATAAATTGTGAATTCTATTTGGAGTTTGTCATATTTGATCTTATAACCGAACAAAAATAACACTCATTGAAAGCGAATTTTCCAGATGATTTTTGTCACTTCAAGTTTGATGACATTTTATCTATATATATCTATGTATGGCATGTTACAGTTTAGCATTATTTTAACAGTTTTCGTTAAAAAAATTATATAAAGTTGAAATGGCAAGGATGATTTCAAAAATATGTTTATTAGAGGTAGACCTGCACTTTAAAACAACCTCGACCATGCCGTAAATTCGGCATTAGTTTCAAACATTATTTTATAACCTAGACTTAAAAAAATAGATTAAAAATTAATGTTTAGCGGATTTACAGAATGAAACATTTTTATGAATCACAACAAAAGCACATATCCCTACCTCCTAATTGCACAAGACAGGTAAACATTTGGTGACAAAAATTTGCACAGAAACAAAGAAGAAGTACTAACGATTTTTAATAAAAATGGAAGCGTAATCCAATACCACTGTCATCTATACTTTATTCGTCTACCATGAAGAATTATGTCGTTCTATTGAGGATTTAAAGGCAATTAAGCGAGAGTTATTGTTCAAAACGAAATTAAAAAATCAACTGCAACTAGGTAATGCAAAATCCCGCACTTTTTTATTTCCCGGGAAAGCGGGAAATTTATATTGAATTCCCGGGATCCCGCAAGGGAAATAAATTAGAAAATATTTAATAATAATTTAAAAAATTTTATAAATAAAATATCTTAAAGATCTCCAATTTTCATGATTTTTCTTGGAATTTTCGTAGTGAGAAAGAATTAATTTTATATTAGAAATTATATAAGTCTAATTACGATATATATTTTAAAATTAAATAAACTAAAACTAATTTTTAGACTAAAAAGCTTGTCCGTCAAAAAAAAAAATAAATAAAAAAATTAATATAGAAAATAATTGTCGAAAATTGGAAAAATTTTTAAAAATAAATGGTAAAATTTGTCTTTAATCCTGTACAGAATAAGTGCAATCAAAATTTTTTATACAAACAATATTTAAGTGGTTTTAAGAGGCACTGCACACAGAGAAAAAATATGCCATTTTCCAACTGAAATTCGGTTACATCTACTAAAATAGGTTGGTACAACTGAATATTGGTTATCACAACAAAATTCGGTTTATACAACTGAATTTTAGTTGCACTACCCAAAATATTTAGGAATCACATTCCAATATGGTTTCACCAACCGAATTTATTGGTTGTAGCAACCAAAATAGACTTAGCAATTCGGTTGGCAATTTTTTTTCCTGAGTGTGCAAGGAACTAAAATGTGCGATCAAGTACACAAGTTAATCAGTCTGTTCTTTAAATCGAAAATCTTACTGCTTCTACTCAATCATTGTTTTGGTTACTCTTTGAATTTTTCCAGTTGTGGTAAAAGAAACAATGTTTACTATTTTCAAAAGGTTGGAAAATGTTGCATAAGAAAATTTAAAATAATTAACTTTATTATTTTAAACAGTATTTTTTGAAATCCTGGGATTCCCGGTCCGGGATTCCCTAACTGCAACGTATACATCAGCTGGCAAAATTGGGTATTCAAAATATCAATCCAAATGAACCGTCAACAGAGTTGTAATGATCCCAAATTAAAATAAGGGGCTCGTCAAAAAGATAAGGTAACTTACATTTTGTTGTGTTTTAGCAAAAATACAAAGAATATTGAATAGTACCGTTACCGAAAAAAACTTTTTGCTCAAAACTTGTTTATATATAAATTATTTGATTACATTTGTTTACCTATAGTAGAATTTATAAATCAAAATATTAACTAAAATTATAAGGTCAGTGCATAATAATCCAATAAAACAACATGACTTGATTTTTTTTTCAATTTATACATTGACCATTTTTATAAATTATTTTATAAATGCGATTGGGCATTCATTTTATCAACTTTTCTAGTGTTTCTAGCTATATCCCGCCAAGCATTCAAAATTGCCACTTTGGCTCTCCCACCGAATTATGCTGACGGTTTTTAGCATAAACTTGCCGTACTAGCAATCCCCACATATTCTCCATAACATTAAGATCTGGTGAACGTGCCGGCCATTCCATAACCAACACTCAATATTCCTCAAACCAGGCGACAAATTACCGAAGTCATGATCGAGTCTTATTCGATGGCAATTATTATTACTTCAAAAAAATTACAAAGATTAAAACTAAGTTAGAAGTGATTTCGTTCCTTTATTACAAATATGAATTAAAGTGGAAATAATAGTTATTCGTGTTCTTTTATTTGCACTTCAAGAACGTGATTTCTGAACAATTTCGAACGCTTATGACTGCGGGAATCTGGGCCCAGGTCTTAATTGATCTGTTTACATGGAATGCAGCGTTGTCTTGCTGGAAAATAAATTCTTTTTTGTGATGTGCGAACAGATATCCCAACAAATAATTTGAGAGCACTCGCTGGTACTCCAAACTATCCATTCTTGTTGAAGAAAACGCTTGAGCTAAACGCACCCCAAACCATTATTCATCAGAAAAAACATTCTTCAAAACAAAAAATTAGCAAATTAGTAAAATTGGTAGCTAATGCCAGTTAATTCAAAAATTATTGAAATTCGTACCTGTTGCCAGTTAGTTGACATGTGTTTTTTTTTCGCAAATTCCAACCGTTTTATCTTATGGTACGCATTCAAACATGGAACTTTCGTTAATTAAGCTCTGATTTAATGGCTCTCAAAACCGTACTTGTTGACGCATTCAAGCCCAATTCCATTTTTATCATATTAACTTGGCGAATTTCACGCACTGAAAGGACTTTTCGTCGACCAGAGCTTTTATTATACCCTACACCACTATGTGGTCAGGGTATTATAAGTTTGTGCTGATGTTTGTAACACCAAAAAATATTGGTCGTATACCCACCTTATAGTATACCGATCGGTTCAGAATTTTTTTTATTTCGATTTAACGATGTCCGTCTGTCCGTCCGTCCGTCTGTCTGTCTGTCCATGCAATCTTGTGCGCACTCTACAGGTCGCAAATATTAAGATATTTTGATGAAATTTAGTACGCAGACCTATGTTGGCCCAAGGACGAACAAGTTTGATTTTGGTGAACATCGGTCCATGTTTAGACCTAGTGCCCATATAAGGGTCCTACCAAAATTATATTGTTTTTACGCTGCAGGTCGTAAATATTAAGATATTTTGACGAAATTTGGTACACAGACCTATGTTAGCCCAATACCGCAGCCTATTGATTTTGGTGAACATCGGTCCATGTTTAGACCTAGTGCCCATATAAGGGTCCTACCAAAATTATACTGTTTATACGCTGTAGGTCGCAAATATTAAGATATTTTGATTAAATTTGGTACATAGACCTACGTTGGCCCAAGGACGAAGCCTATTGATTTTGGTGAACATCGGTCCATGTTTAGAACTAGTGCCCATATAAGGGTCCCCCCAAAATTGGCTTGGTTACAAACTGCAGGTCGCAAATATTAAGATATTTCAATGAAATTTGGTGCGCTGACTCACATTATAGAAAATTTTGACACAAGCCTCATTTTAACCCATTCGAATTTCGGATCCAAACATTAGTTGGCTTTTAACCAGACTGATGTAGGGTATTGTATAGTCGGCATGCCCGACTTTAACCTTTTTACTCGTTTTTACCATAATTTTCGCGATCTTTTAAATAATTTTGCACTGCACAAAGCGAACGACCCAATTTTGTTGCATTTTCTGGCATCCCCAATTGCTGGTCAAAAATGCGTCAATCTGACCCTTTTCAAGTTCAGACAAAGCTTTCCCTCATTCCATTTTTCTCAAATTGAATATTGCGTAAAAAAAACTATTACAGATTTATTAGCACTGACCTTATTATTCTGAAGCATTTAAAAATTAACGTTATTAATATTTTGATTTTTAATTTGAACTAACGGTACATAAATAAGAGCAAATGATGTTAACATAGACAACTCTTGAGCACCATTTTTTTTTAAGTAACGGTCCTATTCAATACTCTTTGTATTTTTGCAGAAACAGAACAATATTATAGATCTACATTGCGATATGAATGGCGTTATCTGGGAACCTGGGAAGAACAAAGAAAAAATAGCTAACAATAAGAAGATAATCAAAATATTATTTATAACAGTTTTAGAGTTTGTTTAGAAATTTTTGTAAAATAACCCCTAAATTCATAAACGCTTTGTAAAATTATAGAAGGTTTACTGAACAAACGTTTTTTTGACGTTTGTAAACCTGCTATAACCTTACAAAGCATTTATGAATTGCAGAGCTTTGAAGAATTAATTCCTTTTTGAATGAATTCACTACCAATCGAATTCAATTTTCTCTTCAATTGAATGAATTCCTTTTCTTAAGTAATTCACTGAATTTGTTCAACTGAATGCGTTCATCAAACAACAAATTCAAAGAATTAATTCAATTGCAATAGTTTTTTGTATTAAATCAAATGAATTAATTCACCGGTGAACGCGTTCAATTTATTAAATCGAATATATCTATATCTGTATAGTTTTTATTTTTAATAGTAAAAGGCTTTATTTTTGAATCATGTAGGTTGATAAACAGCATCCGGTTTCTAATTTGTTCCTTTTTACTAGCACACGCTGTAAAATTGCTTATTTAAAAATTTTATTTGTACATTATTGTTTCCTTCTACTGAACGGCAGAAAACAGGCTTTGAATTCAGTGAACTTATTTTATTTTTTTTTCAATTCAGTGAACTGATTTTATTTTTTTTTAATTCAGTGAACTAATTTTATTTTTTTTTCAATTCAGTGAACTTATTATTTTTTTTTAATTCACTGAACGTAATTTTATATTTTTTTTAATTCACTGAACGAAAATTAAATTGAACAAATTCAGTGGTGAATTAATTCAGTAAGGAATTAATTCACTTTTTTTCCGTTCGATTTATAAAATTGAACATGTTCACCAGTGAATTAATTCATTTGATTTAATAAAAAGAACTATTGCAATTGAATTAATTCGTAACAAAATAAATCGAACGAAAGCAAATATGAATTAATTCCATTCAATATATGGTGCTTAGTGAATTAATTCATCGAATTTTTAATTCAGAATTGAAAAATTGAATTAAGGAATTAATTCTTCAAAGCTGTGATGAATTGAGGGGTAAATATTTATATAAAACTTAAAAACAAAAGCATATTTTTTAAAGACTTTACGATCTAAGGATGTTATGGGTTTTATTTAAAATCTCACAGCTTTTGTAATTGTAATTCAAATAATGTCAATAGAAATTTAGAATTTCTAATTAAAATTCTGAATTAATATTTCAAACTTAGAATTTTTATTAGTAACGAGTCCGGAAATTATTTTTATTATTAGTAAATTCATAGAAAAAGCTTCATCATATTTATGTATAGTTTTATATACATATTCAAAAACTTCGTAGGCAGTGTTGCCAGAACTTGACTACCAAAAATGGCTAACTTTGTGGAGAAAAATGGCCAAAAAAATGACTAAAATAAAGTTAGCAAATGGCTGAACAAATTTTTAAGTGTAATCTCGAATTATTGTCAAAAAATTATTTAATACAATTTGTATTATTAAATACTATGTATAAACTTTGAAGCGTTATCTGGGAACCTGGGAAGAACAAAGAAAAAATAGCTAACAATAAGAAGATAATCAAAATATTATTTATAACAGTTTTAGAGTTTGTTTAGAAATTTTTGTAAAATAACCCCTAAATTCATAAACGCTTTGTAAAATTATAGAAGGTTTACTGAACAAACGTTTTTTTGACGTTTGTAAACCTGCTATAACCTTACAAAGCATTTATGAATTGCAGAGCTTTGAAGAATTAATTCCTTTTTGAATGAATTCACTACCAATCGAATTCAATTTTCTCTTCAATTGAATGAATTCCTTTTCTTAAGTAATTCACTGAATTTGTTCAACTGAATGCGTTCATCAAACAACAAATTCAAAGAATTAATTCAATTGCAATAGTTTTTTGTATTAAATCAAATGAATTAATTCACCGGTGAACGCGTTCAATTTATTAAATCGAATATATCTATATCTGTATAGTTTTTATTTTTAATAGTAAAAGGCTTTATTTTTGAATCATGTAGGTTGATAAACAGCATCCGGTTTCTAATTTGTTCCTTTTTACTAGCACACGCTGTAAAATTGCTTATTTAAAAATTTTATTTGTACATTATTGTTTCCTTCTACTGAACGGCAGAAAACAGGCTTTGAATTCAGTGAACTTATTTTATTTTTTTTTCAATTCAGTGAACTGATTTTATTTTTTTTTAATTCAGTGAACTAATTTTATTTTTTTTTCAATTCAGTGAACTTATTATTTTTTTTTAATTCACTGAACGTAATTTTATATTTTTTTTAATTCACTGAACGAAAATTAAATTGAACAAATTCAGTGGTGAATTAATTCAGTAAGGAATTAATTCACTTTTTTTCCGTTCGATTTATAAAATTGAACATGTTCACCAGTGAATTAATTCATTTGATTTAATAAAAAGAACTATTGCAATTGAATTAATTCGTAACAAAATAAATCGAACGAAAGCAAATATGAATTAATTCCATTCAATATATGGTGCTTAGTGAATTAATTCATCGAATTTTTAATTCAGAATTGAAAAATTGAATTAAGGAATTAATTCTTCAAAGCTGTGATGAATTGAGGGGTAAATATTTATATAAAACTTAAAAACAAAAGCATATTTTTTAAAGACTTTACGATCTAAGGATGTTATGGGTTTTATTTAAAATCTCACAGCTTTTGTAATTGTAATTCAAATAATGTCAATAGAAATTTAGAATTTCTAATTAAAATTCTGAATTAATATTTCAAACTTAGAATTTTTATTAGTAACGAGTCCGGAAATTATTTTTATTATTAGTAAATTCATAGAAAAAGCTTCATCATATTTATGTATAGTTTTATATACATATTCAAAAACTTCGTAGGCAGTGTTGCCAGAACTTGACTACCAAAAATGGCTAACTTTGTGGAGAAAAATGGCCAAAAAAATGACTAAAATAAAGTTAGCAAATGGCTGAACAAATTTTTAAGTGTAATCTCGAATTATTGTCAAAAAATTATTTAATACAATTTGTATTATTAAATACTATGTATAAACTTTGAAGCAAAAAACAATTGGAAGTAATGCTTTACAACTCATTTCTTTCACTGCTTCACAAGTATCCGTTAGTGTATTTTTACTGCTTTTTTGGAAGTTATTCTGAACAACTTCGAAATGTCACTTCTTTCATTGCTTCCAAATTAACTGTTAGTATATTTTTACAGTTTTTTTTTATTTTTAACTTTTTAACAATAGCCAAAAAATCACTTAAGTATTGCTTTTAAAGCATAACTGCTCTAATAATAGAATTTTCTTTTAACTTTCAATTGGTGAAAAGGAGCTTCCTTTGCACTCGTTCAAAAAGTACTGAAAAAATATTGAAATGGAAGTACTTCTCTCCTATGACAATTCACTGTTAAAATCATTAGTGTTTATGTTAAAAAAGAACTACATCTAGATCATCAATTGTAGTGCTTTTTCTACTGCTTCGGCATCTCGTTTCTTGCTGGGTTTATTAAAAGGGACCATTCAACTCTTACATAGATTTTAATGATAAATAATTATGTTAATTATTGATAATTAATTGAGTCGTACAACATTTTCCTTTCCTACATAAGTTTTGTAAAAATCTCTTTAAGTTAAATAAATGCTCATTCAAAACAAATAATGCATGTGAATATGTTAAAAAAATACATCAACGCTGCGCTGGCCAAACAAGTCACGTATTTCTAAGGAGTTTTAAAAATCACCTTTACTTTGGCCTTTCGCGATATATTTTTATAATTTTTCTTTACAAATAAAAATTTTTAAAATTTGTCAAAGTATTTGCCAAAAAATGTAGCGAAAAGTTAAAATGGAAGTATTCTAGGACTTCTTAAAACCACATTTCTTGTTTTGTTAGCACTGTATAGGTATGTGTAATTAATAAATAAAATATTTGCAATTTTAAAATTCAACACCTTTAGCTTGTCACCTGCCTACGAACAATATTTTAATTGTACAGTCATGTTAAATAAAATATGCAACAAATACATGAATATGAAATTTATTTATTATACAATTTTTGTTTATACGAAAATCTTTGTTGTAAAAATTAATCATACAAAAGTGTCAGCAACATTTTTGTTGTTGTTTGCTAGATGTTGCATTGCATTTGGTAAAGTAATCATCAGGTTTATAATAATATTATTGATGTTGCATGTCTGCAAACAATTTAAAATGATCAGAGAAAATAATAATGTATTTTCATCATCATATTCATACTTGCGTATGCAGCAAAGCTTCGAAAGAATTAATTCAATTTGAGCTTAATTCACCCAAAATTGAATTCTCCTTGAAAAATTGTACATGTCTTATTCCATCAAGCCATTCTCTTAAAATTAATTCATAAGCTTCATTCTTTTAATAAAATTCATTCCTCAATTGAATTTATTGCATTAATTGATTAACAATCAATTGGAATCTTTAATTTTTTTATTAGTTTTATTCTTTTACAAATTGGCAGCGGAAAATTGTCATTTCATTCAATTTGTAAGAGATCTAAGGTATGAATTTTTTAATGAATCTGGCAACACTCACAAACGAAATAAAAATCCGGTTTATTTCAGGGCGCTTATATTGATTTCTTATATGCAAACCATAACTGAAAAAAACATTTATTTCAATTTTCTAAAAATTAAATGAATCAAAATATTTCAGCTTCTTGAAGTAGAATTAAAAAAAAACAGTGTTTAATGATTCAAGCGAATGATCATTCGAAAAGGAATAAATCCATGAAAGAATTCATTCAGTATGGACGAAAAATAAGAGACTGAAGTCAGTGAATGAATTCATAGGTCATTTTATAAACGAATGACATATTACTGAATTTTAATTACAAATTCAAAAGTGAATTAAAGAATAAACTCATTCGAAGCTCCGGTATGTACTTAGATAAATTTTACACTTAAATTTTACACTAAACATTTGTGCATCTTAATACAAATTGTGATAGAAAAATCATTGCTTTAAAATATTTCAAAATTAATTTTAAAATAATTTTACTAATCAAAAGTAAAAATATAATAAAGGATAGACCGTACAACCTTACAGGCAAAAAAAAGTGCGCCGTACACCGTCCAATATAAAGTATTTTTACAAAGCAATTTCAAAAAAAATTTTTTTTTTTGCCGAACTTAGGGGTCGCCTATTTACATTTTTCATTATATCTTTGGCATTTACAGTCGGATCTTAAAGTATTATACATCGATGTTTTTCTCTCGAGGAGACCAGTGTTTTGCTCGAAGGGCCATTGACCTCAAGTACCCCGTTCTAGTAGTTACCCACCAGATCTCAGTTGCTACAACCCGAATGTACACCCTAATGTCAGAAATTTAAAGCTCGAAAAAAATCATTAAACGTTTGCTAAGGAAGTTTTTCGATAAACTTAGTAGAAATATTTTTTATTTTTTGGTTGCCGAACGTAGGGGACGCCTTTTTAAATTTTTTTTCATTGGATTTTAACTTTATAGCAAAACACTGGTCTCTTCGAGGCAAAAAATTGATATACCACACCTTAAAATCCGACTGTAAATGCCGAAACTATAACGAAAAATTTAAAAAGGCGACCCCTAGGTTAGCAAAAAAAAAAAGATTGAAAAAGGTTCTGATGGAGTTATCGAAAAACTTCCTTAGCAAAAGTTTAATGATTTTTCGCAAGCTTTAATTTGCTGACATTAGGGTGTACATTTGGGTGGTAGTAACAAAGATATGGTGGGTAAATACTGGAATGGGATACTTAAGGTCTATGGCCCTTAAAGCAAAACATTGGTCCCCTCGAGAGAAAAACATCGATGTATCATACTTTAATATCCGACTGTAAATGCCAAAGATATAACTAAAAATTTAAAAAAGCGACCCCTACTTTCGGCAAAAAAATATTTTTTTGAAATCTTCTTGCAAAAATAATTTAGATTCGAAGGTGAACGGCGAACTTTGTTTTCAGGTACGGTCTAATGGATAGGGATTTTTAACTTCAATTAACTTTCCAGTATGCAAAATGACTCCAAATCGTATCGAAAAAGAATCACTTTTGCCGTAAAATTAAGTCGAAATCGAATTCGATCGAGAATGATTGTATTTTCATATAAAAACTGCAAGTCAAAAAGCTTACGATTTAGTGATTCGATTTTCATTTAAAAAATTGTACTTATTTCAACGAAATATAACCACGAAACTTTGCAGACTGGGTTAGAGAAGTTAGAACTCGTCTTATTTTATAATTTTACCCGTAAATTCCGTAAAGTGTACTATTGTTTGTTGCTGCATCTTATTGCATGTGAAGGGCACTTATTTATTGCAACTATGTACTTATTGTTATTATAGTAACAAATGAACATTGTGCTAATCTCATTGTCATAATTAATTGTTTTATGGTTTTTTACTCAGTATATTATTTTTGAAAATTAAGTAATTTACTAAGTTTTTTTAAGTAAAAGTGTTAAGTAATGTGTATGAAAAATAAATAAACATGAAAATGCTCCATTTTATGCTGTGTTCATATCTGTTTTTAAATTCCGAGATGTCAATGGAAATCTTGGCAGAAGTCTTGACATAAAAAATTACCACAAATTAAAAATTTCTCTAAAGGCACATTTACACGCGAAAGAAAAAAACACTTTAATAAAAAGAAAAATTTTTTTAATTTTGCTTCCTTGAACGGTTAAGCCCCCTATTTTTAGACAATAATCCCCCTAACTGATAACTCTGCAAATGTCTCATATACTTTATATTCTAAATTAAAATTTATTCTAATATTTCATAATATTATTATTTTACCATATCCTGTACTTAAACGTTTTTCTATAGTTTTCAATAGTTTCTTTTCATATAAATACATACGTTCATAAACCTTAATTTGTTCTCGATCATTTACCACAAAATGTAATGCCACAAATACCACAAAACCCATTATATATGCATACTATTTTATACAACTGAAATGACAAGTCTAATAATCTGTCAAAAGCCATGACTTAAAACTAATATAAAGACAAAAAAAAAATATGTATATTACTGCAATAAAAGATGAAAAATGAAGTTTTTAAAAGTAACTAGAACAAAAAATATACAGATAATGCTTCTTTTGAAAAATAATACCTTACATTTGTTATAATTTGCATAAAGAATACGAATATAGAAACGTTGATATAACTTAAGTGGGGCATGCATTTACAAAAAAAAAAAAAAAAGTCAAAATGCAGGGTGAACAAAAAAACAAACACATGTCTTTCAATATCAGAAGAGTACAAGACTTGGAGTGCCAATTTTTATAGAGCCGGACATCGGACACATGCGCGGCTCCAGCAAGTAATATAAGGGGTAAAATCATACGCCACCGTAGACAAACACATTGAGTTGGACACTGTGGCGTATGATTTTTCCCCTTATATTAATTTCTGGAGCCGCTAATGATCGGACATAACATTATGTCATTGTCACACAGTCTACAGAAAAATCAGCAAAAAGTAGAAGTAAATTGTCAGAAACCGAAGAATAAAAAAAATATATATAAGTATTAAAAAATAAAAAGGAATAAAAATATCAAAAATAAAAATAAGCTAAAACCAAGGACTGGAAACTTTTTATTTTTTGGTTTTTATCAAATATAATTATCGTAAAAGTATTAAAATAAAAATTCAAACGTACAAAAAATAAAAAGAAAGAAATATTTAATTAAAACTACCCCTCATGATGAAAATAAAAAACTTTTTCTGTTTTAATTTTCTTTCAAAAAAAAAAAAAAAAATAAATAAATAAATAAATGAAAAAAGAAAGAAACTTTTTTGTGTTTTTAAGCACTGTAAGTTGTTTCCATTTCACGTGAAAAAACTATAATACTCCATATAAAAAAATGATTTTTCACGATAATGAGTTTCACGTGAAAATTGTGTACAGTTTGTTTTCACGCAAATTTAATGTGCAAGACTATTATTTTTCATGGGAAAAAGTTCTTATAAATTAAATTGCAATTTGAGGCCTTTTAAGTTCGAGTGAAATTTTTCCACGTGACAAACAACTTACGATGCTTTAAAAAAAAAACTTGAAGAAAAATATATATTTTTTTTAAATTTTCTTTTGCTGTAATTTTGTTTACTCGTAGCATTTAAAAAATAAGGCTTTGATATTTGGCCTAAAATGCGTTTTTGCAAATCTTTTTTCCGCAATTTGTTTTTTGCAACTAGCCACCGAACTTTGTTCTATGAATTGGGCATCATAGTCCCTAAATTATAAATTAAAAAAAAAAAACGGCACTAACAAAATTGCAAAATATTGGCGGAACGCAAAAAAGGCTATTGTACAAAAATTGTATTAAAAAACCTTATCAGCGATTTTCATTCTGCAAACAAATATACTGATGTAAGAATTTTCTGTTTTGCTAATTTTTTTCCCGCGACTTTTTTTGCGATTTTTTTCAATTATGAAATGGGTATTATAGTCTCTAGATTTCATATTTAACCTAAACCGCACCTAAAAAATTGCAAAATATTGGCGGAACGCGAAAAAAGACTTTATGGTACAAAAATTGTATTGAAAAACCTTATCAGCGATTTTCATTCTGCAAACAAATATACTGATGTAAGAATTTTTCTTTTTGCAAATTTTTTTTTCAGCGACTTTTTTCGCAATTTCTTTTGCAACTAGCCACCGAACTTTGTACTATGAATTGGTTATTATAGTCCCACGATTATAAATTAAAAAAAAACCGCACTCAAAAAAATCACAAAATAATCGCGGAACACTAAAAACGTTTTATGGTACAAAAATTGAAGTAGAAAACTTAATCAGCGATTTTCATTCTGCAAACAAACTTTGTTCTATGAATTGATTTTAAAGAACCACACTAAAAAATGGCAAAATAATGGCCGAACGCGAAAAAAGGGTTTATGGCACAAACAATTATTGTAATAAAAAACTTAATCAGCAAACGAATATAATGATGCAAAAATTTTACTTTTTGTTTTGCAAAACTTGGTTTTTTATTGCAAAACAAAAAACACGTAAGAAACAAAATTTTTGCAAAATGTAAAATTTTTGCATCAGTTTTGGAAGGGTTCCTCCTGATTATTTTTTAGAGCAAAGTTCAGAAAATTAAGATATTTTTTGCCTTCCCTTGTTTTTTATTTATTCTTTGGTCTAAAATTGTTGAATGCATCGCACGAACTCTTAAAGTA
The DNA here is from genome assembly GCA_949987735.1 of Leucophora obtusa. Lineage (NCBI taxonomy): Eukaryota > Metazoa > Arthropoda > Insecta > Diptera > Anthomyiidae > Leucophora > Leucophora obtusa. The sequence goes on from OX465296.1 coordinate 176,522,109, forward strand.
GTTTTACTTTAAGAGTTGAGACACACCCAGCAAGAAAAGCAGTAGAAAAAGCACTACAATTAATGATTTAGATGTACTTCTTTTTAACAGAAACAACAATGATTTTAATATTCAGTTGTCTTAGGAGAGGAGTACTCCCACTTTTTTCAGTATTTTTTTACCGAGTGCAAAGAAAACTCTTTTTCATCAATTAAAAGCTTAAAAAAATTCATTAAAAAAATATATAAGTATACATATATACAGTGCAAGCTCGGTATTCGCGACTACCCATTATCGCGACGGCTTAATTTTTAACATTGCAGGTTCTATAATCACGACAGTTTACAAAAAACGAGTGCAAAGAAAACTGTTTTTCATCAATTAAAAGCTGAAAAAAATTCATTCCAAAAAAAAAATTTATATATGAATTTATATAATTATATATAAATAAAGGGAAGAAAATCGACAATTTTTGAAGCCTATTTACGACAGTTTTTTAACTTTTATCTCTCAGTAATAAAAACCCTTTAAATGAGTTATGTCCTTTTGGACTTTACGCTACTGAAAACAATAGATTTTGAGAACATAGAAATTAAGAGTCTGAGCATGAACACAAGACCAATGGAAAAACTCTTAAAAGGTTCGATAGTTTTCCTAAAAGTCTATCAAATTTTTCAGTTAAGGTTTCATAGTGAACCGAATAATAAGAAAACCCCAAACATATTGAAATCTTAAAAACTTATCACACTTTTTCTATCACACCCTGTTCTAGCAAAATACTTACTTTGAAAATATAATTTTACAAGACTAATAATTGAAACTTGAGATAAAAGACATAAGCAAATATTTTTAAAAAGAATCACAATTAGAAAAAATAAAAATAATGGCAAGTTGATTAAATGAAAAATAATAGCAAACATAAGGTTGCTGGCAGCATGATATATTGAAATAGAATGAGTTTGAGTACCTACAACATATTCATACATTTGATTTAAAGTAGATATGAATAAATATCAAATGTCATAAAAAAGAAATGAATGCATATGTTGTCCTCCTCAATAAAATATTGTTATTAAAAAAAAAAAAGTAAAAAAAAACAGCGTTTAGACTTCATATTATGTAATTTCCGCCCATATGATTAAGAAGGCAAAATATACAAACTCTCTAACACATCTTTAAATAATATTTCATACGCTTGAATATTTCTAAAAATAAGATGAAAAGTTAGAATGTCTAAATGACTGTCTATTTGTCTGGTCTACAAACGCCCTTCTTTTTTATGCTAGTTTCCTCTAATATTACAAAATTTACCTTTAGGCAACATAAACTACTCTTGTGCTATTACTACTACTACTATGCATTTATTATGCATACACTTAGGCATACATATAAGCACGTTAATATTGCATAAAAACTGTTTAAATGAATTGTTGCAGTTATAAATACTGTGCTTTAAAAGTATTTAGAAATTCTTTTTATTTAACTAATTGCAAAATGTGGATCTGGGGCAACATAAAGTAAAAATATTCTTGAGCGATAACGTCTCAATAATAAAAATTCATTATTTGTCTGTCAAATGCATTTTTTTGTGCCAGAAACATTTTGTAATGCAATTAATTTTTTTTTTTTTTTTTTGGAAAAATCGAGTCTTATTCGCCCAAAATTCGGCGCCAGTACCAGTTATTTTTGTTAGATGAAGTCGTTTTTATAAACAGGCTGGCTTTAATGACGATACCGACTAGCTGATACCCTACAGCAGTCTGGTTGAAAGTCCACTAATATTTTGATCCGACATTCGAATGAGTTGAAATGTACTTGTATCAATATTTGTCTGTAAAATGATAACAAATATAGAATATCGATAAGAAATTTTGGTTTTACCTAATATTAGGTGTATTTAAGAGAAAATCGGAAATATAGTCCATATGGACGACAGCTCCAAATAGGGACCGATCCTATCTAGAATCCGTAGACTATGTCCTTGAGTACATGTGAGTCAGCTTACCAAATTTCATTAAAATACTCGTAAGTTCGTATTTGCGAAAAAGCCAATTTTGTTGCAACCTTTATATGGACACGAGGACCAATTTATATCAAATCCTGGCCCTATATAAGTTGGTGTACCAAATTTTATAAAAATATTTTAATTTTTACGACCTGTCCTTTATATGTGCCAATTGCAAGATTGGTTACCGTTATCGTTATAATACCGTTTCAAATTGAATACCGTTACCGTTATCGATACCTCTAAAAAAAATTCAAAATACCGTTATCGTTACCGATACCGTTGTTTTTATGGGTAGTTACCGGTATTTTACCGATATATATTATTTTATATAAAAATTTAATTAAAAAAAAAAATATTACCTCCACCGGATATCGAATTTGCGACCTCAAGATTGGTAGTCTAGCTCTCTACCTCTGAACTATTATTTGATATAAAGTTTGGCTGGCATAAGAACACCACTTTGTCATTGAGAGATATTGTGCTTTATTCTCTTCTATAAAAGTACTTACTGCAGAAGTGCAAAAGGTGCACCACAGTTTAGTATTTCTTTAGTACTGTTTTCACATGTGCATAAAAAGCACATCGTGTCTATATTATGTAATTTTAAAATTGAAGAATTAAACAATATTTAATTTAAACAAATTATAGGTAGAAATTAAAAAAAATATTGCTCTCACCCTGAGTTGAACCCGTGATCATCTGTTCGAAAGTTAACTCTATCAAAATTAATTTTCAGTATCACTTTTAGAGCAATAATGCTTAAGAAGCAATATTTAACTAATTTTTTGGATGTTGTTCAGAATTACTTCTAAAAAAGCTGTAAAAATATATTTTTGGAAGCAATGAAAGAAGTGATTTTTTGAAGTTGATCAGCATTATTTCTAAAAAGCAGTAAAATAAACTAATTGAAGAAGAGCGGTTTATCAAGCATGACCTTCAATTTATGTTTTATTCACAGAATTTCACAAATTGCAATTTTAGTGTTCGTTTCAATATACCGCACCTTAAGTTGACTTTTATTAGGAACTCATCCACAAGTTAGGAAAATATTGATCAGAACTTAGAATAATGTATTCATGAAATCAAGCTTATAAAATTGCCTTTCAAACAATAGTCGTTTTTTCTAATCACTTGGATTTAATAAATCCAAAAAGTATTTCTAAAAGTGCTCAACAGATTGCGTTAGATTCTCCCTATTTTAAAAAGAATTTTCTGTCCGACACTTCTTTCACCCTAATTTTTAATACCGAATTCGATGATGAAGGATTTTGCTTTAACTTTTAATTTTTAATTATATTTTATATAAAACAGCGATAAACAGTCTGCCTTTTTAGTTTTATCACTTCAATTTATATTTTTACACAACTGAAAAATTCCATTGCAATATTTAATATTCACGAATTGGATTTAATTAAATTACTTACTGTAGAGTGAAAAATTGCCATTCCTATTTCAGCTATTTCTCCATATCCAAGATTAAAAATATGTATGTGGTGAGGTGTAGTTTTTTTTCTAAACATATTTCATAAAAAAAAATTTAATAAAAACCTTTTATTTGTTAGTTTTTCAAATTTTTTGTTTCTCTTTTAATTTTTATTCGTATTTTTTTCTGACATTAAATTAATAGGCTGTTTCATATATTTGTGCTTTTATTATGGATTTATTAAATCCAGTTTTTTTTTTGGGTTTAATAAATCTACTTTTTGTATGAAAAATTCTAAATCCAGGTGATTAAAAAACACGCTAAATATAAATATAATTAACAGTGCACTGAAAAATCATTCACTTAAAATCCGAAAATATGCGCTTAAAATTTGCAAAATATGCACTTAAATGGAAATATGTACTAAAACCCAAAAAAATATGCACTAATGATCCAAAAATAAACGCTTAAAACCCAAAAAATACACTTTAAATTGATCGATTTTTAGAAATCATATTTATTACTCAAGAGCGTTTGGTTAAAAATTAAATCCCATATAAATGTCTAAGTAGGTGACAACTTGATGTTCTCCTTCTAGTTAAATACTACTTTGAGGTTAAGGCTAATTCTTCCTTTTCTTTATTTTTCATTAAATATTATTTTTAGTTTTTTTTTAAAAATATTCCAAAATATGCAATTTAATGAAAAATATTCAATAAAAATCACAAAATATGCAAAAAAATATGATCTTAAGAGCAAAATATGCAAAAATATGCAACAACAAATCGATGGCCATTTTGTAGCAAATTCTTTGATTCGGAAAAGAATATGCCAAAAATCATTTTTGGATTAATGAAACAAAGCATGCATTTGCATGAAAGTCGCTGCCCTGATACCGTCCAATTGAAATTATTTTTGCAAGGAGGTTTAAAAAAAAATCTTTTTTTGCCGAACGTAGGGGTCGCCATTTTACATTTTTAGTTATATATTTAGCAATTACAGTCGCATCTTAAAGTATGATATCTCGATGTTTTTTTCTCGAGGGGACCAGTGTTTTGTTTAATGGCCATTGACCTCAAGTATCCCGTTCTAATAATTACCCACCAGATCTCAGTTGCTACCCCCTATTTTGCAACCCTAATATCGGAAAATTAAAGCTCGCAAAAAATCATTAAACTTTTGCTTAGGAAGTTTTTCCATAAATCCAGCAGAATTTTTTTTTATATTTTGGTTGCCGAAGGGTACGCCTTTTAAGTTTTTTTTTTTCATTGGATTTTTCCTTTATAGCAAAACAGTGGTCTCCTCGATGCAAAAAAAACGATATATCACACTTTAAAATCCGAAGCTATAACGAAAAATTAAAAAAGGCGACCCCTACGTTCGGCAAATTTTTTTTTTGAAATTGCCTTACAAAAATACTTTATATTTGAAGGTGTACGGCGCACTTTTTTTTTTGCCTGTAAGGTGGTACGGCCTAATGTATATTATACCCAGTTTTTCTTCGTCACATCAAATGGCATTTAAAAATAACTTCAAAATATCAATATATACTTAAATGACACATATTTTTTATCACTTGAATCTAAAATATGTATCAAATAAGAGGAAGAACCTGTAAAGTTGAATGATTATGTAGATTTTGAAAAAAGGACGAAGAAAACAATTTTTTCTTTTAAATTTTCAATAGCCGCGAAATCATAACATTTGTTGTTTCAAAATATACAATGGACATTTATGACATAATTTTCTCTTGGTAGAAAAAAATTACGGGTTGCCACAAAAGTTAAGGGTTGCCACTAAAATTAAGGGTTGCCACAAGGCCAACCTTTGAAAATTTATAGTTCTTTTAAAAGAGCATGATAATGAAAATCTAATTACATAGTTTTACTACACACGGTTTCTTCTTTCATGTGTATATCGATTTTTCCGTGACCGTTCCGTGTAGTACGGTGGTCAGCATATATTGCAAGATTTGTCGCTGGTAAAACTGCAAATTCTGTAACCAGAGCTTTGAAGAATTAATTCTTTTTTGAATGAATTCACTACCAATCGAATTCAATTTTCTTTAGAATTGAATGAATTCCTTTTCTTAAGTAATTCACTGAATTCATTCAACTGAACGCGTTCATCAAACAATAAGTTCAAAGAATTAATTTCATTGCAAATGAATTTTATTAAATCAAATGAATTAATTCACTGGTGAGCGCCTTCAATTTTATAAATCGAACGGAAAAAAGTGAATTAATTCCTTACTGAATTAATTCCTTACTGAATTAATTCACCACAGAATTCGTTCAATTTCATTTTCGTTTAGTGAATTAAAAAAAAAAATAAAATTACATTCAGTGAATTAAAAAAAATAAAATTACATTCAGTGAATTTAAAAAAATTAAATTAAGTTCAGTGAATTAAAAAAGAAAAAAATACGTTCACTGAATTGAAAAAAAATTACGTTCACTTAATTGAAAAACAAAAATTACGTATGCTGAATTAAAAGCCTGTTTTCTGCCGTTCGGTAGAAGAAAACATTGTATTGTAAAAACGTATAAATGAAATACGTCATAGTGAAGCATCTACCTTTTAATGGGAAGCATAAGTTTGAAAAATTAATAGTTATATTTTTTACAAATTCTTCTATATCTGTAAAGTTTTTATTTTTAATAGTAAAAGGCTTTATTTTTTAATTTGATAAAGTGCATCGGGTTTCTCTAACACTTAATATATATGTAATTTGTTTATTTTCACTAGCAAACGCTGTAAAATTGCTTAGTTGCAAATTTTATTTGTAAATAAATGTTTTTTTCTATTGAACGGCAGAAAACAGGCTTTGAGCTCAATGAACGTATTTCTTGTTTTTTTAATTCAGTGAACGTATTTTTTTTTTGATTCACTGAACGTAATTTTATTCTTAATGAAAATACACTGAATGAAAATGAAATTAAACAAATTCAGTGGTGAATTAATTCAGTGAGGAATTAATTCACTTTTTTGCCGTTCGATTTATAATATTGAACGCGTTCACCAGTGAATTAATTCATTTGATTTAATAAAAAGAACTATAGCAATTGAATCAATTCGTAACAAAATAAATCGAACGAAAACAAATATGAATTAATTCCATTCAATATAAGGTGCTTTGTGAATTAATTCATCGAATTTTTAATTCAGAATTGAAAAATTGAATTAAGGAATTAATTCTTCAAAGCTCTGTCTGTAACTGTAACTGGACATTCAGCAATCTGACTTAATTCATTTAAAAGTTCCGTATACTTTGTCAATATGTCTATAATTTTCTATGAATTGTATGCAACTTCAGCCTCAGCACCTTTGGTACTACTTCTGCTGATGTTGTTAGTAATTTATTTAAATGTTGCTCTACTCTATTCAAATTTTATAGTATGTGTTCACAACAAAACTACAAAGTTATAGGAAAATACTGAAGAAATACACACTGCCACTCTCTATAACACAAAGTTGTTGGCATTTTCATATACCATTCAAATGTCAAATGACCAATTTGTTATCGTTGCCAGACGTCATGTTTTAACCTAACCTATCCTATCCTACACTGACAATGGTGGTAGTACTCGTAATACAACACTCAAAAAAATAAGTTAGTAGAAAAATTAGTAAAACGTCTTGTATATCAAGTGTACTAGTTTTCAGCAATTTTTTTGCTGAAATTCCGTTTTCAGCTAAAATTTTAGTTATATTTTTTTTTTAGCATTAAACTAATTTTGAACTAATGTTTTACTAATTTATTTTGCTACAAAAATTGTGCTGATAACCGCATGCATAGCGTGGACGACAACCAGATAGACAAGATGTAGATGTCGCAGCTTGTCTGGAAACGGAAATGACAAAAAAAAAACTCTACACATATTCTATATTTAAATTTTCAGCAAATAAATTAACTAAAGTAAAATTTCTCTACAAGTTTTTTGAGTTTTTTTTAGTCTACTAATATTCAGCAAAAAGTTTAGTGATTTTAGCAAGGATTTTTTTCATTTGCAGTCGACTACGTGTTAGCAAAACTTTGGCTGCAGATTACTATTTTTTTTTGGTAAAAATCAGATCGCTGATTTTCAGCAAACCTTTTGCTGAAATTACCAACTTTTTTGCAAGCACGCTCCTGACTAAAAATTTGCTGACACAGCAACATTTTTTGCTGACTTTACTGACTTTTTTTTTTGAGTGTACAAACAAAAAACGACCAAACCTACACAAAATGAACAAATGCTATACCATTGCCACCACTAACACTTTGTACAGCTCTCTGACTTTTAACAATTGTTCTGGAAAATGTTAAAAACTATATGCATACGGTTATCTATTTTTTATATATACATTTTTCATATCCAGATTTTTTTGGGGAAAAACTTAATAAGAAACTATTAAAATTACAGTTACTCTCATAATTGAGAGTAACTGTAATTTTATTTATGGTACATACATACATATTATATATATATAACACCAATTAGGTTAAAATTACCACAACTTAAATAAAAACTAGTAAAATAGTTAAAATCGCGTAAGACTACTATATAATACCCTACTCCAGTGTGGTTAAAAATCAATTAATGTTTGGATCCGAAATGTGAATGGATTGTAATTTACTTGTGTCAAAATTATTGTTTTTAATCACCTGTTTTTTAATCACCTGGATTTAAAATTTTTCATACAAAAAATGGATTTATTAAATCCAAAAAAAAACTGGATTTAATAAATCCACAATAAAAGCACAAATATATGAAACAGCCTATTAATGTCAGAAAAAATACGAACGAAAATTAAAAGGGAAACAAAAAAATTCAAAAACCAACAAATAAAATGTTTTTATTAAATTTTTGTTTATGAAATATGTTTAGAAAAAAAAACTACACCTCACCAAATACATATTTTTTATCTTGGACATGGAGAAATAGCTCAAATAGAAATGGCAATTTTTCACTCTACAGTAAGTAATTTAATTAAATCCAATTAGTGAATATTAAATATTGCAATGGAATTTTTCAATTGTGTAAAAATTTAAATTGAAGTGATAAAACTGAAAAGGCAGACTGTTTATCGCTGTTTTATGTATGTGGGCGCTGTGGTGTAATGGTTAGCGCGTTGGACTGTTACACGTGAGGTTGTGGGTTCGAGCCCCAACCAAGGCAACATCAATTTATGAAAAATAGTAATATGTATGAGTTTTTTCTATCCCTCATACATATCGCAGCGTCCTCCTTCGGTGTTCCCATAGCACTTAACCCCACCGAAGTAAAATAATATAACAGGGCTATGAACTAAAAAGCTTCAACAAAGTTCGCCAACTCACCATCAGAAGGCGCGCAACAACTGTTCTAAAAATTCAGCATCTCGCGCAATTACAGTGTTGCCATATTTGAAGCCCTTCATCTTTCACCACCTTTCACTTCTTCTCTATCCCCTTTCCAAAGGAAGCAACATGTTAATTAATAGGAAGAATTTCCTGAGTGTTGCTTCTCAAAAAAAAAAAAAAAAAAAAAAAAAAAAAAAAATATAATTATAAATTAAAAGTTAAAGTAAAATCCTTCATCATCGAATTCGGTATTAAAAATTAGGGTGAAAGAAGTGTCAGACAGAAAATTTTTTTAAAATAGGAAGAATCTAACCCCATCTCTTGAGCACTTTTAGAAATACTTTTTGGATTTATTAAATCCAAGTGATTAGAAAAAACGGCTATTATTATTTTATTATTTACAAAGTGCTAAAAAATCAGAAAATCAGTAAGAAATTTTTGATTTTACCTACACTAATAGAGAACAGTCTGTAAAAAATTTAGTTAAAACCACTAAAAGTTAGTTAAAAATGATGCTGTAGAAAAAACATACTAACTTAGCAGATTATTTTTGCTATATATTAGTAAGATAGGAATAGAAAAAATAAAAAAAAAATAAAAAATGTTATACAAAATTTTAGTTATATTTGAGTTAAATTTTTGTTAACAGAAATTAACAAATTAACCTCTTCAAATCAGCAAAAAATTTTGCTAATTAATTAATAGACTAAAAACCCACAAAAAAAAATTTTTAAATTTTCGAAGTTTATTTTTCCATTTTTTTTAAAAGCAAATAAAAATCGAGCATTTTGAAAGCAGCACAATTACAATTTTTTTTACTAAATATTTCTGTTAATTTAACAGGATAGACTGCTATTTGCATTCAACTAAATTTAGCTTGAAAATAACAAAAATTTTGTAGTTATAATATAGTTTTTGCTATTTTTAGACTACTAATATTTAGCAAAAATTTCTGCAAATTTTACGTTATAATTTGCTATTTTCAATTAACTAAAGGTTAACTTAAATTCTAAATTCTGTAAATTTAACAGTTTTATTTTTGCTGTTCTTATTCTACTAGTATTTAGCAAAAAAAAACCTGCTAATTTAACAGTTCTTTCTGCAGCATAATTTTTAACTAACTTATAGTTGCTTTTTCTGCTATTTTTATGGATTAATAGGAAGTGCAGTTAAGAGAACATGGGAAATATGGCGATATGGGCAATACGTCAACATATGAATCGAATCTATTTAAAATCAAAAAAGATTCATTAAAATATCTTCGTATTTCCGACTATAGTTTTTCTTCTTTAATTTATATTTATTTCCTTATTAATATTCATTTACAAGACTTAAACTCGAGATGCAGATAGTAAATGGCAGTACGAGTAAGACTGACAACAGAATAAAATATACCTTTCTATCTCCGTGCCGGACTTTGAATGAATGAGAGTAGGGTGTTCTCTCAGACGAACACAGCGCGGCAAAATACCTTTTATGCGCGGGAGGCAAAGAAGGCATTTATTATCGCATTTATATACGTTTATCAATAAAATTATATCAGCAACAAAAAATCAATTGTGTTTAGGGATGTGGGATTAATCGATTATTCAAACATTATGATTAATCAGAACTTCGATTAATCAGTTCATTGATTAATTGCAAATTTGATTAATCAGAATTATGATTAATCGAATAATTTTAATTTTGATAATCAAAACTTGAATAATTTTAATTAATATTGAAAAAATTTTTAAAAATAAAAAAATTACGGCAACTGTATCTTTTGTGGTGATGCCTTATATAGCTCCAAATAAAGCAAATCAGATAGATTGTTTGCTCAATGGGCAGACTTGACCAATTTCCATTCTTAAGTTTCATGTTTATATATTGAACTGGCGTTTAAAGGCGTCTTTAACGGAGAAAAATAAAATATTATTCAATTATTCATAAGTTTCATTAATCAAAGTCATTATTAATCAATTAATCATTATTTTGAATAATCGAAATAAATTAATTAATTGATTAATCATGTTTTTGATTAATCAAAATTGTTGAATAATCGATTATTTGATTAATCAGGATTTTGATTAATCAGGAAGTTTGATTAATCGATTAATCGCACATCCGTAATTGTGTCTTGTAATTTGAATCAATAAAAAAATTATTTAAAAAAAATTAAATGAAAATGCTCGAGCTCGAGGTCTGTTTTTAATATAAATATCAATTTATTGTCCGATATTTCGACATTCTTCAAATGTCATCTTCCGGGAAATATTAGATGTTTAAATAAAAAAAAAAAAAACTTAAAAATATCGTTGTTAATCTATATCTATCGTCATCTATTATTGCAATAATAGATGACGATATATTAACAACGGTATTTTTAAGTTTTTGTTTTTTATGTAAACACCTAATATTTCCCGGAAGACGACATTCGAAGAATGCTGAAATATCGGACAATAAATTTATATTTATAATAAAAACTGACCTCGAGCATTTTAATTTAATAGAATTTGAAAGGTCGAATAAATACAACTTTAAAATAAAAAAAATTATAATGCCTTTGCTAAGATTTGAACTCAAAGATAATAACATTTATTTGTTGTCTAACTTTGAATAAAAATATGCATATTAGGGCGGGTCGATTTAAAAATCGCCCAAGTGGCAAGGAAAATCGTATTCTAGGGATCAAAATAAGAAACTTTGCCCGAGGAACCATACCTCTAAAACGAATTCTGAATCCCCGACTTTTGATGTCCAAAATTTTGAAAAATCCCACTTTGACCCATTTAGAGTGCCACAATCGAGTCCAAATGTATGACCGATCACCACTAACCCTGGGGGTTCCCAATACAAACATTTTTTTCATCTAAAGTGCCAAAAATGGTGATTTTTTGAAATGTTTGTATGGGAAACCCCCAAGGGATGTTCCAGGGGCTGAAATATCGGACAATAAATTTATATTTATAATAAAAACTGACCTCGAGCATTTTAATTTAATAGAATTTGAAAGGTCGAATAAATACAACTTTAAAATAAAAAAATTATAATGCCTTTGCTAAGATTTGAACTCAAAGACAATAACATTTATTTGTTGTCTAACTTTGAATAAAAATATGCATATTAGGGCGGGTCGATTTAAAAATCGCCCAAGTGGCAAGGAAAATCGTATTCTAGGGATCAAAATAAGAAACTTTGCCCGAGGAACCATACCTCTAAAACGAATTCTGAATCCCCGACTTTTGATGTCCAAAATTTTGAAAAATCCCACTTTGACCCATTTAGAGTGCCACAATCGAGTCCAAATGTATGACCGATCACCACTAACCCTGGGGGTTCCCAATACAAACATTTTTTTCATCTAAAGTGCCAAAAATGGTGATTTTTTGAAATGTTTGTATGGGAAACCCCCAAGGGATGTTCCAGGGGTGTGCCACTGGCATGGGTGGGTCGGCCGTCCAAAGTTAGTGGGGGTCGGTCATACATTTGGACTCGATTGGGGCACTCTAAATGGGTCAGTGGGATTTTTCAAAATTTGACCCTACGGGTCAAAAGTCGGGTATTCAGAATTCGTTTTCGAGGTATGGTTCCTCGGGAAAAGTTTCTTATTTCGATCTCTAGAATACGATTTTCCTTGTCACTTCAGCGAGTTTTTTGCCTCCCTACAAATCGACCGGCCCTAATGCTATATGAAACGAAAAAATATGACACAATACATTCTAAAATTTTATCATAGATTTATTTATTATTGTATGTGACCTTTATTACATGTGAATTCTTAATTTTATATATGCAAATATAGTTGTGAGACATTTTTCAAAGATTTTTAAGTAAAATAACTAAAACAAATTATTTAGATTTATCACTATATATTAGGCATTTTTTTAATCACTGGATTTATTTTATTTTGTTAAAAAATCCACGTTTTTTAATTTTCAAAATTTAATATTTTTATCCAAATCCTAAACTTATTCGCTAATACAATGTGAAAGAAACAATTTAAATTAAAAAACGAAATGATAATTTTTTAACGAAATAAAATAAATGCAAAAATAAATCCAGTGGTTTAAAAAACGGCCAATTGATTATTAAAGAATTTCAAAAGGTGTTTGTTACTTTCGTAAAATTATTTAATTCCTTCTTAAACTGCATTTCGTAAATTCCAGCATATTTTTTTTTAGTGTAGACCCACATTGACTACAAAGGTAGTCAGTGGATCAATAAGTGGTATAAAATGGGTTAACAGATGGTTGAATATAAATGTTTCGACCCATAGAGCAAACCTATTCGTTAGACATGATGTGTGAGTAATAAACAAAATCGAAAGCTGATACCACCAGTGGGTATAAAAATAAATACACTCAAAGCATTACTTCGTAAAATTAACTGCAATTGCATTTAGAAAAGTGTACACTGCAATTGCATTGGAATTAACTATAATTGCAGTTATTTTTATCTGCAGTTGTAGTTAAAATAACTACAATATCCGTCAATTTTAAATGCAATTGTAGTTAATTTTACCGACATAATTCTCATAGTGTAATAAAGAAATATTATATTTAAAATTCAATTTTATTCACAATTTTATATACTGCATAATAATTTTTATACTCATTTAAATTAATTTAATTAATCCTGAATTTACAATAATAAATTCCTTATAATAAAAAATTCCTTGCAGAAACTTGTCGTTTTAATTTTCCAATTTTTTTTTTTTTTTAATTCCAATGTTATCCATATTATTAGACTTTTTCTCCACCAGTTTTCAAATCCTTTACTTGGCCACTACAATTCAGTACTTGGTATATTTGGATCGGCATTTTTAAAACCCAATTTTTCCAATTGATGTATACGTTGAATTTGATATTTCAATTTCTTTTTGAATAACAGCTCCTGTTTAATGGCCCGTAAATCTTCGGTGGAACATTGCTGGAGATTTCGTACACTTTTCGAGATTAATTTATCGGTGAGGAAAATCTTTGTTTTATTTAAACGCTTAAAACGCAATTCTTTACGGCGCAACTCTTCACGGTAAAGAAATAAAGTATAACTGACAGAAGTATTGGATTTCGTTGCCATTTCTGTTTAAAATTTGTAAAAAGGAATATATTTCTTTCTTTAATGTTATTTGTTTGTTGTCTCAAATGAGAGTGTTGCACAAATTCAAACAAACAATAGTTTATATAAAGAATTTGTCAGTCCAATTTTGTTACCTGTAAATTAGGTCCCAAGTACCTCTTAAGTATATTTGACCTGTTTAAAAATATTATTTCTAAATCCGTTTTTTTAAATTTAATCTTACCGATTAAGACATGTGGGTTATAAAATCTCATTTGGACAAACTCTCAATCAACTGCATTCTAGTTCAGATTAAGCCTTCAGGCAAATTTTTCAATTTGTGCTTAAAACTTGTGCTTATGAAACCCTTCTTGGAAAATTATGCGACTCATAAATATTATTTCTAAATCCGTTTTTTTATTTTAATCCTACCGTTTAAGTCATCTGGGCAGTGTTGCCATAACGGCGATTTTCTCATCAGATCTAGCGATTTTATTTAGCCCCTAGCGGTAAAAATTGTCCTGTAGCTATTAGCCAAAAATCTAGCTATTTTTAATCAGCCGTAATATAATTTTCAAAAATCAGTTTTATGTTGAAAAATATTATAAAATTCGCATATTGATATTATTTTATTATAAAAAAAACAACTTCTTAAATGATTTCACTAAAAAAACTTGCCAAAAAATACACATTTCGATAAAATATGGGTAGGTAGTTTTTCACCGTAGAATGCACTCTTTTGAATATTTTCATTACTAATATTAATTCAATGAAAATATCGATTCATTATTTGCAGCTTAATCGTAGAACTTTTCATTATTTACAAGTTTATAACACATCTTATGAACATATTAAAGAAATTTTTGAGTAAAAAGCTCTTTTTAATACCATTTTTCAACAATCTAGCGATAAAATCGCTAAATTTTTGCACTGTTTATAAATCTAGTGATTTTCTAGCGATTTTTGGGTCTGATTTAGCCATTTATTTTGAAAATTTGTTGGCAACACTGCATCTGAGTTATAAAATTTAATTTTGACAAATCCTCAACCAACTGCATGCTAGATCACATTGAGAATTCAGGCAATCTTTTCAATTCGTGCTTAAAACTTGTGTTTATTAAACACTTCTTGTAAAATGCTGCGACTTAATCTTCACAGAAAGAATTTACAAATTTCTAATTAAATTTTTAAATACCTTTCTCATACCAAATTTGTAAATACAAAAAAAAAACTTTTTAAAAAGGCACCAACAAAAAAATTTGTAAATCCAAAAAAAAATTTCTTTTTTTTTTGTAACTTTGAATTTTTATTTTTAAACAATTTTTATATGAAAGATAACAATTAAGAAACTACCCATGTGAAAATCGAAATATATATGAGCATACATGATCATACATTGGCTCGTATGTGATCATGTATGGGCATACATAGTCATATACGTACATGCATAGTTCAATGTATGACCATACATGATCTCATATATTTCCATATACCTTTGGATCCGAAATTTGAGGGTATATGGAGGTATATGGCCATATATGATCATATATGAGCATACATGAATCATATGTGAGCATATATGGTCATATATGAACATGTACGGTCATATACCCTCAAATTTCGGATCCAATGATATATGGAAATATATGGGATCATGTATGGTCATACATTGAACTATGCATGTACGTATATGACAATGTATGCCCATGCATGATCATATACAAGTCAATGTATGATCATGTGTGTTCATATATATTTCGATTTTCACATGGGTAGTTACAAATATTTCAAACAAAAAAATTGTTGGGAATAAAATTTCAATTTAAAAGCAAATGTGATTGCTTTTACAAATTCCCAATGTTGGTGCCTAATGTTTTTTCTGTGTTCTCAACTCTCCGAACTCAGTCATATTCTTCAGTTGCTGTTTAAAACCTTTGCTTATGAAACTACACAGTGCAGAAACGGTAATGACATATCATTATTTTTTGGACTACCAGTAATGACACCCACTTACCTTCTGCATTATTTTAAAATACATAATAATGAGTTATTGATAACGACTTATTTTAATCATTATTTCAAATAGGAAGTAATTTTCTAGATTTTTTTGAAAATTTTTTTAAATCTATTTTTAGACTCAATATTTTTTCAACACTGGTAAGGATATATGTAACCACATATTTTTTGATTTTTTGTATATTGGCGAGTAAGCTGACTTTTGTATGTGCAGCAGGTCAATTATGTTTTTAACTATCAAACATTACATGTCGATATAGCTCAGATGGTAGAGCTATTGACTGGCAACCTGGTGTCCTAGGTTCGATTCCCGCACTTGAAAATTTTATTAAAAAAATTTTACAATAAAAAAATATTTTCTTTATAACACTTATTTTTTTGAAAATCTATTTTTAGACTCATTCTTTTTGTCAGTACTGGTAAGCATATGGGTAATGACATATTTTTAAAATTTTCGTATGCTGAGGTGAAAGCATAACTCATTATTTTTCGCGATATCGCCATACCAAGGTAATAAGAAATGTAATAAGAAAAGTAACTAGTTACCATTACCAAGTATGTAGTTACATAACCACATATCTGGTAATGATTTTTGACACTGGGTATATATGTAATGAGTGTTATTTTTGTCGGTTTTAAGATCAAATATCACAAATTCCAAATAGAATTCACAATTTATTTTACAACAAATAGAGAAAAAACTTATGGAAAAGCTTTTTTAGAACCAATGGTTGAATATACGACATAAAGGCACATCTAATCGCAAGATAAATCTGCTAGAGACAGAGCAAAAATAGCAAAAATCAATCATAATAGAGTTTTTTGCTCTATCTCTAGCAGTTTTCACTCTCGTGTAAATGTGTCTTCAGACTGAATTTTAATTGTTACGTTTCCTTGTTTTTTATGTTCCCAGTGTAGAAAATCATTACCACCCAGTGTAGAAACGGTAATGACATATCATTATTTTTTGGACTACCAGTAATGACACCGACTTACTTTCTGCATTATTTTAAAAGATATAATAATAAGTTACTAATAAAAACTTACTTTTTCATTATTTCAAAAATAAAAAATAAGGCGTTACGAATAACGACTTATCATTATTTTAAATATAAAGTCTTGTTCTAGATTTTTTTGTAAATTTTTTTGAAATCTATTTTAAGACTCAATATTTTTTCACCACTGGTAATGATATATGTAATCACCAATTTTTAGATTTTTTGTATGTTGCTGAGTAAGCTGACTTGTGCGCAGCAAGTCAATTATGTTTTTATCTATCAAATATTACATGTCGAGACAGCTCAGATGGTACAGCTATAGACTAGCAGTCTGGAGTCCCAGGTTCGATTCCCGCATGAGAAAATTTTATTTAAAAAAAATTTACATTAAAAAAATATTTTTTTTTATAAAACTTATTTTTTTGAAAATCTATTTTTAGAATCATTATTTTAGTCAATACTGGTAAGCACATAGGTAACGACATATTTTTTGATTTTTCGTATGCTGGTGTGTAACTATAACATCCCCATACAAAGGTAATAAGAAATGTAATAATTAGGGCAAGGAATTTCATGCACTTAAAAATGGAAAATATGCGCCTAAAATATGCGGTTAAAAAAGAAAAATATGCATTAAAAATATAAGAAATATGCACTAAAAACTATTATTTTTGCAAAAATAAAAAATGGCGAATCATGGATATATGCGTATGAGTCGGAAAGAAAACAGCAATCGACCGTGTGGGTATTCCAAGACGAGCGAAATCCAACTAAAGTTGTTCGTGGAAGAATCACAGCGAAGCAAATGGTCGCCTGTTTCTTCGGCCGAATGGATCATGTGACCACTGTTTCGCTTGCGCAACGTAGGACGGTCAATTCTGAGTGGTACATGACCCTTTGTTTGCCGATTTACAAGCGCCGAGGACGCCGTTGAAGCCTTCAAAAACCATATTTTGGAGGTGTCTCAAAAGGAACGGATAAACTGATATAACAAGTGGTTTGAACGAATGCAAAAGTGTATTGATCATCAAGGGGAATATTTTGAAAAACAATAAAGCCATTTTTTTTTTTTTTTTTTTTTTTTTTTGAAAGAGAAGCAACACTCAGGAAATTTTCCTATTAATTAACGTGTTGCTTCCTTTCGAAAGGGGATAATGAAGAAGTGAAAGGTGGTGAAAGATGAAGGGCTTCAAATATGGCAACACTGTAATTGCGCGAGATGTTGAATTTTTAGAACAGTTGTTGCGCGCCATCTGATGGTAAGTTGGCGAACTTTGTTGAAGCTTTTTAGTTCATATATATATATATATATATATATAAGTTCCCGTAGTTCCTATACGGAACATAGGGCCATAGTTCATAGCCCTGTTATATTATTTTACTTCGGTGGGGTTAAGTGCTATGGGAACACCGAAGGAGGACGCTGTGGTATGTATGTAATGGTCATGAGTTTGGCCCATCTCTGGTGTGAAATCATGTTTTAAAAAAACCAGTTAACGGCAAATAATAACCGGTTTCCGGTTTATTTGCATTTAGTAATTATTCAAAACCGGTGGGTTTCTTTAAATTAAAAAAAAAAAAATAAAAACCCACCGGTTAACCATTTTTCGGTTACAGCCCAGCAAAAACATGGTAATGACAGGTCATTACCAAACGGCTTACCAAGTAATAGGTTATCTTTTGCATTCCTTTAAAATGCAAAATAATGACTTGCTGATAATAAGTTATAGAAGTACTTATATATTCTGGCAAAGTAATCACTTACTGGTAATTGATTAAATAAGTACTGATTTAGTTTTTTTATATTAATATTTTATTTGTTAAATTGTTTCGAACATTTTTCAAACTGAACAGAAAATTTTCCAATATGACCAACTATTTTACAATGTGGGTAACCACTTATTTCCGAACTTCTGAGTAACCAGTTATTCAATCTTTGTAAGCAACTACTTATTCTTTCACTGTGGGTAACTCGTTATTTGCACTTTTTTTGTAAGCGAGAGGGTAATGACCACCCATGAATTTTTGGACATCGCGAACAAAAGTAATGTTGCGAGTAAATAGCCTGATAAGTAGTGAAACTCTTTGTGTGCTACTTACTCGCTTAATTACTCGGTAATGTCTGTTTTTGCTGGTAGTTTTGGATACTTTATTAGAGCTCTTTTTATTTATTTTTTAGTCGCTTTTCTTACTATTTCTATAAGCTTATTTCTATGAATTTACTCAAATAAATATTTCACTTCTAAACATATTCTGTATTCTCTTTCTATATCTGCCTACTTAACAAATTATCTTAATTTCATTTATATTTCCCTTAATATGACTATTATTTTATTGCCATGTCTACGGGTGGAAACAAAATGAAAACGTTAAAAAAAGAATAATCTTTGGTTGAGTAATAAAACATTTTATATATAAAATCTACCAAGTAAGTGTAGTATATTAAGTTTAATGTATCGCTTGGAAGTAAGTTTACAATATTTAAAGCAAAATCTAAATTTAAAGATTGACCCAAAATTTCTTTTGGATTATTTCTGCCACCTTTTGATAGTGTGACCAGTTTTCGACAACAAAAAGTTCTGTCATCAAACTATCATTAAAATCTAAATTTTCACTACTAAAGTAACAAAATTCCTTGTTAAAAATTCTTTAATGAATTAAGTCACAATTATTTCTCTTTTATGAAACTTGATGAAAATGTAAGCAATGAATATAGTACAAGTACTTGTAGCTTATGTAGGAAGCTAAAATATGAAGGGTATTTAAAATGCTGTCCATTAGAACATGCATTTTTAACTCATTTTTATTTAACCATTTTCCTTTTAAGCATAGGTCTGGTAAAAACAAAATGTTGTATATGAATATTAGAGTGGCTCAGTTTTCCAAATTGTTTTCATAATCAAAATTTAAAATACACAAATTAAATTTTAACAAATACACAAAATGTGTTCAGAATTCGGAAATACAGGAAGTGGTTTGAATCCAGACATTTCCTTTGGTTTAATTTTAAAGTCTAAAATATGCCCTCTAAAATATTCTGTATATTAGATTTTTTTCAGTGAAATGATCAAAAGATACTTTTTTGGGCTTTGAGGAATTTTTTTTTTAAATATAAACGTTTTGTCAAATATTGATGGCTTCATATTCAAAAAACCTAAAATATATGTATTGTGACCAAAATTTTTCGTTTAGTAGAACTCTAGTACACTGAGAGAATTATCATCACTTCAGTAATGAATTTCTTCATAGTTTCAATGAAAATTGTCACTGGAATTCCTCCATTGAAACTTTTCATAGAATCTATGAAACAGGTTTCATTAAAGTCAATGTTTATGAAAAGTTCATAAAACTAATGAAAAACGAGTAAAAAGGTTAAAGTCGGGCATGCCGACTATACAATACCCTACACCAGTCTGGGTAAAAGCCAACTAATGTTTGGATCCGAAATTCGAATGGGTTAAAATGGGGCTTGTGTCAAAATTTTCTATAATGAGAGTCAGCGCACCAAATTTCATTAAAATATCTTAATATTTGCGATCTGCAGTTTGTAACCAAGCCAATTTTGGGGGGACCCTTATATGGGCACTAGGTCTAAACATGGACCGATGTTCACCAAAATCAATAGGCTTCGTCCTTGGGCCAACATAGGTCTGTGTACAAAATTTCATCAACATATCTTAATATTTGCGACCTGCAGCGTATAAACAATATAATTTTGGGGGGACCCTTATATGGGCACTAGGTCTAAACATGGACCGCTGTTAACCAAAATCAATAGGCTTCGTCCTTGGGCTGACATAGGTCTGTGTACAAAATTTCATCAACATATCTTAATATTTGCGACCTGCAGCGTATAAACATTATAATTTTGGGGGGACCATTATATGGGCACTAGGTCTAAACATGGACCGATTTAAAATCAATAGACGTCGTCCTTGGACCGACATAAGTCGGTGTACCAAGTTTCATTAAAATATATTAATATTTGCGACCTGTAGAGTGCGCACAAGAATGCATGGACAGACAGACGGACGGACGGACAGACGGACAACGTTAAATCGAAATAAAAAAAAATTCTGAGGCGATCGGTATACTATTAGGTGGGTCTAGGACCAATATTTTTTGGTGTTACAAACATCAGCACAAACTTATAATACCCTGACCACGTAGTGGTGTAGGGTATAAAAAGTACTTATTATGTTAACTCATAATAAGGAAATTGGCCTCGAACTGAATTAATAAATTTCTAATTAATCAATTTTAATTTAGTAGGTTTGAGGTTTTATTTTTTAAATAAAAATTAAAAACCAACATTTTGACAACACTCACAGTACGGAGTGAGTGTTTTTGCCTCTTCTTGTATTAACAAAGAAGAAGGGTAAAAATAAAATTTGTATTTAATTTATACCGATGGTATGAAATACAAAAACAAAAAATGTTTATAATATTTCTATTGTTCGTTATGCTTTGCAGAAGACTTCGAAAACATATTTTATTGGTTGCTCCATTCGCATTTCATTGATGTGGCAGACTACATTTAATATGAGATTTTGATGCTTCAATTTGCATTGCACCACGCCACCACTTTCTAAAGAAAACTGATGAAGGGGACTTGGAAAATCCCCGAAATTATCGTCTTTGCATTCCTGAAAGTGTAGAGGTTTTTTGAAAGCAAAAACTCTGTGAAGTATTTGTCAGGAGAGTATCCTGATGAAGAAAAATAGCAGTTTTTGAAAAAAGTACTTATTATGTTGTCATAATAAAATATTGGCGGCTCCAGCTCAAGTCTCTGGGGGAAGAAATTTTGGAAAAAATTTTTTTTTTTTAAATTTTCACAAAAAATATTTTTTAACCCCTTTGACGTCCAACACTACTTGTTGGACGTTTTTGGACTCCGCAGCGCAAGGTTAACGATTTTATGAGCGACGCTTTAGGTATAAAAGACAATATAAAGTCCAACGGAAAATCCTAAGTTATATTTTTCATCAAAAACTTTAATATTTGATACGTATTTGACATCCAACAAGGATGGGTTAGAAATGCCTAAAAAAGTTTATATTAAATAACATATAAAATCAACAATTGAAATTTCCGCACTCTATTTGAATTGTATGAAACTTGCTATAACTTGGAATACTTTGTATAGCTAAAATTGGTGTTCAATTTGGGGAAAAATTATCAAATTTGCTATAGACTTTCCGTACATGTTTGGGTCTAACTTTTGTATTATTTTAGCTATGTGACTGGTTGATATATCACTTTAAAGCTTCTGAAAGCGTGCCTGAAGTTGGTCTGCAACTCATTCTTTAATTTGATAATTTCTGATTTATTAAAAAAAATTACATTTTTGAGAATTTTTCTACAATTAATTAATTGTTTGCTATCCTTTAATAATTGAAGCCATGATTGAGCCACGTGAATAGTTACTATTTTGAAATGAACTTTAACCATTTATCATTATCAAAGGTCTAAAGCCATTTTATCGTAATACGCGGTTCGGGATACTTTATCGCAGTCTTTTAATATTTTTGTATTAGTTCTTAGTTTTTTATCAATGACACTGTCAAATATCAGTTTGGTACTCCTTTTGGTTCCTGAGTTATAGTATAGTATTAAATAAAAAAAAAACATTTCGATTTTTCAGCATTTGTATGAAAAAAGACCCAATAAGAGTGCCAGTATAAGACTTCGTAAAGGCAAAAATAAAGTAATAAGGAACAACATAAGCGTGTTCGTTTACTTACTACAAGTTAGTACTTTTACTGCAGCTGCAAAATTTCAATATAAAAAGTAAACAAAATTTTCAATTGTAGTAAAAGTAGTAAGAATTTCGACTAATCGAACACACCGCATATATTTTTGCAGAAATTATAAAGAATCGATTTTTCGATATACATATGACGATTTAAATCGCGGATTTCATTAAATTAAACTTTGAAAATTTTACGAAAAACGTCGCCGGAGTCTGAAAAGTCCTCAAAATTTGATTGAGCTGATTACAAGGATTTAACTCAGAGATTACTTTTTAACAACAATACAAAAAGTTAATATTTCCTGAAAAGTTTTGAAATTATTTTCATTATTTTTATATTCACTTTATTTATTAGAAGCTGTAGTGGGATTCTCTAACTTTTTAACGACAAAATTCGTTAGTTAAGTTGTCAGTTTACTATGAAAACTTGTCAATTTAACTACCGAATTTTGTCGTTAAAAAGTTACAGAATTGCCCCTATGATTTTTTGTACTTTAGTTATAAATTTTAACTAAAAACTTCTAATATTTAAAAAATTATTTTTTAAATATTGTCAGTTTACTATGAAAACTTGTCAATTTAACTACCGAATTTTGTCGTTAAAAAGTTACAGAATTGCCCCTATGATTTTTTGTACTTTAGTTATAAATTTTAACTAAAAACTTCTAATATTTAAAAAATTATTTTTTTAAATTATTTTTTCGGAATGTTTCGCAGACCTCCTAGGATGCAATTAGGGACGCTCAGGGGTTCGTTATCAACATTTGGAAAACTTTGTATAATTAAATTTTCATATCGGTTTTGGTATAGCTGTGGGAGTCAGATGTCGTTATTAACAAAAAGAATTACTGGCCAATTTTGCTTTGACGCTACACCAACATTCCGTATTTTAAAGTTAAAACACTTTGCAGGTTGGGAGGAAGTGCAGGATCTAACGCTAGTCAATTGCTTGCAGGCAATCAAAAATTGAGTATTTCAAAAAAAATTATTTCAGGAACATAACTATATACTCTACGATATCAACATGTGTACTCAGGATTTCCGAAAGACAGACTGTAATAAGTTCAATACGATCCTTTGGAAAGACCTAAAAAAGAACTCCACCATATCTTTCCAAATGAAATTTGGAGAATTTCAAGTGAAATTAATTGTGAATTCTATTTGGAATTTGTCAAATTTAATCTTAAATCTGAACAAAAATAACGGTAATTAATTGTTTTCTTACCATATTGAGAAAATTTTAAGAGAAATTTAGATTTTTTATTTCGAAATGAGAAAATTCTAAAATATAGTAGCATTTACCACTTCAAATTTAGAAAATTCCATTAGAAGTTCAGTTCTGCAATTTTAATGAAAAAAATTCAAAATAAAATTTTGAATTGTGGTTTTTCACGTGTAAAAATTTTACTCGAACTTTAATTTTACTCAAATTTTAATTTAAATTATAAAAATGAACAAATTTTCAATTTTATATCAAAGACACAATCACAATATACAAAAAATGTGATTTTTCCCCAAGAAAAATAATAGTCTTGTACATTAAATTTGCGTGAAAATAGTCTCTACTCAGTTTTCACGTCAAATTCACTGTCGTGGAAACTTATCATTTTTTTTTTTATATGGAGGACTATAACAATTTTTTCACGTGAAATCCGAACAACTTACGGTGCTTTACAAACAAACAGTATTTTACTTTTAAAGTCGACTTTATATTTAAACGGCTTTGCTCATTTTGTGTATGAAAATCCTAAAGAAATATTTACATTTTCAAATATTTTAATTGGTTGAAAATAAATTAACCAATCAGAATGCTCCAAAATAAACTAGGTCAAAGCATGCTGCCACCCAAAATTTTAACTAAAGTCAACAAAAATATACATTTGGAAAATTTAAATAGTAAGGGCGTTTATTTTTATTTAAAAAATTTTCAATTAAAATTGGAATTTTGTATTAAAAAATGCGAAATTTTAAAATCGAATTTCTTTTTATCATTTGAAATTAGAAAAATTTCACACGAAATTGATCTACATACAATTTTGAAAATCTAATTTGAAATTTAAATCTTCTAACTACATTTCTCCACAAACTTTAATTTTTTTATAATCAAAATTATCAGTTTTTTAATGAATTTGTTAAAATATCTATTGAGATTTTTTAAATGACGACTGGTTAAATGAAAATAAGGAAAATATTTTATATTTCATAACAAATTTGTATTTCTTTCACTTTATCCTTTTTTCTCTCCTTTTTCCCTCTTTTTCCTTTTTTCTCTTCTTTTTCTCTCCTTTTTCTCTCCGTTTTCCCTCTTTTTCCATTTTTTTCTTTTTCGATTTCGCTGAGGGGGGGAAATTTCCCTATCCCCCCCACCCTGGAGCCGCGCATGCATAATAAGGAAATTGGCCTCGAACTGAATTAATAAATTTCTAATTAATTAATGAAACCCTTCAGAAAATGAATACACCACTCCTTCAAATAAATAAATCATTCAGCCAATGAAGATCTTCACAAAATCTATGAATCAATTTCATTTATTATTATTTATTATAGTTGGTTGTTGTCATTGCTAAGCTGGAGCGGATAAATAAAAAGTACTTAGTAAATGCAAAGAAGCGTAATAAAATTGTAGCATATTTTACGGCTGTACAAAACATATCTAATGAAAGAATTCATTAAATTAAAAAGTTTCATAAAATTTTATAATAAGTTTAATTCAATTAATGAAATTTCTTATTAATGTTTCTAAAAAATTAATATGGTTTAAAAAAATTTCATAGCCCGAAATTAATAATAAAAAATTAATTTAAAAAAAATAAAAATTATAAAAGATAATTGTCTCAGTATGGAAATCAATGCACATCACTAAAACTCGGCGTTATGGTTACATATTTGAGAACTAAATATTTAATATAAAATTCTAATTGTATGAAAATTTTTAAAAATTGTTGGGTTTTAATTTTTATTCAAAAAAAATAAAAATTGTTTTTTCGACCTTTTTATTAATTATTTCTAATTAATTTTTAAAAATTAATGAAATGACTATATTTTATAAAAAATTAAAAACAAAAAAATATTATTGAACAATTTTATATATATGAAGAACATTGTCATTAAATTTTAGAAGATCTAATTTAGGAAATTCAATGAATTTTATAAAATTTTATGAAAGAAAAGTTATAAAAAAAATTTCATAATATCAATTAAATATTAATGAATAATAATGACATTCTTCATTGATTCTACGAAAAAAATTCTATGAAATCATATCATTAATATCATAAAGGATAATTCTTTCAGTGTTGTAACGCAATTTATTGCCAATGTAATTGAAATCGGAAATTCCATATGTTTCTGATGCCATGACTTCTTCTGGGTGCAAAATTTCCTTCAGAAAAAATATGATAAAATGGCCCACTCTAAGAAACATGTCTCTTCTTTTCGCTTTATCTTCTTTTTCTCCCCAAAAGCGTGAAATTTATATGCCATGAAATAATTCACTACTTGACGTTTTTAACCTAGAACAGAGCTTATTGTATGTAGTATGTATGTAGTTGTATATAGTATACTTTAGTTATGTAGTAAATTCGCAATGACAACTATATAATTTCTTTTGCAAAAAAAAAAGAAAAGGT
The DNA here is from genome assembly GCA_949987735.1 of Leucophora obtusa. NCBI lineage: Eukaryota > Metazoa > Arthropoda > Insecta > Diptera > Anthomyiidae > Leucophora > Leucophora obtusa. The sequence continues at coordinate 176,548,280 of OX465296.1, forward strand.
TTTTTGCAAAAAATATAAAAAATAAACATAGACAAGAAATGCAACAATTAAATTTATATTTGTGATAATGCCTGGAACAAGTATTAATGCACCAGAATTAAGTGTATGAAATTACACAGTTCTAGGATTAAAATATGTTGGCATATGATTTTTATTATGTACCCAGTCAGAAAGCGCCAGTGATACGAAAAATCAAGCACCGGCAATAACACTGGCAAACCTTGGAGATAAAAATAAATGACTGGAAGAACACTTATTTGAGACGTGTTGCGAGCACTTTCAAAAAGCCTTTGGCCAGGATTTGTTTCACAAAAACTTCCGTGGTTAAAAACAAAATACTGGCAAAGAAATGGCTTAGAGCGCTACATTTAGAAAACAGTTTCAGTGCTGACAACCGCATTTGGTTCGCTTGTGGTGGCCGAGTTTTTCCGTTGTGACAACAGAAAACTAATTGAGACAAGTTTAGTTTGATTGTCACAGTCAAATTTCAGTTGCATCAAGAATAATTTGCTAGTCGCAACCAAAGAATTCATTTTATGCACCTGAACTATTCGAGTGGCAACAAATTGGGTTGGCAGCACAGAATCTGTTTTCTGGCTGTATGATAACGCTTCTCAAAAGTGGTTTGCGGGTGCTATCCAGTCAAAAATTTTCAGCTACATATACTAAATATTAAAATATTTTGATGATAACGGCATAAAAACGGGTTTTTGGTTAAAATCGGTCCATGTTTAGACCTACATATAGTCCATAAAAATTGTGTCTTATGCTTTTTCGCATGCTACAGGTCGCAAATATGAAGTTATTTTAATAAATCTTGGTGGGCTGATTTACATGGGATACACTTTTTCAACTCACATATGCACTTCTTTGCAAATCAGTTGTCAAAGGAATCTGATGAACATGGCGAACGTTTTGGAATCATATACATATTTGCTAAGTATTTATATTTGTATATACCCAATCAGAAATCGCCAGTGGTACAAAAAATCAAGCACTGGCATACAACTGGGTAACAACAGTGTTGAAAATAAATGACTGGGAGAACACTCATTTGGGACGCTTTGCCAGGGTTTGCAAAAAGCGTTTTTCCAGTATTTGTTTTACAAAAATTTCGGTGGTTTATAAAAAAAAACCACTAGCAAAGAATGGTCTAAGAGTGATATGCCAAGGTTTGCAACAAGTGGTTATCCAGTGCTACCTAGCCAATGCTACCAGTGGTGCAGAAACCAATTCACTGGTAAAGCAATGATTTTATAAAAATGCTGACGCTTTGTTAAAAAAGATTTGTAGTCAGGAGGTTGCGAGTTCAAATCCGGTTGCAAAAAAATTGATTTTATAGAACAAAAAAATTTTTAAATTAAAAAAAATTCATAAAAAATTTTTTTGTTCTATAAAATCAATTTTTTTGTTTGTGGAAATGATCTTTTAAGACTAACTTTTTTTTGCTCTCCCAACGCTGGCATATTAGTTCCAAAAAACTGTGCCAGTGCCAGCATTTTAGCACAACCAGTAGTTGTCCAGCTATTATCACTCATTTCTGTATTTAGCAATCAAATATTACACTCACAATATATTTTCCATAACCGATTGAGGTTTATTTAAAAAGTAATAGGTAAAGTTTGTTTTCAATTGAAGAATCCATTGAAATACATTGAAACTTATTGTTTAACTTTTTTTTCAACCAATAAAAAACAAACCAGAAAAAATATGTATCGTCTGTAGGAATTGTTATTTTCAGTCAATTATTCTATTTTTAGATTTCTATTTTTTGAAAAAATTATTCAAATAATTTCGTTGTTTTCTGTTTTAAAACAAAAAATTCAAATATTTTGTTAATATAGTTTGTTTATATTCAAAATTATTTCAATTCAAATTACAAGAAATTCTTTACTCATACACAGAAACATAGCCAATAAAAATATGAACGTGTCTGTTGTGTATGGTGTAGTGTTTTGAAAATCGAAACAAAAAAAAAACTTTCAAATATGAAAAAACAAACCACAAAATCGTTTTTTTTTACGTTTTGTCAGTTAAAAAATTGATGATTGTTTTAATAGACTTTTCAATTATTTTTATTTCTTTTCTGGATTGTTTAAACAATGTTTGAAAATAAGTAGCAAAATGGTTTGAATAAAATGAAAAATCAGTAGTCCTTTTTTTAATAGTGTTTTCAATTAATTTAATATGCATTTTAGGTTGTTTTTAAGGATAAAATATTGTGAGTGTATATGTCTCGTTAGCTCAGTGGGTAGAGCAATCGTCTGCCAATCTGACGGCTGGGGTCAAATCACGGCAGGACTAAAAAAATACATATGAACTTTTTTTAAATTTTATTTTGGAAAATATATTTCCAGACCACCTATTTATGGGGTTTTCCAGCGTTTTGCCAACGTTCAAAAATTATGTTTCTCCACTGCTTTTCCGGCGATTTTTGAACAGACAGTCCTTTTGTCTAATGATGTTATCATTTTGGGAATGGGAAAGCACCTTTTGCCAGTACTTGCACCACAACTTAAAGTGCTTTGCCATTGCTTTCCCATTTGTATTTTTCTGACTGGGTACGTTATTAAAAGCTTTATTTGTTTGTAGATTTATAGTGAAATTTAATATGTATAAAATAATTTGTTCATACACATTAACCCGGAAAAATCAATTTTTGTACTTACTCTAAATAATAACTAAATTAACCGTTAATGGGCAAACTTAAATTTGACTCGTTTTTGCTGTTTGTGTTAAGTTATGGGTATTGGCTTGTTCTGACATATGTAGTAAAATTTTATGGCCAATATTTTTGTGGAACATTTCATCCCCGCCCTCCTCCATTTTAGGGGTGTTTTTTACAATTATTAAGAATAGAGCCAAATATTCCCATTATATGGGAAAGTTAGATGGTTAATATGTTCCACAAAAATATTTGCCTTAATATTTTCTACAAATTTGCTGAACATATCCTACACCTCAGATTAAATAGTTTCGTATACCGATATGCTGCACGAACAGGCCAAGGGTGGAAACTTTAACTCCCCCTATAATAAATTTCCGATGTGATCTTTCAAAACGCCGACACATGCATTTTTTTGTCTCCTGTACCAAATTTAGTGTTTCCAATTCGGTTAATCGATTAACCGATTCCTCGATTAATCGCCTCTATTTCGGTTAATGTCGAAACAAATAATTTAAAACTCAAATAATTATTCGACCCGAATAATCGATTTAAATGAGTCGAATAACCGGTTAAATTTTTTAATATGGATTTTCCCATTGTTTTTTCCCAAAATTTCCCAACTTTCTTAGTTTTGACTAAAAAATGACAAGAAAAAGCTTAGAGAAAACAAACACTAACTAGAATGTCATCAAAAGCGTTTAAATACAGTGAAGTGCAAGTGCTAGTAGACAGTCCCGATAAGTGAAATTTTTTAAAATTGTTTCAAGTTATAGCACTCAATAGGCAAAAAAGTAAAAAAAAAAATTGTAAGGTATCTTTAGTTCCCTACCAACGATTAAAGATGACAATGTGGCGTATTTTGGCTAAAAATAATTTTGATTATTCTGCTTTCATTCGATGAAAAACAGAAATTGTTTATTACAACTTTATTTACAAATAAGTGAGGGCAGATATTATTAAAACATCGAACTAGAGGCTGAATAATATCTGCCCTCACTAATAATTATGAACTTTTTTGTGATATAGAAATTAAAAGTTGCGGAAAAGTTGCATTTAAACATTATTCTTGGAATAACTTTATTCCATCATTGCGTTTTTAAAAAGCAAATTTTAAACTTTTTGGAAAAGTTGGCCATAAAAGTTGCGTTTTGAAGAGGGAGTAATCCTCTCCAATGACAATTCAATATTAAAATCATTAGTGTTCATATTAAAAAAGAAGTACTTCTAGATCATCAATTGTAGTGCTTTTTTCTTTACAATTAATTATATAAAATTACATTTTTACTTTGTAAACTAATAATAATAAATAAGATACAAAAAATTATATTATACTACACGGAAAAAATAAAAAGTATATTATTATCGAACATCTTAGGTAAAATACAAGTATTTTTTGTAACCCATTGTAGAAACGGTAATGACATATCATTATCTTTTGGACTACCAGTAATGACACCCACTTACCTTTTGTATTATTTTAAAACATACTATAATGATTTACTGATTTATAATGACTTATTTTTATCATTATTTCAAATAGAAAATAATTTTCTAGATTTTTTTTAAAATTTTTTGAAATCTATTTTTAGACTCAATATTTTTTAAACACTGGTAAGGATATATGTAACCACATATTTTTTGATTTTTCGTATGTTGGCGAGTAAGCTTAGTTGTGTGCAGCACGTCAATTATGTTTTTATCTATTAAATATTACATGTCGATATAGCTCAGATGGTAGAGCTATTGACTGGCAATCTGTAGACCCAGGTTCGATTCCCGCACAAGCAAATTTTATTAAAAAAAAAAATACAATAAAAAATATTTTTTTTTTATATAATTTATTATTTGAAAATCTATTTTTAGACTCATTATTTTTGTCAGTACTGATAAGCACATGGGTAACGATATATTTTTTGATTTTTTGTATGCTGGTGTGTAACCATAACTCACTATTTTTCGCGACATCTCCATATAAAGGTAATAAGAAATGTAATAACAAAAGTAACTAGTTACCATTACCAAGTATGTAGTTACATAACCACATATCTGGTAATGATTTTTTACACTGGGAAGTTAATAATAGATTTAGCAATTTTTAGTTTTTGTCAACTTGCCTTAGTTTTTGGCTCATTCCATTTGTATGCACTTCAAAATATGTTAAATTACCTAAGTTTTTTCTTTTGTAACTTTACTTAAAAATATCATATTTTAATTAAAGAATTGTGTAACTTAGCATAAAACTTTTGAAGTTGTATTTTACCGAAGTACTTCGGCAATTATACATGATTTATTTTTTGCGTGTACTTAATAGTTATTATACTTGAGAGCCCGTATAAGGGACTGTGTATTATAAGTTATACTAACTACTATTTGTTTATTTATAGTTTAATAATATGAATTTAAGACAAATAAATTATTTTAAAAAAATAATAATAATTTTTAGGCACCTTATTTTTCAATATAATAATTTCTTTAAATATATGAAACTTTTAATATATACAGTATGTAAAAAGAAATTCTTCATAAAATTAAATAGGAAATTTCTTTAACTTAATGAAAATATGAAAATAATTTTCTACTCTCTTTCACAAATCAGAAATTCATGATTCCTTCTTCCGCATACTTTGTGGTGCATTATTTATATTATAGCCTTTTTGAAATTAAAAATAAAATTGTCATTACCATCATATGATACATTATGTAAGGTCAGGTTTTACTTATAACCACTTTAATATTTTTTTGTCTCATTCTTTTTTTTTTTTATTTTGTTTAAAGAAACAAAGAAATCTGATATTGAACAATGGAAATATTTCCATGATTTCTTTTAAATGCAGTAAATATAAACGAAATTAAACTCCTCCACATTCGCAAAATACAAAAGGAAGTCAAAAATCAATGACAGAAAATAGCATAATATTTATAAAACTTGTTAAGAAATTATTTAAAATTTTATATAGTACTTTTAAGCCCGATTACTGAATGTTCAGTTAAAATTTAGCCAATAGTTAAATTCAAATTTTGTATGGGAAACAACAACAAATATGCCAGTTGAAGTCCCAGTTAGTAGCTAACTGAACATTCAGTAATCAATCCTTAGCAATTATTTGAAAAAAAAAAATTAAAAACTCGTAGGAAATTTAAAAGCTTTGTTACTGAAAAAACGAAATTAACCCTCCACTGTACACTCATAGAAATAAATCCGTAAAAATAGCAGAAAAAGTTACTAAAAATTAGTTAAAAACGAGTAAAAAGGTTAAAGTCGGACATGCCGACTATACAATACCCTACACCAGTCTGGTGTATTGTTTGGATCCGAAATTCGAATGGGTTAAAATGGGGCTTATGTCAAAATTTTCAATAATGTGAGTCAGCGCACCAAATTTCATTAAAATATCTTAATATTTGCGACCTGCAGTTTGTAACCAAGCCAATTTTGGGGGGACCCTTATATGGGCACTAGTTCTAAACATGGACCGATGTTCACCAAAATCCATAGGCTTCGTCCTTGGGCCAACATAGGTCTATGTACCAAATTTCATCAAAATATCTTAATATTTGCGACCTGCAGCGTATAAACAATATAATTTTGGGGGGACCCTTATATGGGCACTAGTTCTAAACATGGACCGATGTTCACCAAAATCCATAGGCTTCGTCCTTGGGCCAACATAGGTCTATGTACCAAATTTCATCAAAATATCTTAATATTTGCGACCTGCAGGACCCTTATATGGGCACTAGGTCTAAACATAGACCGATGTTCACCAAAATCAATAGGCTGCGTGATTGGGCCAATATAGGTCTGTGTACCAAATTTCATCAAAATATCTTAATATTTGCGACCTGCAGCGTATAAACATTATAATTTTGGTAGGACCCTTATATGGGCACTAGGTCTAAACATGGACCGATGTTCACCAAAATCAATAGGCTGCGTTATTGGGCCAGTGTAGGTCTGTGTACCAAATTTCATCAAAATATCTTAATATTTACGACCTGCAGCGTATAAACAGTATAATTTTGGTAGGACCCTTATATGGGCACTAGGTCTAAACATGGACCGATATTCACCAAAATCAATAGGCTGCGTTATTGGGCTAACATAGGTCTGTGTACCAAATTTCGTCAAAATATCTTAATATTTACGACCTACAGCGCATAAACAATATAATTTTGGTAGGACCCTTATATGGGCACTAGGTCTAAACATGGACCGCTGTTCACCAAAATCAAACTTGTTCGTCCTTGGGCCAACAAAGGTCTGCGTACCAAATTTCATCAAAATATCTTAATAGTTGCGACCTGGAGAGTGCGCACAAGATTGCATGGACAGACAGACAGACGGACGGACGGACATCGTTAAATCGAAATAAAAAAAAATTCTGAACCGATCGGTATACTATAAGGTGAGTCTACGACCAATATTTTTTGGTGTTACAAACATCAGCACAAACTTATAATACCCTGACCACATAGTGGTGTAGGGTATAATGATGCTGCAGAAAAAAGTTTTAAAATTAGCAGATTTTTTTTTAAATACAAGTAAAATAAAAACAACAAAATTAAAACTGTTAAACTTACCGCATTTAAGTTATAATTAAGCTAACTTTTAGTTAATTGAAAATAAAAAATTGTATTGTAAAATCAGCAGAAAATTTTGCTAAATAATAGTGGAATAAAAATAGCAAAAATAAACTGTTGTATCTACAAATTTTTTTATATTTTTTAGATAAATTTAATTGAATGTAAATAGCAGTCTATACTGCTAAAATCAGCAGAAATATTTGTAAACTGCTGTTTTCTTAAGGTTTGATTTTTATTTGCATTCAAAAAATAATCGAAAAAATCTTCGAAAATTTTAAATTTGTTTTTGAGTTTTTGGGCTACTAATTATTTAGCAAAATTTTTTGCTGATTTTAGTAGGGTAATTTGTTATTTTAAATTTACAAAAATTTAGCTCAAATATAACTAAAATATTTACTATACATTTAACAGTTTTATTTTTGCTATTCCTATATTACTAATATATAGCAAAAATAAACTGCGAATTTGAGCAGTTTTTCCTGCAGCATCATTTTTAACTAATTTTTAGTAGTTAACAAATTTTTTTGCGGACTTTTTTCTATTACGAGACTGCCTTTAAGCCCTATTAAACTTTTAGGCGTTAGCATTAGTCAACTATACTCAAGCTGAAAAAATAGCAGAAGAAACTACTAAAAATTTGTTATAAATAACATTGAAGTAGAAACTACTAAAATTAGCAAAACTCCTTGCTAAATACTAGTGAAATAAGAAGATTAAAAATAAAGCTGTTAAATTTACGGAATTTTAGTTATATTTGAGTTAACTTTGAGTTAATTTAAAATGACAAATTATACTGTAAATTCTGTAGAAAATTGTAATAAATATTAGTAGACTAAAAACAGTAAAAACAAACTGCTATTTCTACAAGATTTTTGTTATTTTTTAGTTGAATTTAGTTGAATACAAACAACAGTCTATCCTGCTAAAAGCTGAGATTCTTAAAGTATCGCAGCTAGTTCTATTCAACTCTGAGTATGATAAACACAAATTTTTGAATTCCAACAAACCCCTCATTCATCTTAAAAACACATGATACGGTGCAAAATATAATTTAAATAACATACATTTAAATTTAACGGTTCGTTGTTACTCAAAAATCTGTGTTTATCATATACAGATTTGAATAGAACCAGCTGAGATACTTTAAGAATTAAGGTTCAAAGCAAAAAAGAGTAATAATAACAAAGGATAGAAATAGCATTGTTAGATTTCGTTGATGTTAGTCTAAGTTGAGTTGTTAAATATTCGATTTGCTTTCAACTTTCACATAAGTAGACGATTATCAATATTTAACCCATTCAAGGCAAATGACACTGATGATGGCTTTGTAGCGAAAAAAATATTTTTTGCCTAAAATATTAAAAAAAAGTAATAAACAAAAGGTTATTGATTTTTATGGTAGCGGTAACAAACATTTATTTTTACCGGCAAAACTGTTGAGTATATAGAAAAACGTTATATGAACAGATTAAAGGAATTGTAATTTTTAATTTTTTTAAAATTGTTTGAGCAAAATCGGACTAGTGGTTCTCGAGTTATGTCAAAAAAAAGATATATCTCGATTCCTAGGGTTGACCCAGCGAAACGCCGGGACACGTATAACTTGTTTTTGACCGATATAACATTTCCCGTTGGTTTTATCCCATCCCGATTTTGACTGTCGCATAGTGTTATTTTTTTCCCGAACTTAGGGGTCGCCTTTTTCAATTTTTGGTTATAGCTTCGGCATTTAAATTCGGATTTTAAAGTGTGATATATCGTTTTTATTGCCTCGAGGAGACCAGTGTTTTGCAATAAAGGAAAAATCCAATGAAAAAAAATTTAAAAAGGCGACCCCTACGTTCGGCAACCAATATATAAAAAAAAATTCTACTGGGGTTATCTAAAAACTTCCTTAGCAAAAATTTAATGATTTTTTGCGAACTTTAATTTTCTGACGTTAGGGTGTACATTAGGGTGGTAGCAAATGAGATCTGGTGGGTAACTACTAGAACGGGATATTTGAGGTCAATAGCCCTTAAAGCAAAACACTGGTCTCCTCAAGAAAAAAATACCGATGTATCATACTTTAAGATCCGACTGTAAATGCCAAAGATATAACGAAAAATGTAAAATGGCGACCCCTACGTTCGGCAAAAAAAATTTTTTTTTAAACTTTCTTGCAAAAATACTTCATACTGGAGGGTGTACGGCGCACTTTTATTTTTTTTTGGCTGTAAGGTGGTACGCTCTAGTGTACCCCCTTTCCAAAAAAGCAAAAATTCATTAATAGGTAGAATTTCTTTAGTCTTTAAAAAAAATTTTCATTTTTGAGGCGTTCTATCATGGAATGGATGATATAAAAAGTAAAATATAATATGATGTATCGGCTACTACTTACTTATTGCTATGAAGTTTCAATGTCTGTTTCAATTGTAAGTCAAGGTATAATAAGTAGATAATACCTCTATTGTAGTGTTTGTATTGAAAATTAAATATTACATGTAGATATTGTATCTCAAATACTAGTCAAAATCATATATGTGGGGGTTTATTTACATTTAAAAATAGAACACAAAAGCAGCAGCCATCAAGATGTCAAGTTCAATTTGACAATTAATTATGTTACGCAAAATTTGGACAATTTGAAACACAAGATACGGACCAGCAACTTGAAAGGTTTCTTAATTTTGTTTTCCAAAAGTGTCATATTGTTAAAATAAAAGCAATTATATACTGTACTTTAACTGGTATTAAAAACGAAACAACTTCAACCGGACATTGATTACATCCATAAAATACTTGAGATGAAGAATACAAAAAAATTGCGAATTGATTTTTATATACAAAAATAAAAAATAAAATAGTTTTCTCAAAGTCATTGTTGGTTTATTTAAATTGCCAACATTATTAACGAATATTGTTATAGTTTTTTCTCCGTCCATTTGTAAACTGATGCTGTTTTCACGTTTTATTTAAGTAAACATAATATACTTATTATTATTTAAATGCACTTTAAAATAAGTTGCTTTTTTTTTTGTTTGTTTTAAAGGTCAACTTCCTTTCACTCGCCAAAACGGGCAAACAACTGAGCAACCAATCAGGCATAAAATCAAGCAAGCATTCAACCAACAAGTTACTCACATTAAACAACAGCTACAACATGTTTGTGACTTTTTGTTATTGTTTTGAGATCAAGAATTACTACTCCACCAACATCTTAATACCTCGTCTTGCACTTCAGATATTAAAACTCTGTTATTCTACTTAACAACAAAAACAGTTTATTAACATTTTTGTGTCATACACCTTATTCTGTTAATACGTCAGAGTCTTAAAGAATTATTTCTTTAAATATAAATATAATTATACATTAGAGTGTCCCTTAAAAATATATTTGTCATGGTCCCAAATGGAAGAAATCGTTTTTTTTTTGTTTTTTGGAAAACTTTAACCCGTGCCGAAAGTTTTTTGCCGAAAAGTGAAAACATTAACTCTATATGGATCAAGTTACACAAAATAATAATTTTTTTCAAATGGAAAAAATTTTTTTTGATCCATTTGAAGTGATATTTTTCCGAAAATTATGAAAGATGTTATTCTGTAAATTTCCTAGTGGGGCGTTTTTGGGCAAAAGTATAATAATTAACCCCATATGGATAACGTTACATAAAATAATTATTTTTATCCAGTTGAGATTTTTTTTATCAATTTACAATCTCGTAGTCATAATTAATATTAAGTTTAATGGGTCTTTTCTGACCCCAGGCCACTAAGGGTTAAACATTTTTTAAACAAATGTAAAGATAATTATAGCCTAACCAAATTTAAGTGATGTTTTTTCAAAAACTGTGTAAAATTTGATGAAAATATTCAAATTTTTTTAATTTTTGACAAAATGAGCAATTTTTGTAAAATGTCCTGGAAAGCAGTCGCTTTAAACACAAACTCGAATTATTTTTTTTTAATAACAACTATTATGTGGTACAAATAGCAATCGACATCTCCAAATTAGGCATTTTAAAAAATCTTTAAAATTAATTTAAAAAAAACACGTTTTTGCATTTTTGTAAAATTCCGTTTTTGCATTTTTAATAATATCCGATGAAGTCAAAATTCCATGTCTGAATCATTTTGACTATATTAAAGGAATAAATGGAAAAAAAATAATTTTTTTCGAAATTACGATTTTTGGGAATTTTTAATAGTAATACACTTTTTTCCAAAATGGGCCATTTTCGGCCAACTTTCGGCACGGGTTAAAGTTTTCCAAAAAAAAAAACAAAATCGATTTCTTCCTTTTGGGACCATTTCCAATAAAACTGGGGGTGTAATGAACGATATACATATGTATGTATATTAGGGCGGGTCGATTTAATAATCGCCCATGGCTCAGTGAAAATCGTATTCTAGGGATCAAAATAAGAAACTTTGCCGAAGGAACCATACCTCTAAAACGAATTCTACTACCCCCAACTGTTGACTTTTGTCCCGTAGGGTCAAGTTTTGAAAAATCCCACTTTGACCCATTTAGAGTGCCCCAATCGAGTCCAAATGTATGACCGACCCCCACTAACTTTGGAGGGCCGATCCACCCATGCCAGTGGCACACCCCCTGGAACTCCCCTGGGGGGTTCCCCATACAAACATTTTAAAAAATCACCATTTTTGGCACTTTATTTTATTATTTTTTATTTATTTCATTTATTTTTATTATTTTATTTATTTTTTCTCTTTAGAAATTTATTTAGTCAGAACATATGTAAATGAAAAAATTAATTTAACTTAGTAATAGAAAAGAAAATAAAAAAAATTACTGTTTGAAGTCTTTTTTGCTTTCAAGTCTGGGCATTTTTTCTTTTCTATTACTAAGTTAAATTAATTTTTTCATTTACATATGTTCAGACTAAATAAATTTCTAAGGAGAAAAAATAAATAAAATAATAAAAATAAATAAAATAAATAAAAAATAATAAAATAAAGTGCCAAAAATGGTGATTTTTTAAAATGTTTGTATGGGGAACCCCCCAGGGGAGTTCCAGGGGGTGTACCACTGGCATGGGTGGATCGGCCCTCCAAAGTTAGTGGGGGTCGGTCATACATTTGGACTCGATTGGGGCACTCTAAATGGGTCAAAGTGGGATTTTTCAAAACTTGACCCTACGGGACAAAAGTCAACAGTTAGGGGTAGTAGAATTCGTTTTAGAGGTATGGTTCCTTCGGCAAAGTTTCTTATTTTGATCCCTAGAATACGATTTTCCCTGAGCCATGGGCGATTTTTTTGCCTCCCCACAAATCGACCCAGCCTAATGTATATGTAGGTTAGTATCGTACTAAGGGCATATTAATATATTAAAATGTCTTTATGTAGTACTATACTTAGCCTTAGTAAAAAATGTATTTATTGCGATAAAATTTATGGATTATTGATATTTAGTGCCAAATTTCGTTATTTTCAAAAAGCGAAAATCCCCATAAATTTTGAAATAACAACAATTGATCAACAATTTTCGGTACGTAATTTTATTTGATTTATAGTGTTATTTACAGCAAAAACCGAAATTTTTTGACTACTGGGTTTCAAGATACGTCTTCAACATTTGTTGTGCTATATCGCCCAAAATAAAGCGATAAATTAAAATTTTAATATTTGTTCCATAGTAGATTTTCAACGCCAAATATATGGTTTAAATATTTTTGTAATCAGAAGAAAGAGCATTAAAGGGTTAATTGTCAAAATTATATACAACAATTTTTTAAGAACCAATTTGTTAAATTTTACACATATTATTGTTAAAATATAATAATAAATGATATATATGTACTATTTTCATGTTTCGGCTATTAGCAGGTACTGCTATTTCTTCCCCTCCTTATTTTTTAAAATGGTCCGAATAGGGACATGAAGGCCCTAATCACTATTCGGATCAGGGAGGATTTTTGAAGATGACAAGGCAAATTATTGAAATTTTTTTATAATGTTTTTTGTTTTTTCCTTGATATTTTAAATGCCAAATAACGCTCCTAGACGAGAACAAGGAATTCTCATTGAGCTTGCAATTTAATTTAACAAATATTTCTATTTCTAAGTCACCTGTGTTCAACATGTTACCTACGTTTAAGTGTAGGAACTGAACAATGTTATGTTGTAAATCCTTCCTGATGGATTTTAGCATTATCACCTGAATTGTTAAATATTGAAATTTCAGGCAGATCTTTAAAAATAATTCAATTTTAAAAACGAATCAATAAAATTTATTTTTGATTCGCGAATTCTGTTTGGATTCTTTTTTTGATTCGTGTGAATGATTTGATTCGCGAATGAAAATTTAATTTTTATGACTCCCGAATTAATATTATTCATTAATATGTCTGTAAGGAATAAACTTGTAACGTCTCAAATAACCACTCCAATTTGGTAACTTCCATAATTGAAATTTATCGATAATATTTACTTTTACGCAGTGTGAATACAAGTAGCAGGAAATGGATATGAACTTTAAACGAGTGGAATTTAAATTATAGACAATGGAATGGAAAAGGAGACCAAATGGAATCGAATATGAAACAAAATGGAATGCGAGAAGGCATAGAATGGGGAGCAAGTGGAATTGAAACACTACAGTTAAAATAGGAATGGAGCGGAGCAAGTGCAAAGAAATGGAATGGAAAGAGAAACGACTGATATCAATACCGATACACAAGACAGTAGGAACGAAATGGAGTGAAACGGGGAACGAGTGGAATTGGAATAACAGATAATGGGAACGAAATGCAATGGAATGGTGAACAAAACGGAATCTGGAAACGAGTTGCATTGGAACACTAAAATTGTTAAACGAAATGGAATGGGGAATGAGTGAAATTAAAACATTAGATAACTGGGGGGAAATGGACTGGAATTTTAATGACTTAAACTGACGGAGTTTGGTACTTGAAATTTCGTATGCGATTGAGGCAGGATTATATATATTTGGGATTTTTACTGGGAGGAACAAAAAGGGGTGAAGAACCCCCTTTAATTACCTGTTCAAACACTTAATCCAAGGAATATGTTAAAAGTTAAAAAAATTTTCTAAAAGAGAAAAAACTTTAGAAAAAAATTGGAATTTACATATTCTGATATTTAAACCACAGGTAACGAAGCATCGGTTGAATTTTCCAACTCAATTTGTAAATTTACTTGAATTGCCACCCAGCAAAATTTTTTTGAACTGGTTACCTCTGAATCTGTTCTAGAACAGGTAATTTTACCACCGGTATTTTTTTCGCGGTCCCAGAACCAGTTCTATAACTGGTTCATGAACAGGTTCCAAAGCAACTTGTTCTAGTTTGGAGGAAAAAAACCTGTTGCTTTTGGGAGAAACTCCAACAAAAATCGCCGATGATAGAACATAAATTAGAAAAGGATGCACGCAAGTACAAGTTGTTCTGCAACCGGTTCTTTGTATCCGACAATTTCGCTGGGCAGGTCTACCTTTACATAAACTGGAATTAAATAAACTTTAAGACACCCTTACAACGTAGCTAGCTTTGTCCGCTAGTTATAAATAAAGAAAGATGTATTCTAGTTTTAAAATTTTTCTTAGGACTTAGGACGTCTAACCTATATATAATCGTTTATCCATTTATTTCAAAACTGATACTATTAATTACAAACTGATACAGTTGTATCGGGCTATAATTAGGAAACAGTTTTATTATTATACTAGCGGGCGCAGCCCTACTTATTGTTAGCGTGCCTTAAAGTCTTGGGCGCAGCCCACGCCCCCCGACAATTTTTTTTAAATTCGCTTTTTATTTAAAGTACAGTTTTTATAATAAAAGCCTTCACCCAGCCACCACAAATAAATAATTCTGCACAACAATGGATTTAAAATAAATAAATATTTGATCACTTTTTCTCATGAAAGTGGATTGTTAGTAATGAATCCATAATAAATTGCAATATACGTGTGTATGTTAAGATAATTTGGTAAAGTGCGAACTTAGGTAGATAGACCCGTAAGTAGTTTTGTTCATTTGTGTTTTGAATGAAAATAAATAACGTAAAGCAGGGTTGGAAAGCATTTTATAATATTAAAAATAGCGGGCAAAGCCCGCTACGTTGTTAGCGTGTCTTAAAGTTTTTTTTTTAAAATTCCAGTTTATGTAAAGGTAGACCTGGCAATTCAAGTAAATTCACAAATTCAGTTGGAAAATTTACTGCGTCGGTTTCTTCCACCGGTGCTTCGTTACATGAAGTTTAAATATCGGAATATATAAGTTCCATTCCTTTTCTAAGGCTTTTTCTCTTTTAGAAAATTTGTTTAACTTTTTGGAGAGTATGTTTCAATGCTACACAAGTTTCATATTCCGTGGATAGTGTTTGAACAGGTAATTCCCTCTTCCAATCCATTTGCATTGTCTATAACTTCAATTCCACTCGTTCAACGTTTATATCCATTTCATTCCACTTGTGTAGTGTTTCAATTCCACTCGTTTCCTATTTAGTTTCTTAATTTTAGTGTTTCATATACACTTGTTCTTTAAGTTTTAGGTTTCTAGCTAAAGACGCAGACGTTAAGGGGGGGGGGGCAATTTTCCCCTTTTGAACCACCATTTTTACCACGTTTCTGTCCAAAGTCCTAGAAATGCCTTGTCGATAAGTTAGCCCATACTCCGTCTTGGTGGATGTCTACGATAGTGGAGGAACCATTATACCAAATTTCAACTTCCTACCTCCAGCGGTTTGGGCAGGCCGTCAAGGGGGCCCTTTTTCCCCATTTTAACCCCCATTTTTACAACGTCCCTGTCCAAAATTCCAGAAAGTACTTTCCAGAAAAGTTAGCCCATACTCCAAGGAACACATATCTTAAATTTCAGCTTTCTAGCCAAAGGGGTTTTGGCAGGCCGCCAAGGGGGAGACTTTTCCCCTTTTTGCCCGTTCCGGTAGGAATTTCCAAAAATCCCGTCTTAGCGGACGTCTACGCCGAAAGAGGAACCTACATACCAAATTTCAACTTCCTAGCTTCAGCGGTTTGTGCTGGGCGATGTTGAGTCAGTCAGTCAGTCAGTCACGTTATTCTTTTATATATAGAGATTATTGTATTAAATTATTATTATTATTATTATTATTTTATTATTATAAATAATTTTATTAAATACGATCTTAACTCCCCAGGAAAATTTTTTACAATCGGTAGCCAACCACACCTATGCTACAACTGGTTCCACTGCCACCGATTCCATGGAACTGGTTCCGGAACCAGTTCCTGGCATCCTATATGGAAGGTGTGACTGACGTAGAATCAGTTCTAGAACTAGTTCCAGAACTAATTCTAGGGCAACCGGATCTACTTTGGAGCTATAGAAGTGGTTGCTTTTGGGACAATTTCAAACAAAAATAATCGGTGTTAGAATCAACAGTAGAAGGGGTTGTGAATGAAAAGTAGCTATTCTACAACCGATTCTTTGGAACAGAAAATTTTCCGGTGATACATTCTGATAGATATTAGATACAAACATGTATGCTTTTAATGATTTCATACATGTTTACAATAATATTTTCGCTTAACTTATCTTCAGGGTATTAATCCTTGTTAAATTCGACTAAAGTCCTTTAAAATGTAATACAAAAATATTAAGTAGATTATTTTGTAAAACGCAACGCTAAATGTTTTGTAATAATCTGGTATATGTGCTGTTTTTTATAAATTAGTAACTTTTAATTTTTCTGATCATTCATTAAATCCCTTAATGCTTTAATTTCACTTCGTATTAAGATAATTTATTTTATTGTTTTAAAAACAATAAATATAAAACACACAAAAAAAATTAATATTTAAATGGATTTGTCACCGGATAATAAAGTTAACAATGGTTTTAATACTCTTGCAAACATATGGACGATTAATATACTTTTTTTTAATTTCATTTAATGTATAATAATTCTTATGAATAGGCTGAATTGTTGTGAAATTATGTATTCGTGGATGTATGATACATAAATATGTACCATGTGTGATGTACCTATATATATATTAGGGCGGGTCAAATTGTATGGATAAAAATTTTTTGATATTGCGTACTCGATTTTTCGAAAGCTTTTAGCATGGGGAAAAAAAAAGTTCCACTACGACATATCAAAAAAATCGTTTTCGAGGCTCCCAAATTTATATTTTTTGCAATTTTCTAATAAATCTAGATTAGCGCCATCTTGAGGTGGCTTTTTGAAACAACTAATAAAGTTGTAAACAATATAACATTACAGCCTTTCCAGAAAGGTATTACTTATGAAAATCGGATAAAAAATGTGGCAACTAGAGGTAAAAGTATATAAGTAAAATTATTTGCTCCTTGTTGTCATCAACATCATTATCATCATTTCTCATCATTTCATCATCCAGCAGAAAATAATTTTACTTATATACTTTTACCTCCTTGATCTTATGCTTTTTGCTTTAGGTAAAATTCCTAAAAATCCTAAGGGAAAAGTTCATAAAATCTGATGGCATTTTTAGGGAAAATTCTGTGCAATGGAAGCGAATTTTTAAGGAATTTCCCTTAGATTCTCAAATATATCCTTGAGTAAAATGTCTTAGAATCTAGTTTTCTCTATAGGAAAAATAGCAAAATTCCTTATAATTCAATGGACTTTCTTATAAGCTTAATCAAAAATTTTCTCGTTTGTTCTTTGGTTTCAAAAAACTCTCTGAATCTAAAGACTTCTTTTCGAAATATCATAAGATTCTAAGAGCTTTTCTTTACAGAAACAGATTCAGATTCTGCGGACTTTTTGTTATAGAAAAAATATAAAAAAATATAAAATTTTTTGGACTTATTCTTATAGAAAAACTCACAAATTCTGAAAACTTTTTCTTATATCGAGTTCTGAAGACTTTTTCTTATAGAAAAAAAATTGTGAGAACGTTTTATTATAGAAAAATCAATGGATTCTAAAATTTTTTCTTATAGAAAAATCATCAAATTTTGGAGAGTTTTTCTTACAGAAAAATGCTCAGATTTTGTGGACTTTTTCATATTGAAAAATTCTCAGATTTTGGGGACTTTTTCTTATAGAAAAATTCTTAGATTCTAATCTCTTTTTCTTATAAAAAATTAGTACATTTTCTTCTATAAAAATTTGTAGATTCTGAATACTTTTCCTTACAGAAAAATTCTACGATTTTGAGCACTTTTTCCTATAGAAAAATTTTCAGATTCTAAGGACTTTTTGTTAGAGAAAAATTATCAGATTCTGGGAATTTCTTATTAAAAAAATTTGCATATTCTGAGGTCTATTTACTGTGGATTCTGAAGACATGTATTCTGTGTTTTTCTTATCCCGAATTAAGTCCAGTTTAAAACTACATATCTCAAATTTTTAATTATACTTCTCGTAGTAAACTTACTAATGCGCAATGTTTTCTAAATATTATTTAAATAATTTTTTGTCGGGACACGTTAATGTGTATACAATAAAAATCTATATTAGAATGGTCCTTATTTAGTCATCTCGCAAAATTTAGTCGTAACTTCTCCTAAAGATGATTCTTTGCATAATGGAAGTTTTTTGTACTCGAATTATTATAATAAAAATCAAAAAAAAATTGCAATTATCAATTTAAAAAACGTTTAAATATGGCCTCAAATTTGTTTGTCTAGTGGCCCACAGTGAATAAAGCCCACAGAAAGAGTAACAAAAATAGGTGGTGTTATTAAAAAAAAGCGATCACATACACAGATAAAAATAGTTAAACTTTTAAATGAAATTGAGCCTACAACTATGGTTTTACTTGATTTTTGAATTTATTTCAATAAAATAGCCAAAAATTTCAAAGCAAATTCTAGGAAATTATGTTGCCATATCGAAAAACGAGTTTTTGAAAATTCAAAGCAAAATTTAACAATCGAATTTGTTAATTTGAATTTACAATTTAATTAAAAAACACCTCTTGAATAAAAACATATATACATATTTTTTTACAATTGTATTTTTTTGACATCATTTCTGTCTGGATCTTTTTAAACTTTAGATGTATAAAGCCCAACATTAGTTTTAACTCGCGGGCAAAAATGTTTGGAATCGCTCTCAATAGTTTCTCCACCTTTTTGGCTTTACTTTCGTTCTGGGTCCAGGCTTTCTTTCAATTGTTAAGTCCTTGTTTAACTTTTTGACCACTCTGGACACACATTGCCTGGTCACGCGTACTTTCATGGATGCATAGTTTTGTGCACTTGTCTTTCATTCTCCATTGTAAACTAATGAACCACTCGAATTTGACAAACCGATGTATTTTGAAATCTGACGTATGTCTTATACTGCATTTAGACAGAGCAAAAACTACCTAGAAAGAGCTAAAATATTTCTAGTTTTTACTTGTCAAAACGGATATATAAACGAGTAAAAAGGTTAAAGTCGGGCATGCCGACTATACAATACCCTACACCAGTGTGGTGTATTGTTTGGATCCGAAATTCGAATGGGTTAAAATGGGGCTTGTGTTAAAATTTTCTATAATGTGAGTCAGCGCACCAAATTTCATTAAAATATCTTAATATTTGCGACCTGCAGTTTGTAACCAAGCCAATTTTGGGGGGACCCTTATATGGGCACTAGGTCTAAACATGGACCGATGTTCACCAAAATCAATAGGCTGCGTTATTGGGCCAACATAGGTCTATGTACCAAATTTCATCAAAATATCTTAATATTTGCGACCTGCAGCGTATAAACAATATAATTTTGGGGGGACCCTTATATGGGCACTAGGTCTAAACATGGACCGATGTTCACCAAAATCAATAGGCTGCGTTATTGGGCCAATATAAGTCTGTGTACCAAATTTCATCAAAATATCGTAATATTTGCGACCTGCAGCGTATAAACAGTATAATTTTGGTAGGACCCTTATATGGGCACTAGGTCTAAACATGGACCGATGTTCACCAAAATCAATAGGCTACGTTATTGGGCCAATATAGGTCTGTGTACCAAATTTCATCAAAATATCTTAATATTTACGACCTGCAGCGTATAAACAGTATAATTTTGGTAGGACCCTTATATGGGCACTAGGTCTAAACATGGACCGATATTCACCAAAATCAATAGGCTGCGTTATTGGGCCAATATAAGTCTGTGTACCAAATTTCATCAAAATATCTTAATATTTACGACCTGCAGCGTATAAACAGTATAATTTTGGTAGGACCCTTATATGGGCACTAGGTCTAAACATGGACCGATATTCACCAAAATCAATGGGCTGCGTTATTGGGCTAACAGAGGTCTGTGTACCAAATTTCGTCAAAATATCTTAATATTTACGGCCTGCAGCGTATAAACAATATAATTTTGGTAGGACCCTTATATGGGCACTAGGTCTAAATATGGACCGATGTTCACCAAAATCAAACCTGTTCGTCCTTGGGCCAACATAGGTCTGCGTACCAAATTTCTTCAAAATATCTTAATATTTGCGACCTGTAGAGTGCGCACAAGATTGCATGGACAGACAGACAGACAGACAGACAGACGGACGGACGGACGGACGGACAGACGGACATCGTTAAATCGAAATAAAAAAAAATTCTGAACCGATCGGTATACTATAAGGTGGGTCTACGACCAATATTTTTTGGTGTTACAAACATCAGCACAAACTTATAATACCCTGACCACATAGTGGTGTAGGGTATAAAAACTACCAAAAACTAGTTTTGTACGAAAACTAGGTAGTTTTTGCTCAGTCTAAATTCACTATAAAAGATATTTTGATCAAGAAAAATTATTTTAATTTCATTTACATGTGTGTATAATAAAGTTCTGTTGTTCGTGAACGAACTAGTTCAATGGAACGATCCACAATTTTATGATAAGAACTGATCATCATTGTTTGGTGTTGCAACAATTGTTTGTATCTTTTTGCAATACTGTGTTTGAAAATAAGAAAGTTCATAAAAATAAAAAAATTTCATCAAAATCAATTTTTTTATTTTTAATAAAGTTACATATTTTCTGATGCATTTAGAGTAGAAACACAATAAAAGATACTGGCCACTGGTGATTTATTACACTATGCGACAGTCAAAATCGGGATGGGATGAAACAAACGGCAAATGTTATATCGGTCAAAAACTAGTTATACGTGTCCCGGCGTTTCGCTGGGTCACGTCTAGGAATCGAGATATATCTTTTTTTTGACATAACTCGAGAACCACTAGTCCGATTTTGCTCAAACAATTTTAAAAAAATTAAAAATTACAATTCCTTTAATCTGTTCATATAACGTTTTTCTATGTACTCAACAGTTTTGCCGGTAAAAATAAATGTTTATTACCGCTGTTCCATAAAAATCAATAACCTTTTGTTTATTACTTTTTTTAATATTTTAGGCAAAAAATATTTTTTTCTTCATACATTTATTTTTACCGGCAAAACTGTTGAGTATATAGAAAAACGTTATATGAACAGATTAAAGGAATTCTAATTTTTTTAAAATTGTTTGAGCAAAATCGGACAAGTGGTTCTCGAGTTATGTCAAAAAAAAGATATATCTCGATTCCTAGAGTTGACCCAGCGAAACGCCGGGACTTGTTTTTGACCGATATAACATTTCCCGTTGGTTGCATCCCATCCCGATTAATTAAAATTGTTTGAGCAAAATCGGGCTAGTGGTTCTCGAGTTATGTCAAAAAAAAGACCACCAAAGGTCAAATCGATATATCTCGATTCCTAGGGGTGACCCAGCGAAACGCCGGGACACGTATAACTTTTTTTTACCGATATAAATTTCTCCGGTAGCTTGAACCCTTCCCGATCACTGACCCCTACCATTTGTCTCACAGTGTTATAATTAGCTAAAAGATACTGATGAAAATTGTTTAACCAACTCGGTACCTGCTATTAAAAACGAACTTTTTATACCCTACACCACTATGTGGTCAGGGTATTATAAGTTTGTGCTGATGTTTGTAACACCAAAAAATATTGGTCGTAGACCCACCTTATAGTATACCGATCGGTTCAGAATTTTTTTTTATTTCGATTTAACGATGTCCGTCTGTCCGTCCGTCCGTCCGTCTGTCTGTCTGTCCATGCAATCTTGTGCGCACTCTACAGGTCGCAACTATTAAGATATTTTGATGAAATTTGGTACGCAGACCTATGTTGGCCCAAGGACGAACAAGTTTGATTTTGGTGAACATCGGTCCATGTTTAGACCTAGTGCCCATATAAGGGTCCTACCAAAATTATACTCTTTATACGCTGCAGTTCGTAAATATTAAGATATTTTGACGAAATTTGGTACACAGACCTATATTGGCCCAATAACGCAGCCTATTGATTTTGGTGAACATCGGTCCATGTTTAGACCTAGTGCCCATATAAGGGTCCTACCAAAATTATATTGTTTATATGCTGCAGGTCGTAAATATTAAGATATTTTGATGAAATTTGGTACACAGACCTATATTGGCCCAATAATGCAGCCTATTGATTTTGGTGAACAGCGGTCCATGTTTAGACCTAGTGCCCATATAAGGGTCCTACCAAAATTATAATGTTTATACGCTGCAGGTCGTAAATATTAAGATATTTTGATGAAATTTGGTACACAGACCTACATTGGGCCAATAACGCAGCCTATTGATTTTAGTAAACATCTGTCGATGTTTAGACCTAGTGCCCATATAAGGGTCCTACCAAAATTATAATGTTTATACGCTGCAGGTCGCAAATATTAAGATATTTTGATGAAATTTGATACACAGACCTATATTGGCCCAATAACGTAGCCTATTGATTTTGGTGAACATCAGTCTATGTTTAGACCTAGTGCCCATATAAGGGTCCTACCAAAATTATACTGTTTATACGCTGCAGGTCGCAAATATTATGATATTTTGATGAAATTTGGTACATAGACCTATGTTGGCCCAAGGACGAAGCCTATTGATTTTGGTGAACATCGGTCCATGTTTAGAACTAGTGCCCATATAAGGGTCCCCCCAAAATTGGCTTGGTTACAAACTGCAGGTCGCAAATATAAAGATATTTTAATGAAATTTGGTGCGCTGACTCACATTATAGAAAATTTTGACATAAGCCCCATTTTAACCCATTCGAATTTCGGATCCAAACAATACACCAGACTGGTGTAGGGTATTGTATAGTCGGCATGCCCGACTTTAACCTTTTTACTCGTTTTTTATTAAAATGTTGCAGCCCTAAAAACAAATAATGACAGTAAATAAGAAAACTGTGAAATTTTCGTCGTGAACATAGAATAGATTCAATTCTGGCGAAATTTAGTCAATATGGGACATTTTTTCCGCTTTTAGTTTTAACTTTGAAAAAATATGCAAAAGGTGAATAGTACGTAAAAGAGTTGTGAAACGAACAAATTATTACGCAATTCAATCACAAAACAAAAGGGAACGATTTGAACGCACTAGTTCACTTAATCGAATTGAAGATAATGAGCGATTCAGCAAAGAATCTGTTAAGTTTCAACAAACAGGTTTGTTGATTTCATTGTTAAAAAACAAGTTTACTTAAAAAAATTTGGTAACTTGTCACATCAACAAAATATTTAATTGATTAATCTAGAAATGGTGTTGAAATGGGAATTTTAACAATTACATTTGTTATTTGAAATTTGGTAATATTTTTATGTGTGTAGGAAGTTTTGAAGTCCAATAACGATTCTGAGATCAGAATTTAAAAAATTCAAAATACCAGATCCAAAATGGCGGACGTGAATTTAAAAAAGTTTATATTTTGGATAAAGAAAACACATTTGTAAATGATTTTGGGTCACCGATTACACTGTGAGACAAATGGTAATGGTCAGTGATCGGGAAGGGTTCAAACTACCGGGGAAAGTTATATCGGTAAAAAAAGAAGTTATACGTGTCCCGGCGTTTCGCTGGGTCACCCCTAGGAATCGAGATATATCGATTTGACCTTTGGTGGTCTTTTTTTTGACATAACTCGAGAACCACTAGTCCGATTTTGCTCAAACAATTTTAAAAAAATTAAAAATTACAATTCCTTTAATCTTTTCATATAACGTTTTTCTATATACTCAACAGTTTTGCCGGTAAAAATAAATGTATGAAGAAAAAAATATTTTTTGCCTAAAATATTAAAAAAAAGTAATAAACAAAAGGTTATTGATTTTTATGGTAGCGGTAACAAATATTTATTTAATTAAATATAATTGTTAAGGCAACTAATTTTTGGTAATACATTTGACGATATTTTGTCAAAATAATACCACATAAAATAGTTAAACGTCAAAATATAAATCTACTAAACAATGCGTTAAATTGATGGACAGGTTTTGTTAGTTGCATAGTGATCACCCATTCATCAATTTAATATGGATTTTAGTTGATTTCACATCTGTTTTTGGTTCAGTGTAGAAACGAACATTTCTAGCTACGGTCAAAATTCACAAGTTGTCAAAATAAGAACCATTCTAATGAAGATAGAATAGCTATAAAAGATTTAATGTAGCAAATTTTAATTATATGAATATACATGCATACATATTTTTTAAGTTAAATACAAACAACATGTACCATGTATGATAGCGAATATTTAATTGTTTGTAACTTTATCAAATAATAAAAAAAGTTGACGCTGAAAAAAATGACTCTATTAATAATATGTACGGGAATGTATGAACAAAATGTATTTGTCATTAATTCATTGAATTAACAAACTTTTTTGTATTGTTGGTTTTTCATATTTTTCTTTTTTGCTCGCTATTATCCATGACTACTTTATTTACGATACTAATTTATGTACGCTCACGTATACAAATTGGATGATATTTTTTAAAAGGTAAGTAACATTTCCAAGTTCCAATAACGAAAAAGGGGCAACTGATCTTAAAATGAAATAATGAAAATATGCTATAAACTGAATAAATCCAGCCCGTGTAACATGGGGCTTTAACTTTTAAAACTATTTTACTATTAAATTTCATATATGCCAATAAATGCCACCCATATATGCCTACGTAAGTGTGTGTTTAAAATACAAATTATGTGTTTGTATGTGTATATTAAATACAAATTAAAATAATTTTAAATTTATATTAGCGAAATAATTTCCTTTCTCCAATATACATATAAAATTAAATATATGCACAAAACAAGAAAAAAAAATCTACTCCTAACACAATTAATTTCAATTTAATTTAATTGTAAATATTGATTTTATAAAAAGCAAAATTTATCCTTTTTTAAATAAAAGAGATTTCAGGGAAATTTATTTGCTTTTCATAAATTAAATTATATATTGTATAAATATAATACTATTATAAATAAATATTATTAAAGTTTACAAAAGTAATGTTTTTATTAAAATATTTGTAATTGATTGGCTATAAATAGAGTTGAAAAATATATTAATTGGAATTTTAAACTTTTGATAACCCAAGTAAACAAGTTTTGATATAGATTTATATGACTTTATAAAATTGCTTGTGGTAAGATATTGCAAAATATGTAATCATACAAAATTATATTACATTGTATAACGTTGTATGTTAAATATATAAATATATATTTCTGCATATTAAACTTCATATAGTGCAATATATAATAATATCCAATTATCTATATGTCACTACATATGTATCTATCTATATGTCACTACATATTCCTCATATAATTACATATTTTTATATACGAGTGTATCTAATTGAATATATTTGTATTACATTATATATAATTTAATACATTTGAATGGGCACAAAATTCGGATCAAATTGTATAAAACCATATCTTAATCAATCAAAATATATCTAATTGTATTAAATAATTATCTAATTGTATCAATTTAGATTTTATTAAACCAATTTAGATATAATATGATACAGTAAGATGTTCTCATTTTTCGGATTAAATCATGTACAATACGATATGTCACAAAACAATTTTTTTGCATGCGAATTAATTTTTTTAATTTTTATTTTTTACTAAGTACTTTGTTACTGGAATTTTTATCAAAAGTACATTGGCATCCTAAACGAGAATTTGAAATCAAAGAAATTCCCTAAATTTCCCTGCTTGAGTAAAGGACTTTTCTTATTTTAACCTCAAGGGGAAATACGTTATGACTAGGACTCGGAAGTTCATACATTTATAATCGTGTTTTATGTACATAACATATAAATCAAAAATATGTATTTGTAGATGTGTTTTTTCAACGTTTTCAATAATACCAAATTCATTTTAGTATATTAGTCTTTAAAGTGGCTTAAGCACTGAAATTAACCGCTCGTCATCGTCAGAATGTAAGTAATTTCATTTCTCTGATATTTTTGTCTACTTGATACGAGTAAAGCAAATAAAAAAATATTTCTAAATTTGAAATATAATTTATTTTTGTAAAAGATATAATTTTAGCAAAATATACAGTATATAGTAAATTATCAAAAGAAAAAAAAATTAAGTAAAGGGTGTTTTTTTTTAGCCCGATGGAACTTACAAAAGGGTTAACTGTCAAACAAACTGTCATACTGCCCCCGCTTGTTTAAATTTATGATCAGTATACTCTGGCAAATAGATTGACGCTTAAACAACGCTACCAATCCAGTCATCAATTCGCGCAACTTATAGAGAAAAGATTGTGGTCAGCGATGAGGCTCATTTTTTCCCTAACATGTTTGTTAAATAGTAAACGAAACTGCCGCATATGGAGTGAAACCAATCCACAACAGACCCTACAGACTCCATTACATCCATAAAAATGCGCGGTTTGGTGCAGTTTACATGCTGGTGGCATCTTTGAATCTTATTTCTTCAAAAATGAAGCCATAGCTCACGTTACGGACAATGAAGATCGTTACCACACCATGATCAATGACTTTTTGTTCGAAAATATTGATGACAATGATCCGGGCGAGATGTGGTTTGAACAAAATGTCGTTACGTGTCATACGGCGACCACAAACATCGACTTATTGAAATCAAAATTTAGCGATAAGTTGATTTCGGGAAATGCGATTCGACACCTCTCGATTATTTCCTGTGGGGCCACGTGAAGTCACTGGTTTATGCTTATAAACCAGTAACAATTGATGTCAACATTGTTCGGCCAACATTGTTCGTGTTATTCGTGACATATGGCCAGCGATGCTCGAAAATGCGCTTCGTCAAGAACAGCCACGGTGGTAATATGTCCAAAATCAGTTTCAAATGTAAATGCCATGTAGTGATGATTAGAAAAAAATTTTGGATCAAAATTTAATTTTTTGTGTTATTTTTTACAATTTAAAGTTCTATCGGGCTTAAAAACCACCCTATACATATTACTTTCCTAAATTGATGTAGCCTTCGCTGCACTCACATTGAACAATTGAAAATAAGTAAAACGAGTAAAAAGGTTAAAGTCGGGCATGCCGACTATACAATACCCTACACCAGTCTGGTTAAAAGCCAACTAATGTTTGGATCCGAAATTCGAATGGGTTAAAATGGGACTTGTGTCAAAATTTTATATAATGTGAGTCAGCGAACCAAATTTCATTAAAATATCTTAATATTTGCGACCTGCAGTTTGTAACCAAGCCAGTTTTGGGGGGACCTTATATGGGCACTGGGTCTAAACATGGACCGGTGTTAACCAAAATCAATAGGCTTCGTCCTTGGGCTGCCATAAGTCGGTGTACCAAATTTCATCAAAATATCTTAATATTTGCGACCTGCAGCGTATAAACCATATAATTTTAGTAGGACCCTTATATGGGCACTAGGTCTAAACATGGACCGATGTTCACCAAAATCAATAGGCTTCGTCGTTGGGCCGACATAAGTCGGTGTACCATATTTCATCAAAATATCTTAATATTTGCGACCTGCAGCGTATAAACAATATAATTTTGGTAGAACCCTTATATGGGCACTAGGTCTAAACATAGACCGATGTTTACCAGAATCAATAGGCGTCGTCCTTGGGCTGACATAAGTCGGTGTACCAAGTTTCATCAAAATATCTTAATATTTGCGACCTGTAGAGTGCGCACAAGAATGCATGGACAGACAGACAGACAGACAGACAGACGGACGGACGGACGGACAGACAGACGGACATCGTTAAATCGAAATAAAAAAAAAATTCTGAGCCGATCGGTATACTATAAGGTGGGTCTAGGACCAATATTTTTTGGTGTTACAAACATCAGCACAAACTTATAATACCCTGACCACATAGTGGTGTAGGGTATAAAAAGGATTATCTACTTTCCTTTTTAAACAATTGTATTTTGGCATTTATTTTTAAATGTTAATTAATTAACTGGCAAAGTCGGTAAAAATAATTGATTTCTCGTTTATTTTAAAATTAATTTTTAATTAGAAGAACTGATTGTTTTTACTAGAAAATTTTGACTGAATATTTTAATTTCTACCGAAAGTCTGTATTTTGTTTATTGAATGATTGATAGAAAAAGTTAACAAATATATTTCTCTTCAATTTGTCTACTTATTGAATTGAAACAACTTTACTGATTAACTTTTTAATTAACTATTGAACTTTTATGGTAAAGTTATAGTGAGTGTGGCCATCGAATCCGTTACCTTATAAAGGGTGGTCCAACCATAATACACGATGTTAATTGTGAGTCACACCTTTACGTCAAGCTTTTTGCACAACTTAATTTGACATTTCATTGTTTCAGTGTTTGACAATTTCAACCATGGAGAGATATACATTTGAGCAGCGCGTTAAAATTGTTGAAGCCTTTAACGAAAATGGGTGTTCAAATCAAAATGCATTTCGTGCACTTCACTGGTCAGCATAATCGACCAATGGTGTCCACAATCAGGAGAATTGTACACAAATTTCAGTAAACCGGGTCTGTAGGCAATGTAAAAACATCTGTGCATGCTCGACCAGTTCGTTCTGCGAAAAACATTGCTGTTGTTCGTGATAGTATGACAGAACAGCTGTCAAGCAGTTACCGTAAATGGTGTTCGCTATCGCGAGGTGGTAACGAACTTTTTAAGGCCAGAAATTGAGGATATGGACCTGGACGATATGTGCTTCCAACAGGATGGTGCCACTTGGCACACAGCCAACGAAACAATGGCTCTTTTGCCTGAGAAATTCAATGGCCGTTTTATCTCACGTCATGGCGATGTTAATTGGCCGCCACGATCATGTGATTTGACACCGTTGGACTTCTTTCTTTGGTGATATTTAAAGAAAAAAGTGTACGTCAATAAGCCAAGAACAATTCAAGAGCTAAAGAATGAGATAATTCGGCACATTAACGACATTCAACCTCAATTATATATCAGAGTCATTGAAAATATGGACCATTGGATAGTGGTATGCCGCCGAAGCCGTGGCGAGTATTTGGCCGATATTTTGTTTCAGACATAGTTGCCATGGATCTTTCTATCATAATAAAAAGTATTAAGATAATTCTGTTAAAACTTTTTGATTTATTTACAATTAACATCGTGCGTTTTGGTTGGACCACCCTTTATTTTAAATGCATATTTTCCGATTTTTAATAGTACACGATTTTTAGTGCATAAACTTTTTTGCCCTGATAATGCCTGCAATTGTGGATCACTTTTTGTTTTTAATTTTAACTCATTTATTTTTAATGAATTTTAACACTCACTTTTTCAATTGAAGCATGTTTGATTACACACTTTGAATAAAAAGTATGCAAAATTTCAGATTTTTATTATCAATATTGAATATCGTTGACTGGCCTGCAAAATGTCACATGTGTTTTTTAATAGATTTTCAGGAGAGCGAAAAAACTGTTACAAAATCTACTTTTAAAATATTTTATTGGCATCATATGCCTCAATGATTCACGACCTCATTTAGTAAAATTATCATTAAGCCATCAGCGTTGACTTATGTGTCATTTCCATATAAATTTGCAATAAGACAGCGTTTAGTTTTAACTCTTAACGTTACTAATATCAAATTTGTATGGGAATGACATAAGCCAACGTTGATAGCTTGCCGCACAAACACAGCTATTATCATTATTATTTCCGATTGATAGAAAGTTTGCTATTAGGTTGGATTTGTAGTATAAAATTATGATTTCGGGTACCGTTATTCAGGGACGTGTCCGCTGTTTGCTGTGTCAGTAGTTTAGAAGTTTCATTTATTCATTTTAAGGTATTTATCATTTCACAGTTTCTTGATATGATAAAAATTTCGATAAATTGTTTAAACAATACACTGATAGAAAAAATTCTGCAAAAAATTTTGTCAAAACTACTAAAAATTAGTAAAAAAAAAGGGATGTTGCGGAAAAAACTGCTAAAATTAGCAGATTATGTTTGCAATATATTAGTAAGACAGGAACAGCAATAATAAAACTGTTAAATGTACAGAATTTTAGTTATATGGAGTTAAATTTTTTTAATAGAAAATAGCAGCTTAACCTGCTAAAATCAGCGAAAAATTTTGCTAAATAATTACTAGCATAAAAACCACAAAAAATTTAAATCTTTGAAATGCAACTAAAACTCGAACCTTTTGAAAACAGCAGTTTAGGTTTTTTCTTAGCAAATATTTCTGCCGATTTTAGCAGGATAGACTTCTATTTGCGTTCAACTAAATTTAGCCTAAAAATAACAAACATTTTGTAGATAATATTTACTAATATTTAGTTAAAATTTTCGGCAGATCTTACAGTAAAATTTGTCATTTTCATTTAACTAAATGTCAACTTAAATATGACTAAAATACTGCAAATTTAATAGTTTTATTTTTACTGTACTTATTTTACTAGTATTTAACAAAAAATTCTGCTACTTGCAGCAGTTTTTTCTGCAACATAATTTTTAACTAAATTTGAGTTGCTTTTTCTGCTATTTTTACAGATCTATTTCTATGAGTGTAGGAGGGAACATATGTCTACGATTCATATTTTAATTTTTCTAACATAACATAAACACGAATTTTTGAAAATTTAAAATATTTTTACCATAAAAAAGCTCAAAATTTCGAAAAATGTTTGAACTAAGTTTATATTGTTTGTTATTTATTTAAGCATTGTTAAGTTGTTTCGAGCTTGTTTTTTCCTTCTTTTTTATTTAATGAATTTAATTTTAATTTTCAATTATTGTTGGCGTCTTTTGTTGTTATTGTTGGTGTTGTTTGGAATGGCGCAACACCCACTTACCTTCACTTTTTCGTCGGTCGGTCGGTCGGGCTGTCCGTCTGTCTATATTTCGCTTTTATATTGTTACTGCAAATTGTGAGTTTATTTACATAAACAATATCACAAGAGTTCAAACTAAATTGAAACTAAAAATTATAACGAGTTTAGAGACATTGTTAAAAACTTACCTTTGTTGTTATTTATTTTGTTGCAAACTAAATTAAACACTGATTCCATTTAGTTTTTTTTTTGTGATATCCGTTTATTTAATTCCAAATTTGAAGTTTAATTAAAACTGCCTGGAAATGAATAAAAGAAAAACAAAAAGATTTAAATGTTAATTAAATTTTAAGACGAATTTCGTGTTTTGTTTAAGTTCTACAGTAGAATAAAGCGTGTTTTAAATTTGTTAGTTAATATGTTACAATTTGGTAAAACAAAAGTCACATGATTGAGATAAAAACGACTAAGCTATGGAAAACTAACTGCTAATCAAGCCCACTTAACATATGGTGATGTTTTGATTAGTAACTTACAAATGGGAATACCTTCTAGATGGAACAACAACAATTTAGGGATGGTATGAAAATATCAGGATCAATTGCCCTCAAAGTACATATGCTCTGACTTTTTAAAGCAGGACTTGTCATAGCACTGGTATAAATGAGGTACTACAGCCGTGGGTTAAGCAGTGCAATAATACATAAGGAACTGGTGCAATAACTGGTGAAACGAGGACATACCACTAAATTTCCTCAAAGTGTTTACATATTAAGTGACTAGTAAAACGAAAATTCACTATGTAGCTCCCCACAATTTACCTGATAAGCCCATATATATTTGCAGGCACAGATATACATACTTTTATATCATTACTATATTTGCAGTACACGAACATAATAATGATAAAATGAAATTTCCAATTTATCTTTGTTTAGGTGGGAAAATATGATTCACATACATATACTCACAATATATTTTCCATAACCGATTGAGGTTCATTTGAAAAGCAATGGGTAAAGTTTGTTTTTAATTGAAGAATAAATTAAAACGCATTTAAACATATTGTTTAACTTTTTTATCAATCAATAAAAAACAAACCACAAAAAATATGTATCGTCTGTAGGAGTTGATATTTTCAGTCAAATATTCTATTTTTAGTTTTTTATTTTTAGAAAAAATAATTTAAATAATTTCGTTGTTTTCTGTTTTAAAACAAAAATGTCAAATATTTTCGGTTTTCTTTTTTGTTTCAAAAAAATTATTTATATACAAAATTATTTCAATTCAAATTACAAGAAATTCTTTACTCATACACACAAACATTGGCAATAAAAATATGAACGTGTGTGTTGTGTGTGTGTGTTTTGAAAATTCAAACAAAAAAACTTTCAAATATGAAAAAAAAACCAAACCACAAAATCGATTTTTTTAACATTTTGTTAGTGAAAAATTGATGATTGTTTTATTTCTTTTATGAATTGTTTAAACAATGTTTGAAAATAAATAGCAAAATGGTTTGAATATAATGCATAATCAGTAGTCCTTTTTTTAAATGTGTTTTCAATTAATTTAACAATTTTTTTAGGTTGTCTTTAACGATAAAATATTGTAAGTGAACATTAGGATGTCCCTTAAAATAAAGATTTGCCGATTTTTGTTCATTACACCCCCTAGTTTTATTGAAAATGGTCCCAAATGGAAGAAATCAATTTTTTTTGCAAAACAACCCGTGCCGAAAGTTGGACGAAAATGGAAAGACCTATGAAACTTAATATTAATTATGACTACGAGATTGTAAAGCCATAAAATTGACAAAAAAAAAACTGAACTGGATAAAAAACTGGATATGGGGCTAATTTTTATACTTTCGGCCAAAAACGACCCACTAGAAAATTTACAGAATAACACCTTTCATAATTTTCGAAAAAATATTTCTACAAATGGATCAAAAAAATCTTTTTTCCACTTGATAAAAATTAAGATTTTGTGTAACTTGATCTATATAGGGTTAATGTTTTCACTTTTCACCAAAAAATACCCACTAGGAATTTTACAGAATAACATCTATCAGAGGGTAGAAAGCTAACGAACAAGCGCAATTTTCTATAGTACCAATCTTATTTTTAAGGGTTAAAAAGGTGGGGTCAAAACTGTCCGTATGTTAATAGCAATTTTAGTTGTGCAATTGTATTCGATTCTAATAAAAAGTTTTATTTGTTCTGTAAATTTCCAATTGGTTATTTTTTTTGCCGAAAAGTGAAAAAATTAACCCTATGTGGATCAAGTTACACAAAATAATAATTTTTATCAAGTGGAAAAAAGATTTTTTGATCCATTTGTAGTGATTTTTTTTTCGAAAATTATGAAAGGTGTTATTCTGTAAATTTCCTAGTGGGCCGTTTTTGGCCAACAGTGTAAAAATTAACCCTATATGGAACATGTCACATAAAATAATTATTTTTATCCAGTCGAAATTTTTATTTGTCAAATTTAATCTCGTAATCATAATTAATATTAAGTTTCATGGGTCTTTTTTGACCCCAGGCCATAGTCTTACCAAATTTAAGTGATACTTTTCCGAAAACTATGTAAACTTTGCTGAAAATATTAAAATTTTGTTAAATTTTTTTACAAAATGAGCAATTTTTGTAAAATGTCCTGGAAAGCAGTCGCTCCAAGCACAAACTC
Source organism: Leucophora obtusa (assembly GCA_949987735.1). Classification (NCBI taxonomy): domain Eukaryota; kingdom Metazoa; phylum Arthropoda; class Insecta; order Diptera; family Anthomyiidae; genus Leucophora; species Leucophora obtusa. The sequence continues at coordinate 176,582,348 of OX465296.1, forward strand.
GAATTATTATTTTTCTAATTTATTTTTTTTCTTTAATATCAACTATTATGTGGTACAAATTGCAAACGACATCTCCAAATTAGGCATTTTAAAAAATCTTTAAAATTAATTTAAAAAAAAACAAGTTTTTGCATTTTTATCAAACTCGTGGATAATTTTGGATTCCAGGCTAAAGTGGGTTAATGACATCCGATGAAGTCAAAATTACATATCTGAATCATTTCGACTATATTAAATGAATAAGTGAGATAAAAAAAAAATTTAATTATAATACACTTTTTTTCCAAAATGGGCAATTTTCGTCAAACTTTCGGCACGGGTTAACGTTATCCAAAAAAAGAAAAATTGATATCTTTCATTTGGGACGATTTCCAATAAAACTTGGCGTGTAATGACGAATCTATTTTTAATGGACTGTGGTGTAATGGTAAACGCGTTGGCACTTACCATTACACCACAGTCCAAGGCAACATCAATTTATGAAAAATAATAATAATTTTTGAGTTTTTTCTATTCCTATTATATATCGCAGCGTCCTCCTTCGGTGTTCCCATAGCACTTAACCCCACCGAAGTAAAATAATATTTGTAACGGGGCTATGAACTGAAAAGCTTCAATAAAGTTCGCCAACTCTTCATCAGATGGCGCACAACAACTGTTCTAGGATTCAACATCTCGCGCAATTACAGTGTTGCCATATTTGAAGCCCTTCACCTGTCACCACCTTTTACTTCTTCTCTATCCCTTTTTCAAAGGAAGCAACACGTTAATTAATAAGAAGAATTTCCTGAGTGTTGATTCTCTTAAAACAAAAAAAAAACATGATAGTGCTTGCCTGGAAATATATGTATAACACTGTGAGACAAATGGTAGGGGTCAGTGATCGAGAAGGGTTCAAACTACCGGGGAAAGTTATATCGATAAAAAAGAAGTTATACGTGTCCCGGCGTTTCGCTGGGTCACCTCTAGGAATCGAGATATATCGATTTGACCTTTGGTGGTCTTTTTTTTGACATAACTCGAGAACCACTAGTGCGATTTTGCTCAAACAATTCTAAAAAAAATTACAATTCCTTTAATCTGTTCATATAACGTTTTTCTATATACTCAACAGTTTTGCCGGTAAAAATAAATGTATGAAGAAAAAAATATTTTTTGCCTAAAATATTAAAAAAAAAGTAATAAACAAAAGGTTATTGATTTTTATGGTAGCGGTAACAAACATTTATTTTTACCGGCAAAACTGTTGAGTATATAGAAAAACGTTATATGAACAGATTAAAGGAATTGTAATTTTTAATTTTTTTTAAATTGTTTGAGCAAAATCGGACTAGTGGTTCTCGAGTTATGTCAAAAAAAAGATATATCTCGATTCCTAGGGGTGACCCAGCGAAACGCCGGGACACGTATAACTTGTTTTTGACCGATATAACATTTCCCGTTGGTTTCATCCCATCCCGATTTTGACTGTCGCATAGTGTAATAAATCACTTTGCAGAAAAACCTGCTGAATTATGATATAATTTTTGCTATATATTAGTAAGATATGAACAACAAAAATAAAACTGTTAAATATACAGAATTTTAGTTATATTTGAGTTAAATTTTTTCTAATAGAAAATAACAAACTTACCCACTAAAATGAGCGAAAAATTTTGCTAAATAATTAGTAGCCAAAAAACTCACCAAAACATTTTTAATTTTCGAAGTTTTTTTCGATTTTTTTTAATGCAAACAAAAATCGAACCTTTTGAAAACAGCAGTTTGCAATTCTTTTTGCAAATATTTCTACTAATTTTAGCAGGATATATTACTATTTGCATTCAACTAAATTTAGTTTACAAATAACAAAAATTTTATATATAACAGTTTGTTTTTGCTAATTTTAGTCTACTAATATTTAGCAAAATTTTCTGCAGATTTTACAGTAGAATTCTGATTTTCAATTAACTGAAAGTAAACTTAAATATAACTATATAATTCTATAAATTTAACAGTTTTGTTTTTGCTGTTCGTATTTTACTTGTATTTCGCAAAAAAATCTGATAATTTCAGCAGTTTTTTCTGCAACATTATTTTTAACTAATTTTTAGTTGTTTTTTTTTTTTTTTGCTATTTTTACAGATTTATTTCTATGAGCGTTGGAGAGAACATATACAGTGGGGAGCATTATTGAGTACATGTCAGCACTTGAGGAAACTTACAAATGCAGGCATAAAAATATCGGACAAGGGGACTAAAGTATACTTTTCAGAAAGCAAAAGGTTCGCTTAATCTAAATCTGGCCTCAGAAATGACCTTCCATATCAGACTTTCGAGCTATATAAATGGGAAAAACTTAACTTTTCTTCAAAATATTTCGAATCGTATGTTTCCTCGAAAAATATTTTTAACAAGATTTGTAACGGCATCTGAATATACTACTCTTCCTCTTTAAAATGGTTTTTGAATTCTTTTGATAACATATTTTTTACGGATATATCGTTTTTTGAAATTTGGGTCTTTTATTTTTTTTACAATTTTACTTTGAAATTGCTGTGAAGGCCCAAATTTCAATAAACGATATATCCGTAAAGAAATATGTTATCAAAAGAATTCAAAAACCATTTTAAAGAGGAAGAGTAGTATATTCAGATGCCGTTACGAATCTTGTTAAAAATATTTTTCAAGAAAATATACGATTCGAAATATTTTGAAGAAAAGTTAAGTTTTTCCCATTTATATAGCTCGAAAGTCTGATAAGGAAGGTCATTTCTGATGCCAGATTTAGATTAAGCGATCCTTTTGCTTTCAGAAAATTATACTTTAGTCCCCTTGACTGATATTTTTATGTCTGCACTTGTAAGTTTCCTCAAGTACTGACATGTACTCAATAATGCTCCCCACTGTATTTACGATTCATATTTTAATTTTTTTAGTTAAAAATGATGTTGCAGAAAACATCATTTTTAACTAATTTTTAGTTGTTTTTTTTTGTTGCTATTTTTACAGATTTATTTGTATGAGTGTCTTTATTTAACGAAATACTAAAAATCCTCAGTACTGCAGCTAATTTCTAAAAACTCATTTGGTAAATTTTGCACAATTTATTATTAAAATAAAATATTTTCATGATTCTGCTATTAGCCAAAGTTTGCAAAGTTTTAAAGAGGCGCTAAATCACATCCACTCGATTTTTAAGAATGGCTTAGATCTTGAAATTTGAGCGAGATAAAGCAAAATGGACTTAAAATTCGACTACCCCTAGCTTTACTATATCCCAGTGTAAAGGTCATCTCTGTCCAAAAATTGGTCTTGATGGGATCCTGGACACCCGGAAATTAATAAATCCCAGAAACTAAGCGCGATAAAAGAAAACGTTTGTTCTGAATATCAATATATGTATGTATGTACGTACCAATAAGATATGGACCAAATCCGGAGAAGCTCCCAATATCCTTAAATTTGAATTATATAAAAAAATTCAATGGCCCTAACTATAAAAGAGTATTTTAAATTTAAAGTCGATTTTATTTTTTATCATACGGTTTTGTTCATTTTGTGTATGAAAACCCTACAAAAATATTTATATTTTCAAACATTTTGATTGGTAGAAAATAAATTAACCAATCAGAATGCTCCAAAAATAAACCAAGTCAAGGTATACTGCCACCCAATATTTTAACTAAAGTCGACTTTAACTAAAATAAACATTTGGAAAATATTGATAGTAAGGTTGAATAATTTTACAGAACTATAAAAAAAAACACAACTTTACTAATTTTGTTACAGTTGACAAATCGGCTCTAAGCAAAACAATAGGTACGTATACATTCTGTTAAATTTACTAAATTTTCTGTTGAGCCAACAAACATATTATTTTGAGTGTAAGTGTACCGTTCTAATATGTACTAACACCTTAAAAATCATTAATTTTGTATTATTTTGAGAAACAAAGGGAACAAGAGCAAAAACTTTACAAAAACTAAATCTTTTAAATGAATATCTAACGGATATTTTGAATGTGCAATTAATAATACATCTTGTGCTTGTGCTATTATACACCTAACGACAAAAAGTAATGAAAAGTATATTTAAAGACTTAAAAAGAAAAAGTTTTAAGAATTAGCTTTAGGTACATGAAAAATAGATTAGAATACTTGTGCGCGTGTTATACACAGAAAAAAAACTTAGGCACCAACAATGGCATTTTTAAATACAAATTCTTTATTTTTAAATTGAAATTGTTTTATTTTGTAGTCTATTTCAAAGGCACTTACATATATACAAATTTAATTACTTTTTAAGACTATAGTTTTAAGGGATATTATAAAATAACTTGTTTTTTAACTCTACTATTTTCTTGAGCTTAAGGTTTGGTTTTTATTTATAAAAAGTTTTTTATTTTCGATATTTCGCTACTCCAATGTGTAGCATATTCAGGAAATAACAATTAAATGAACAAATTATAAACAATTTTAAAGTTAAAAAAAAAAAAAACTAAATTAAATAGAATCAATAAAATTTGTTTTTGATTGGCGAATTATGTCTGCATTTATTTGATTCGCGAATTAAAATTGTACTTTTATGATTCGCAAATCCATTTTAGTCTTTAATATATCTGTAAGAAATAAACTTTTATTGGGTAAAATTATATTAAATTAACTCCTAGTATATCAATGTTTTAAATTTTAATGGATTTTTTTTTAAATGAATTTAAAAGTTGATATCAATTCGTGAATCAAAACAAAACAATTTGATTTACGCATCACGAAATATGGAAATAATTCTAACGAATTATCTTTATATTTTTTTTTTTTGGCGAATCACTTTTCTGGAATCATCTCTAAAATAATTTTTTTTAATCAATTCTTCAAACACTGCAGATTCGTTATTGTGTTTATTTTTTCTCGTCGACACTTCTTCTATTATTTACAGAGACTTAACAGATTTTAATTAAATTTAAAGAAATGTTCCTGCTTTTTTAACGCTGGGTGTATTTAGTATTTTGTTAATGTAACACTAATTTTAACTTCATCTAATTAAAACTTCAGACTTCAAAAAGAACTACATACCTACCTACATACAAATATTTAGTTTTTTATACCAAGATCAATTAACTTCAGCTCTTTTCAAATACATAGTGCCTTTATACTTGTGTTGTATTGAAATATTTGATATCCCAGCAAAATTTTTCTGAAAATTTTAATATTGCTCAAATAAAATAATGTAATGATTTCAATTTTAATATAATTATGTTTGTATTTTTGTTTAGTTTTGTTATTATTATTATTTTTAATTTTTAATGATTATATAACTCAATTTAATTAGCAAATTGATATGTTTAATGCTGTATTTGTCTACCCAAAATTGTAAATGTAATATATCTTCCAGCACAGTCACTTATAGGAATTCATTCTTGTTGTGCTGGAAAGTCAAATAAAATAAATAAAATGAAAATGAACTGGTTACCTCTGAATTTGTTCCAGAACAGCTCTTTTTACTACCGATTCTATGGAACAGGTTCTAGAATTGATTACTGGGAGTCAAAATATAAGGTGTCACTGTCGCAGAACCAGTTCTATAACTGATTCTAGAACCGGTTCCAAACCAATCTGTTCTAGTTTGGAGGAAAAGAACATGTTGCTCTCGGGACAAATTCAAACAAAAATCACCGATGATAGAACATAAATTGGAATTGCAAGTACAAGTTGTTCTACAACCGGTTCTTGGCATCCGACAATTTCACTGGGATAGATTGGTAATGGTTGATGTTAGCGAGTTGTATAATTTTTATTAACATAGATGCTGTTAGTGTTGCATATGAACATGTTATGCGGGTGATTCGATTTTGGCTATAAATCTAAAAGTTTTGACAAATTGATTGTTAAACCCTCCACACATGCGAGACAAGGGTATATTATGTTTGTCATTCCGTTTGTAACATGTCGAAATTTATTTCTGAGACCCCATAAAGTATATATATTTATGATTCTTGTAAAATTCTAAGCCAGATTAATTATTTCTAGATTAATGGACACCCACCCGAGCAGTTTGGTATCGAAAATGGGCAAAGTTGGTCTAGCAGCTAAAAGGTTTTGAGTGAAAATGTGAAGGTGCCTTTAAATTTTTCATCAGAATTGGTGTATTTTAGTAAAACGCCATAGTAGCGTCTAGTGAATAACTTGTTTTGTCATATTTTATTACCCGAAATATTTCATATTTACCTCAAATTTTCAAATTTTTCACCTAAAAATTATTTTTTTTTCACCTCTATAATGATTTCTTATTTACATTTTTTTATAGTATTTGTAACAGAAACACTGGGATCATTTACCAGATTCTCAACTGCTACTAATCTGCTACTCAACAATCTGGCAAACGATTCCAGTACTAATCGATGATAATTCAACATGTTGAGATAGCGCTACCTTACTTTTGGTACCGTAAAAAATGTATGTTGTTGTAATGTTGTTTTATTATTTCTTTTAAAAGAAAAATTTTGCTACCCATTTTAAGTAGACGTGGCTTTTAATGCCAAATCAGCCATATAAACCTTTTATCAAATTACATAGTAAAATTAAGGGAGTACTGATACATTGTAAAATTACGGAGAAATCATCCGATTCGAAATTATCATGATGACATCAGCTCAATTAATAATAATTATAATTAGTTTATTTTATCTAGAGTGCGATAATAAAACAAATCACTGAAAATAATTTAAAATTTTTCCAATAAAATTCTTTATTTTAATTGTACAATTTGTTTTGACACTAAGAAACTGAAGATTTTTGTTTTTGTTGAATGATTTTTGTTATTGTAATATTGTTGCTGGCTTTTTTATGTTCCCGAGTAAAAATAGTTATATATTGTCATATATAATGTGATTGGGTTATATCTGACAATGAATGGAGTCATATTAAGACACATATCATTATATACAACTAAATCTGATATTATTTTTTCAACGAATTTTTTGTATGGTAAATGATGTTATTACATATCCCCAAATCTGATTCCATATATAACTACATAAGCCATATAAAACTAAACAAAATATATGCAGTGACCGATATGATTATATTTGGTACGATACTAAGTTATATAACACTGTATGTGTCGTCGTACTAAAAATATATTTTAATTTTATATAACTTTCTATATAATCCCATACAAATTAATATATAGTTCAAGATCAAATTTAGTTATCTGCAAACCCGGGTAAAAATAGTTATATATGGTCATATATAATGTGATTGTGCTATATATGGCTATGAATGGAGTCACATTAAGACACATATCAATATATACAACTACATCTGATATTATTTTTTGAACAAGTTTTTTATATGGTAATTGATACTAGTATATGTCCCCAAATCTTACCCCATATATAACTACATAAGCCATATGAAATTAATAAAAATATATGTAGTGATCGATATGATTATATATGGTTCCATGCAAAGTTACATAAAAATGTATGTGACGCCATACTAAAAATATTTTTTTGTAATTTTATATAACTTTATATATAATCCTATACAAACTAATATATAGTTCAACATAAATTTTAGTTATCTGTAAATTAAGATTTAAATTAACATGGCTTCACATATAACCATATAAGGCTCCATAAACAAATTAAGTTATTTTTTTATATATAATTTCATATTAAAAAAGTTATGCGTACGTTTCCTAAGACAAAAGCATTCAAATGCATTTTTATAAAACACAACCAATTTTTGTAGGAAAATTTTTAAACATTGGGTTATGTTTTCTAAAATTTGGGCCTTTAAAATTGTTTAAAATTTCAATTGTCAACTTAATAGTTGTTAAGCATAACTTCCAGTCATAAAAAGCCTACCTACTATCTGGTTGAATTATATAAAGTCAGATATATTTATATGGCAGTATATATAATTTGATATCCTGGATAAATTATATCTAATTTGATATAATTAGACACATGTAGATGACCCATTTTTCGGATCAAATTGTGTGTGGTTGTGTATGGGAACTTATCAGATATGATATAATTGTATAAGACACCATATTAAAATTTTTACCCGGGTTAATTAAAAGAAGAGCAAATATACAATTAAAAAAAATAAAATGTTAAATAATTAAATAAATCGCAAAAGAATGAAATTAAATTGTAAATATAATAAATCAAGGTGTACAATTTCTCTTTGACGCTCACAGTATTGCTTCCCCTACAAAATGTATGAAAAGGCAATTACCGCGGCCGTTGTCGACCCAGTTGTAATTGATTTCTGAAACACGAATTATCTTGGATGTGTAAAATAATGCTGAAACCCCTATGGGTTTATTTGCTGGGTTATTTAATGTTTATATTTTTTTTTAATTTTGTATGATTTCGTTTTGATTTAATTTTTTTGTTTTGCTAGTTTTTGTGTGTTTAGCGTGAAGCTTATAATTGATTATTGACATTGATGATATTTTTAATAAAATAATTAAATTTTTTCAGTTTTTCTGGTATTTTGATATTTATTAAACATATTAGAGTTTTTCATATAAACTCTTGAATTCCTTATAAACCTCCCAGTCAGAAATCGCCAGTGGTACAAAAAATCAAGCACTAGCATACCACTGGGTAACCACGGTGTTAAAAACGGTATTGACTGGCAGAACACTCATTTGGAACGCTTTGCTAGCGTTTGCAAAAAGAGTTTTCGCAGTATTTGTTTTACAAAAATTTCGTTGGTTTATAAAAAAACCGCTGGCAGAGATGGGCTTGGAGTGCTATGCCGAATTTGCAACCAGTGGCTATCCAGTGCTACCTAGACAGAAATTTCCAGCGGTACAAAAGTCAATTAACTGTAAGATCAATGATTTTATAAAACAACATACGCTGTATTAAAAAAAGGTTTGTAGTCAGAAGGTTCCAAGTTCAAATCCGGTTGCAAGGAAAACTTTTTTTTTTATTTTTTTTTTTAATTTAAAAATTATTTGTCTTACAAAATCAATTTTTTATTTGTGGAAAAGCTCCTTTAAGACCAACTTTTTTCTTCTCCCAATGCTGGCACATTAGTTCCAAAAAGCTGTTTGCACTTTAGCACAGCCAGTAGTTGTCCAGCGTGTTATCACTCATTTATGTGTTTAGCCATCAAGTATTATTTGTCTCGTTAGCTCAGTGGGTAGAGCTGTCGTCTGCCAATCTGACGGCCTGGGTTCAAATCACGGCATGCCGCGGCAGGACCAAAAAAATACATATGAATTTTTTTGAAATTTGTTTTTTTAAATGTGTTTCCAGACTACCTATTTATTGGTTTTGCCGGCGCTTTTTGAACAGCCGGTCCTTTTGTCTAATGATGTTATCATTTTGGGAATGGGAAGGGTCTTTTTGCTAGCACTTGTACCACCCGTTAAAGTGCTTTGCCATCGCTTTCCCGTTTGTATTTTTCTGGCTGAGCTTGTATTAATACAAACCATATTTTTGCTGTATGGAGTTTCACATTAAACTCATAAATATACCAGGTTTACACCGTTTACGAGTAGAGTGCGAGTTTATATAAAAACCCCTATTGTGTTATTTGTTTATTTTTTTTGGTTAATAGATATTGTTTATATCCTTGAATATGATAAATTGAATTTAGTTTTTATATATTGTATGATAATTAGCGTACTATTAATATTATTTTAAATAAAACAATTAAAAAATCTCAATTTATTTAAATAATTACATAAATTTGTTGTTGACGTAGATGAAAATTATGGCAGAAAATGGAGAATTTCAAAGAATAATTTATTTTAAATTTATTTTTGTCGGCATAAATGCTAAGCACATTACAGTAATTAAATGTGATAAAATCCCAAAACTTAACTCATAAATTGTGAAAAAAAACACTATGCAACAAAATAATGTATTAGGTTAGTATAGTAAAAGCTCAAAGGGTTTGCTGGAAACATATTTGTTGTTTTTTAAGCCCGACAGAACTTAAGTAGGGGTTAATTGCCATACTGCGCTCACTTTTTGACATTTGTGATCAGTATACTCTGCCAAATCATCATGAATTAATTCACGCTACCAAATTACCCATATTTTTCTTTGGAAATCAGTTATCAACTTATAGACGTAAAATTGTGTTCAGCGATGAGGCTCATTTTTGGCTTAACGGGTTTGTTAATAAACAAAATTGCCGCATATGGAGTGGAACCAATCTACAACAGACTCCACTCTGTAATGGCAGAAGTCGGACACTCGTTTCTGCCAACACTCTAGCTAGATTTAATCAATTAAATTAATTAAAATGAATTGAATAGAACTGAATTGAATGGAATTGAATAGCATTGAATTTAATAGAATTTAATTGAATTGTATAGAATTGAACGGAATTGAATTACTTTAGTATTACTCTTACCAAGGTGAATAGAAATAAATAGAACATGGGGGAAAGCTATCATTTAGTTTGTACGAGCCACCCTAATGTTAAGTAAATAACGAACTCAGCTGCCAAAAAGGGTATAAAAGGCAGCACATTAAAGAAATCTTGATCAGTTGCTGGCAGCCGCCAACGCGTGCACAACTAACAAGGTACATCTCACTAATTATCCTTTTTTTTCTAGCTCTTGAAGACACATCCTGCCTGTATCCTTTGAGGTCCTGCCCATATCCTGCGAGGTCCTGCACACATCCTTCGAGGTCCTGCGAACATCCTTTGAGGTCCTGCGAAGATCCTTTGAGGTCCTGCGAAGATCCTTTGAGGTCCTGCGAAGATCCTTTGAGGTCCTGCACACATCCTTCGAGGTCCTGCGAAGATCCTTTGAGGTCCTGCGAAGATCCTTTGAGGTCCTGCGAAGAACCTTTGAGGTCCTGTGAAGATCATTTGAGGTCCTGCACACACCCTTCGAGGTCCTGTGAAGATCCTTTGAGGTCCTGCGAAGATCCTTTGAGGTCCTGCGAAGATCCTTTGAGGCCCTGCGAAGATCCTTTGAGGTCCTGCCACATCCTTCGAGGTCCTGCAAAGTACGAGAGTGTGCCGAGCGTTGATCACCTCTTTTTCAGCGTCGAGTGTGTGTCGAGCGTTGATCACCTCTTTTCCAGCGTCGAGTGTGTGTCGAGCGTTGATCACCTCCTTTTCAGCGTCGAGTGTGTGTCGAGCGTTGATCACCTCTTTTCCAGCGTCGAGTGTGTGTCGAGCGTTGATCACCTCTTTTTCAGCGTCGAGTGTGTGTCGAGCGTTGATCACCTCTTTTCAGCGTCGAGTGTGTGTCGAGCGTTGATCACCTCTTTTCCAGCGTCGAGTGTGTGTCAAGCGTTGATCACCTCCTTTTCAGCGTCGAGTGTGTGTCGAGCGTTGATCACCTCTTTTCCAGCGTCGAGTGTGTGTCGAGCGTTGATCACCTCCTTTTCAGCGTCGAGTGTGTGCCGAGCGTTGGTCACCTCTTTTCCAGCGTCGAGTGTGTGTCGAGCGTTGATCACCTCCTTTTCAGCGTCGAGTGTGTGTCGAGCGTTGATCACCTCTTTTCCAGCGTCGAGTGCGTGTCGAGCGTTGATCACCTCTTTTTCAGCGTCGAGTGTGTGTCGAGCGTTGATCACCTCTTTTCCAGCGTCGAGTGTGTGCCGCGCGTTGGTCACCTCCTTTTCTACGTCGAGTGTGTGTCGAGCGTTGATCAACCCTTTTCCAGCGTCGAGTGTGTGTCGAGCGTTGATCACCTCTTTTTCAGCGTCGAGTGTGTGCCGAGCGTTGGTCACCTCCCGATAGAACCCGACCAACAGACCCCGTGAGCGAAACTAAGTTGTCCTTCTCCCTCTGAGGCCCTTCTTTTCTTTTCGTCCCGTTAGTCCTAAGTGTTTTGTTTGTAGATATAAGCCAATAAATTGAAATTTATAACGTTTAAGACCACGCCTTTCAGTCTCTGTCACTAGATCAAACAAATTTCTGTGACGATCCCTACCCCCGCGAGCTTACCCCAGCTAACGGAGGAAACTCGTCGTTACAGTGGCGCCCGAGCAGGGACAGAGAGTTAAAGGTTTTTGATATATATCTACTACAAGAGCACCAAACTGAGGAATAAAAACTTCTAACAGCAAGTCAAAGAGAGAGAACGGGCTTACAGAAACTAGCTAATTGTTTTATTATTTAATTTCAAGTTTAATCCCTTAGAAAAATGGCCGCAACCGCAGAGCTTATATCTGAGTGGAAGGTACAATTCGATGGGGCAACCTGTCCCTTTGAATTTCTAGATAGGCTGGAAGAATTATCCGGTATGTACGCTGTGGATATGGACATCTTGCCACGCATGATGCCCTTACTCCTGACCAGCTATGCACTGATGTGGTTTAGAAACAACAATCGTTTCTGGAAAACTTGGTCCAGTTTCAAACGAGATTTTCTTAAGTTGTTTTTACCTGCGAGATACTTCGAACGGCTCGAAAATACGATACAAAATCGATATCAGAAGAATAAGGAGTCGTTCACGGACTACGTGCTGTCAATTCAAAATTTAATGAGGCACACTGAATGTACGGAGACACAACGACTAGAGAGGATCTACAGGAATTCCTTGCCCAGCTATCAGAAATTTATTCGAAGGAAAGATTTCGAAACCCTTGACGAGCTCTTGGAAATGGCGGCGGATCTAGAAAGCATTCAAGCAACCCGACGATACTCCCAGGAACATCACCGTCTGATAATCGCTGATAGCAATGTGCAATACTCACGTGAAGCCAAAGTCACGCAAGGCCAAAATATTATGACCAGCAAGGGTAGCCGTCAAGCACCTGAGAGTCGTCACGAACGGCATTTCCTGATATCTAGCGCCTCATCTGCTAACGTTAAGTCCGTAATTACCAAGCCCGGGATAATCGATAAATCATTGCCTATGCCTTCATCGCTCCATCAGATGTTACAAGCCAATTTATCGCCAACATCATCCTGCTTAACCCCTGGTGCACAGAGCGGATCGCTTTCATCATCACCAGAGTCATATATACAGTGGTCCTCACCAACAGAGTCCTCTTCAACGTTATCATCGGAACCAGAGCCGTGTCTATCATTGCCGTCAATAACAGAACTGTTTCCACCGTTGTCCTCACCAACAGAGTCCTCTTCAACGTTATCATCGGAACCAGAGCCGTGTCTATCATTGCCGTCAATAACAGAACTGTTTCCACCGTTGTCCTCACCAACAGAGTCTTCTTCAACGTTATCATCAGAACCATGTATATCATTGTCGCCAACACCAGAATTTTCTCCACTGCTGTCCTCACCATCCGAGCCTTATCTATTTTTGCCATCACCAGCGGAGTTAGCTACATCGTTTTCATTATCGCCACCACCATCTACATTTTCGTCGTCATCACCATTGCTGTTATCACTATCAAAGCCATGCGCCTCTTCAATATCATTACCAGAGCCATATCCGTTGTTTTCACCAGAGCCATGCCCGTCGCTACCATCTCCACCAGAGTCCGTTCCATCATTGTCAACAAAACCAGCGCCGTGTCCAACGTTGTCATCACCCATAGCGTCATCGCCATCATTATCATCACCACCAGCAGCATCTCCAGTAGCATTCGTTTTGTCACGAGAATTACCAATATCAACGCGCACTAAGTTTAAAACACTATCGTGTTTACCCCTGAAAACACTACTGACCGTTTATTCTGGATTCATTATATCTTCAGATGGCATACCAAAAGATGTCAGACCCCCGCTTCAGAACCAAATTAGCCGTCTCATAATGTTTCACAGGAAACACGCACGATTAAAATAATTGACATATCGGTACCAGTTGGGTTCCCCAGGAGGGGACCATGTGTAATGGCAGAAGTCGGACACTCGTTTCTGCCAACACTCTAGCTAGATTTAATCAATTAAATTAATTAAAATGAATTGAATAGAACTGAATTGAATGGAATTGAATAGCATTGAATTTAATAGAATTTAATTGAATTGTATAGAATTGAACGGAATTGAATTACTTTAGTATTACTCTTACCAAGGTGAATAGAAATAAATAGAACATGGGGGAAAGCTATCATTTAGTTTGTACGAGCCACCCTAATGTTAAGTAAATAACGAACTCAGCTGCCAAAAAGGGTATAAAAGGCAGCACATTAAAGAAATCTTGATCAGTTGCTGGCAGCCGCCAACGCGTGCACAACTAACAAGGTACATCTCACTAATTATCCTTTTTTTTCTAGCTCTTGAAGACACATCCTGCCTGTATCCTTTGAGGTCCTGCCCATATCCTGCGAGGTCCTGCACACATCCTTCGAGGTCCTGCGAACATCCTTTGAGGTCCTGCGAAGATCCTTTGAGGTCCTGCGAAGATCCTTTGAGGTCCTGCGAAGATCCTTTGAGGTCCTGCACACATCCTTCGAGGTCCTGCGAAGATCCTTTGAGGTCCTGCGAAGATCCTTTGAGGTCCTGCGAAGAACCTTTGAGGTCCTGTGAAGATCATTTGAGGTCCTGCACACACCCTTCGAGGTCCTGTGAAGATCCTTTGAGGTCCTGCGAAGATCCTTTGAGGTCCTGCGAAGATCCTTTGAGGCCCTGCGAAGATCCTTTGAGGTCCTGCCACATCCTTCGAGGTCCTGCAAAGTACGAGAGTGTGCCGAGCGTTGATCACCTCTTTTTCAGCGTCGAGTGTGTGTCGAGCGTTGATCACCTCTTTTCCAGCGTCGAGTGTGTGTCGAGCGTTGATCACCTCCTTTTCAGCGTCGAGTGTGTGTCGAGCGTTGATCACCTCTTTTCCAGCGTCGAGTGTGTGTCGAGCGTTGATCACCTCTTTTTCAGCGTCGAGTGTGTGTCGAGCGTTGATCACCTCTTTTCAGCGTCGAGTGTGTGTCGAGCGTTGATCACCTCTTTTCCAGCGTCGAGTGTGTGTCAAGCGTTGATCACCTCCTTTTCAGCGTCGAGTGTGTGTCGAGCGTTGATCACCTCTTTTCCAGCGTCGAGTGTGTGTCGAGCGTTGATCACCTCCTTTTCAGCGTCGAGTGTGTGCCGAGCGTTGGTCACCTCTTTTCCAGCGTCGAGTGTGTGTCGAGCGTTGATCACCTCCTTTTCAGCGTCGAGTGTGTGTCGAGCGTTGATCACCTCTTTTCCAGCGTCGAGTGTGTGTCGAGCGTTGATCACCTCTTTTTCAGCGTCGAGTGTGTGTCGAGCGTTGATCACCTCTTTTCCAGCGTCGAGTGTGTGCCGCGCGTTGGTCACCTCCTTTTCTACGTCGAGTGTGTGTCGAGCGTTGATCAACCCTTTTCCAGCGTCGAGTGTGTGTCGAGCGTTGATCACCTCTTTTTCAGCGTCGAGTGTGTGCCGAGCGTTGGTCACCTCCCGATAGAACCCGACCAACAGACCCCGTGAGCGAAACTAAGTTGTCCTTCTCCCTCTGAGGCCCTTCTTTTCTTTTCGTCCCGTTAGTCCTAAGTGTTTTGTTTGTAGATATAAGCCAATAAATTGAAATTTATAACGTTTAAGACCACGCCTTTCAGTCTCTGTCACTAGATCAAACAAATTTCTGTGACGATCCCTACCCCCGCGAGCTTACCCCAGCTAACGGAGGAAACTCGTCGTTACAACTCTGGTGGCATCGTTGGACCTTATTTCTTCAAAAATGAAGCCGAAGCCCGCGTTATGGACAATGGAGATCGTTACCACACCATGATTAATGATTTTTTGTTTGAAAATATTGATGAAATATATCCCAGCGAGATGTAGTTTCAACAAAATGGCGCTAAGTGCCATAGGACGGCCGCAAACATCGACTTATTGAAATCAAATTTTGGTGATAAGTTGATTTCGAGAAATGGACGTGTCAATTGCCCTCTAAGATCGTGCGATTTGACGCCTCTCGATTATTTCCTGTGTGCCCACGTGAAGTCACTGGTTTATGCTGATAAATCAGCAACAATTGACGTCTTGGAGGCCAACATTGTTCGTGGTATTCGTGACATACGGCCAGCAATGCTTGAAAAAGTGGCCCATAATTGGAATTCCAGAATGCGCTTTGTCAAGATCAGCTGCGGTGGCATATGGCCCGAAATCATTTCCGAATGTTAATGCCATGTATTCATCTTTGGAATGAAAAAAATTTTTGGATTAAAATTTAATTTTATTACAGACATTTTTATTTAAATCAAATTTTCTGATATTTTCTAACCCGAAAGATTTTCCTTAATCTATATTTTATGACCCACTAACCTTAAATTTAAAAATAAATCAATCATTAAAACTTCACACATAAGCCGCAACTTTTAAAACGTGAAATGTAAAAATAAAGCCAAATAAACTAACAGAATTTACAGTTAACAAATTTTTTACTACCCGACTAAAAAAGTTTTCATATAATCTTATATGATTTGATATAATTATAAATGTTGATATGCGTGGCTTTATATAACCATATTAACACTTTGGTTTTATAAATATGTTTGACATGCTCATTATATATAATCATATGCGATTTGGTCTCCAGCCATATATTAAGTGATCTGCGATATAGTTTATACATAATTATGTATAATGGCTTATAAGCTTCTATAAACAATCTTATATCAAAATATAAAACAAAGTTAATAGAAAATTGTATTAATTTTATATATAATTATATCTGACATGATATCTAATTATACAAAATTTTATAAAGTTTAATTGCACTAAAAAAATTTAAAAAAAACTCAGAAATTGTGGATCAGGTTTTGAATTTTTTACTTTGACATATAAATAAATGTTTATATTTGAATTTAACATTTTTTTCATTATGGAATTAAAGGTCGAAAGAATTATTTTGAAGTTTAAAAATAAAAATTAGACAAACATATGTTGAAATAAATATGGTTTAAGTTCAGTTACTTATTCCGTGAAAAAACAAAATTAATTGTGAAAGTTAATTTTTTTATTTTATAAGAAAGACACACATTTTATAAGAAAGACCAAAACACTAACCTAGAAAAAGTTGTTCCGACAAATTTTTGTAATGATGAGTTGAACTGAAAATTAATTTGGTAGCTATTTCTAAGTTTATTAGCATACATTTTTCTAAACAACTTTTTCCCGTTTTGAATTTTGGTGTTTAACAACAAAACCACATTTCAAAGAAGGATTTTAACTACAAACTGCGTTATTCTAAGTTTAATCGCATTCAATCCTCATTTCAAACATCTTTCCATCAATAAATTTTTTTTTTATTGCATCAAAATATCAAAGATCGACCAATACCCACTTTGTTAGCCAAACTGTTCTGTCGGGCATTAGTATTTAATATGAATGAAAATAAGTGATCTGAACAATATTTACTAAAATTTTATTTGAAAATCTTCATCAAATTATATGTATTTATATATAATTTGATGCAGTTAGATAGACCCATTTTTCGGATCAAATTGTATTTGGTTAGATAACACGCTTATCTCGCTTGATATAATTATATATTCCAATATTCGGATCAAATTAGATATGGACGTATATATGGGTTTCTATATGGTGATATATGATTATATAACATCTTTTTTAGTCGGGTACACAATTTCATTATATGAATTCATGTGCATAGCACTGAGGTGTTAATTGATAAGATTTTTAGTTTGTATATTTTTTGGGTAAATTGCAAAAAACCTGTATAAAATTTTTCAAGTAGCTCAACTATTCATAACGACAGTAATAGCAAGGAGTATATATAATAGGGGATGCAGAATACGTCAAACGCAAAATAAAACTCGTCAAGTATACCGACTGGTTGTCAGGGATTTATTGTATAGACTCTAAAAATTTTTTTGTAAGTTACTACTATAAAATAAGTAAATTTAAGTTTAATTAAAGCACAGTGAATAAAAACTTATAACAACAAAATGCTTAAAATAATTTTTTACACACTTTTACATACAATAATGCAAATATAATGTAAATACAGTCATTATATGTTTATAATTAAACATGTTGTGCGTAAATTTTCTCAAATTTTATAAATTTACTAACATATAATACTTAGAATGAAAAATACATACAAATTGACATTAGGAAAAATTCAAGGAATTGAAAATTATAAAATAAAATATTATAAAAATAAATTGTTTTCTAATAAATTTTTATAAAACGTTTACCAAGGTTATCGGTGTTGGCTCCAGCCTGTACTTGAGAGGTAATTATAAATTTTGTTTGTCTTTAAAATATTTCGATTCACATTACTTTTTCATTCCAGAGTACCGATTCCAAATGGTCTGTGAAGTGGTGAAAAATATTTTTCACTTATTTAAAAATAATGATAACAAATGACGGTTTTTATCACTTCACTGCTTGTAAACTATTCAGAATCGGTACTCAGGCTTGTAAAATTTTGGGTACGTTCGTAAATGCAGTATATTTGTTCAACACTGCGGCACAAATATTATTGAAAATCTTGATGGTTAAAATGACAATTTTTTGTTAAGTTATAATAAAAATAGAATTAAAAGAAATATGAATCGACTTTTGATTCTAACAATCCAAAAAATGCTAAAAAATGAATTTGTATTAAGCATTTTTATATAATAAATCTTCCATTATGCACCAACGTTTAGTTTTCTTTTTGATCTTTAAGAGTTTTCAGTAAGAAAAATCTGAGATTCTGAGAACTTTTTCTAAATACACAGCATGAAATTGTAATGACATTTTCCTCTCAAAAAACCTCAAATTCTGCGGATTTTTTTCTCTGAGGATTGTTTTGTGGAAAAAACCCTAAGATTCTGAGGATTTTTTCCTAAAGAAAAACCCTGTATTTCTGAGCAGTTCTTCCGGATTCTGAGTACCCTTCCTGTAGAATAAACTCAAGATTTTGGGAACTTTTTCTTCCAGAAAAGCCTTGAATTCTAAGGACTTTTTTTTCACAGAATTCCCCTCAATTTCTAAGAATTTTTTCCTATGGCAAAAGGTTCACTGAATCTAAGACATTTTCATAGAATAAAATCCTCAAAATTTGACGTTTTTCCTATAGGAAAAATCTTACTAATCTTACGATTTTTCTGTAGGAAAAAGGCTCCACCTAAGTATTTTCTATAGGAAAACTTTTTTACTTAATAAAGTTGACTTGAATTGAAAAAAAAAAATTTGGAAAAAAGTGGACAGCGTCTAACGATTTTCCAATACAAAAAAGTATTCGGAATGTGAGGCTTTTTCATTGGGAGGAAGTACTCAGACTCTAATATATTTCAAGAGAAAAGTCTCTTCAAAATATGCATATTGGGCTTAAATATTATTATAACATTTATTTTTAATAAAATATTTTAACAATAATTATATTCTTATTTTTGTGCAATATTACATATTTTTTCTAGAATTGATTTATAGAAGAAGAAGAAAAAATTTTTATTGAAAAATTTAAGAGACGCAAGGGAATCACCAGACTGCCGCAGTTTCGTCTCAGCCACTTGTGAAAAAGGAGAAAAAACAATAGGATTAAGAGAGAAAACATTCTAATTGAAAAAAAAAAAAAAATTGCTCAAGTATTAGTTAATTCTGGCTCTTCTGATTACAAAACATACATTGTATAGGCTGTGATTGAAAAAACTTCAATTAGGCACACTCAGCGCTATGCCGAATGTGGTCTACCTTGTTAAAAGGTGATGCTACGAGTCATAGCCTGTGCAGAGGACTGCCGGTTAAATCCCCGGTCATGGCAATACACAAACAAGTTTCTCATATAGAGACAAATTAACAATTAAAAAATTACTTTGATCAGTTGACACATAAACTAACCATTGACGAGTCTTTATGAATTTTATTTTGTAAAGTTACGTACAAAAATAGTAAAATTACACACTTTTTTAAACTCCTTTACGTAATTTCAATCTTAATTTACATATTTTGTGTGTAGTTAACTTAAAAATCCAGTGTGTAATGTTTTCATTTAGACATTGGGAGTATATTTACCATATTTAAAAAGTCCAGTTTCCTACTATAAGTTGGGTAAATTTAAGCTAAATTTAATTGGAGTGTAGTGAATCTAGATTTTGAATGAAAATGAAGTAAATATTATCTTAAAATTAAACACAATATAGGAAAGCAAGGAAAGAAAAAACTAAAAATAATGTAAGAAAAAATTGTATTTTTCAATGCTAAAATTATAATAATATTAAATAAAAACATTTAAATTACATAACAATATTTATTTTTTTATTTGCAACAGAAGAAGTTACAGGCGAAAAGTCAAAACCAGCGACTGAGGGAGTAAAGCTCTGAAGGATGTATCTGGATGAAGGAATTGATCTAGAGGCAGCGCGGAGACTTTGTCTGTTACCCATGAGTGAAGCCAATTAGGAGGTCAAAGAACTCTCGGGCATCAGAAAGAGGGTGATATCAGATGCCTCAACACCACCTGGTTCCGGACACCCTGCAAAAACGAATGCTGAGATATCTACAGATGTGCACACCTCTAAAGGTTGGTGATAGCATATTACCAAAGGCAGCCTTGGCAGCTCCGGTAATACGGCAAAAAATAGCGGTGCCATCTTACAAGGAAACTTTTGCATCGACGATGAACATATAAACAACTGAACTCCATACAAAGAGCTGTACTATATAAGATAGCGGATCTGAGAAAGGGGATCATCAAGCCATGCTTCTTGAGCTGCTCCTTTAAGCCGGGTTGTCTTAGTTTTGTGTATCGCGATAAAGACACAGCGCAGTGGGTGGAGACTTATGTCCCCCTTTAAAGCCATGGAGTGACGCTTTGTTGAAGGTGGTGGCGGAAGACAAAGTGCCGAAGGCCCAAGTGTTCTTCGGATGTTTCCCTGAGAAAGAGGACACGTCCAGTGATCTAATTCTTGGACTGGTTGAGGGCCACAACTGTGAACTTTCGGTTGAGTACTGGAAGGTGTTGAACAGGTTCATTAAGAGTGGTATAGTGGAATTAACTCTATCTATTGACCCGAACTCAACTGACTTGCTCAAGCGAACGAACCATAGGGTGAAATTTGGATAAGACCTACCGGAAAACAACAAGTGGTCGGGAGCGACATATTCAAACAGGTAAAAGCAAGCACCTCGGCAACAGCGGCTAAATCCGACACAAGAGTTTCCAATGAATCAACGTCGGATGAAAAATCGGGCTGCTGAAGGAACCGTGCCAAATCTAGTTCTACTGAGTCCAATCGAAAAAAGTCGACCAAGCTTATAGCTCCCATCAGGCGCAAAAAGTGGGAGAGAAACTCGGAAGAAGAATCTGCTCTGCTGAATACAAATCGGGACAGAAAGATGGCAAAGCGTGCTGCCAAACTTGCTCGCAAATGATGACTGCCACAAAAGGTAGAACACCGAAGCACCTCAGGTGCTTAGAAGTGAACTTTCACCATGCCAAAGCGGCATCTGATGCTGCCAACAGAAGGTTCACCGTCGAAGCTCTGGATGTAGTGTTCATTCAGGAGCCGTGGGTACACAATGGAGCCATCAAGGGGCTAAATACGAACCATGGTAGGTTGATTTATGATTCCAAACATAGCCGGCCTAGAGCGGCCATCCTTGTAAGGAACAACCTAACATTTCTTCCAATTTCAGAGTTTATCTTGGGAGAGCTAGTTGCAATCTGGGCAAAAGTGCATTCCTTGGCTGGGGAGCACGAGGTGATGTTGGCCTCTGTTATTGCTGAATTTAAAAAAAAATTTAACATTTTCTTTTTCAATTTTCGTTCCTATGAAATTTTTTATTTTTACTTATGTACATTTTATTTTTAAATATTTCTATACTTTTTCTTTGGGCTTTTTCCTAATTTTACGATATTTTTTTAAGTTTTCTCGTTAATTTCATTCCATCTATTTGTTTGTAATTTACAGTTTTTTCCATTCTACTGTGGTAACCCCGGGAACCTGACCCTGACTTCGCGTTGATGGTTTATCTTTTGTTGTGTTTGACAGATTTTTGGACTCCTACTATAGAAACTCCTTGGTGATAGTGTTTAGCAACATCACCCCAAAAAAATTGTTATGATGCTGTACGAGTATTGGAGGTTTTGCCGGTTTTATAGGTTTAGAAGCATAAAAAAATATAAAACTAAAATGACTTCATCGTAAATATAGCACAAACTGTAAAACGGTTGACGTTTTAATTAAAATATTGTAAAAAAATACTGGTTAGAAATACATTTTTTTATGATAGAGGAAAAGTTTTACATAATATTCGCAAATAGCATTTATATACATATAAATTAAATTATGCGTAATAACAAGAAATATGCAAAAAGAAAAAAATTAAATCACATAACCTGAAAAATAGACAATTTAAGCAGAGCTTAAGTAAAAATCATACACCCAGAAAACAGATTCGTGCTGGAAACCGAATTTGTTGCGATCGAATGCTTCTGTTGTTACAATCGAATTTTTTAGTTATGAATCATGAATTTTTGTTGTTGTTTCCATTCTGAACGTCAAGTTTGTGTTGTCTCAAACGAAAATTTGGTTCGAACTTATTGCCGTTAGATTAGCAACGTGTGCACGGATCTGCTTTCTCTACACAGCTACAAATAATTTGTAAATACAATTAAACTGTTTGTAAATACAATTAAATTTTTAGTTGAAAGTGAGCCTATAATTCATTTTGTAAATACAAACACTATCACCTTTACTATAAAAAAGAAAAAGTCGATTTAAAATCACAAAAGTCGACTATTATTTTAATTTTCGTACCATACAAAATATTTAAAATATGCCTTAAAATTCTGTTTTAAATTTGAAGTTTTCATTTGTTTTTATTTTAAATTTATTGATTTTGTTTTTATTGTTTTCAAATTTTGTTTACATTTGTTTACAAATTTCCTTTTTATTTTTGAATTTTTTTGTTTTGGTTTTCAATAAAAATAAACAAAATTTTTGAATGTATATGTTCGGCATTATTTTAAAAATTCTATTTTAAATATTTTGTATAGTACGGTTAAACAAAACCTTTGCTTTAAAATAAAGTCGACTTTAACAAAAATATACCTTTGAAAAATATTGATAGTAAGGCTGTATGTTCTTATTAGTTGTTTATTTCAATTAAATAGCCAACACACACATTTGCTGCAATGCAAAGCAAATTTTAACAAACGATATTGTTAACTAGATTGTTGAATTTTTTGCAGTTGTTCATATCTGCAAACAAGTTTGTTGAAATTCAAAGCAAAATTTAACAAACCAATTTATTGATTTTTATTTATTTTTTAGTTAAAAAATACCCCTTAAATAAAACAATGCATATATTTTTCAAAATTTATTAAATCCAATTTTTGTGTGTCGTATGTGAACGAACTAGTTCAATTCAACGATTCAGTCTTCTGAATGATATGAACGAGTTCATCATTATTTGGTTTATTCAACAAAACAAATTTCTTTTATTTTTAATAAAATTACAGATTTTCTGATTCCTTCGGCTTGCAGAGAACTATATTGAAAAATATGTTAAAGGTAATAGTGCATAAAAAAGTTATGAAGTGAACAAATCCATTCACGTCACCAGCTCAAAACGAAAAAGGAACGATTTGAACCAACTAGTTCACTGATTCGAATTAACGATAATGAGCGGATCACCAAAGAACTTGTTGAGTTGGTTGTTTTTCAAAATACAAGTTTAACAAAATATTTAATTGATTAAATTAAAAATGTTGTTGAAATGGAAATCGAATTTTAACAATTATTTTTGTCACTTGAATTTTTGTGAAATTTATATCTCTTTATGTGCAATTTTATGATGTACGCGTTTGTCGTTCCTTTTACATCTAAAAATAAATCTAGGCCGAACCAGATATGTCCACTAAGGCACATCTACACGGGATAGAAATCTCGTGGAGTTTACGCTAAATTTGTCATTTCAAATATAGTTGGCTCTAATAGTTATCGTAAAATTATCATGCCTAATTGTCAAGTATTTGTTTTTATTAAAATTGTTGTATTTTAAAGAATAATTTTTCCTCCAAATAACAAAAGGTGAATTTAGTAATTGCACATAAATAAACTTTAAAGCACGTTAACAACGTAGCGGGCTTTGCCAGCTATAGATTATAAAATGTCAGACAAAATTGATATTAAAATCTCATTAATGTCGTGTTTTTTTGACATATTTTCATAATGTTTTTATGCAAAAGCGAATTATTGCTTAATGTCTCTAAAATGGGATAAAATAATTGTCCAAATTTGCCTTTATCAATTTTTTATTCATAAAAATAAAAATTTTGAAGATTTCTTTTGCAAAACAGTTTAGCCCACGGGCGGTTATGGCTAAGGCCCAGGGGCTGTATTATGCATTTTGTAAAACTATGAAAATATGACACTCTATTGTAAATTAAAGACTGTACTTCATAAACTTCCTTGACCTGATTATGACAAACAGAACAAGAGTGACGCACTTCAAGCAGAGACGAAATATGATTGGGAATACGAAATTATCATAGTATGAGCCTAATGACTATAGACATGTTCCTACCCAACAAAAAAAAGTGGTATTTATTCTTTTGTTATAACTTCTTTCATTGCTTCCTTAGTTTCAGTTAGTAGGTTTTAAGTGCTTTTTGGAAGTTATTCAAAGGAACTTCCGAAAGTATTCATGCGTTCATGTTCCAAATGTAGTGATTTGGATATAAACCTATGATAATCTTAAAAAGTCACCCTTTTCATTGCTTCTGAAGCACAAGTTTTTATATTTCTATAGTTTTTGAAACCATATTACAAAATATTTTGTAATCATTCAAAATCTAAATTGTTTATAGAAAACTGTTTTAATGAACTTTTATTTTTTATAAATCTTTTTTTAAACTTTTGTGTAAACTTTTATGTGAGATCCACTTATACAGTTTTACAATTTTTTCAGTTTGACAAGTTTCTTTGAAATTTAATTTTGTTTCAAATAATTCTCAAAACCTTTTGACAATTTGTATTTAGTTTACATCTTTTGCAACTGTAATTTAGAAAAAAACCATTTAAAATGCTTTTTTTTTTGATAAATTAAAAAAATTAGAATGATATTCAGAATTTGCATTAGAAATTTCGAAAACGTCATGTGAAGTTCAGAAAAACAGCACTTGTAATTCGAAAAATATCAATTGATTTTCAGAATACATCAATTGTAATTCAGAAATCATCAGTTAAAATTCAGAGAATATAAATTAAAATTCAAAAAATATAAAATCTACTACAATTCATAATTTCTAAACGTGAACTGATATTTTCTGAATTTCAATTAATGAATACGAATTTCAATCGATATTTTCTGAATTCTAATTGAAGGACATTGATGTTTTTTGGAATATCGATTTATATTTCTAAATTACAGTTGGTATTTTATGAATTTCACGTGACATTTTCTGATCATCAACTGATAAGGCGTTGGCGTATTTAGTAAAAACGCCTCCCTAAAAATCCAATTTTTGAAAATCAAAATACAATTTTAATAAAATATAAGTTTTACGTTAAATATCATAATATCAATAATTTTTAATTAAAATAATTTTTATTAAATCTGTGAGGGGGCAAAAATCGGTATCTTACTACAATATATGCATATTTTTCCGGCATACTAGAGAATATCTAAACATAGCATCTTGATTGCTTCTTAAGAATAAAAAGCATGAGTAATGGTAAGTAGCTATATTAAAATGCTTCCGTCCTATGACACGCCAACGTTAAATTCATCGATGAAACCATTAGAAAAGAAGTGATGCCTTTGCCATAGTAGTGATGCTTTTATTGCTTCTTTGGCAGAACTATTTTTGCTGGGTAACTGATCATAAATATTTTGATTACTGAAAACGATTTTATCATCATTTAGAATCATATTATGGTCACTAAAATTATATTATGTTCACTATGCAATGGAACCATAACATGATATTCTTAAACAATCATAACATGATTTTCTCTCCTCTGCGTATTTTTCCCGTAATAATGATATTTCGTGCAAATACTATTTTTTTTTTTTCTAGCTTTGAGAGTTTCGCACAGCTAAACAAATGGATTAAAACAGGGTAGACAAAAGAAACAATACATTTATCGATAACACTATTTTAAATTGTTTCGTAACAATGTTTTAAGAGTAACGGTATATAATTTATTTTGGTAACAGAATATTTGAGTGTCATGTAATAGTTTAAATATTAATGCGTTTAATTTATTTAGTATTACGACTTATGTATAATCTCTAGCACTAGTATTATTATCGCTAGTCGCTATAACTGTAACTAAGCAGCGACTTTATTGTTTTGCAACATTGTAAATCAAAGTTTTGCAATTTCAGCCATTGATCAGTGGTACACAATAATGATCATTTATTACTGGCATGTAAAACTAGATTTTCTAGTGTCTTTGGGGAATTATGGAAACCACAAGACAGAATGAGTCACCAATAACAAAAAATATATATGAAAATCAAGTTGAAAACATTGTAGTCGGTAAAGCCCAAATATGAGATACTCTACACCGCAGTTCAATTTGGGTCATACACTGGGAGGCAGACGGAATTCAGGGAACAGGCCGGATCGTTATTACTTATGTGGGTGAAAAAATTAACGGTTCATTAAATATAGTGAAAAATCTGAATGAAATTGCGAAAAAGCTAATTTAAGAAAATACCGGGAATGTGGGTTTATACAGCGATCTGGTCTGAATGAGATATTTTAAATTTTAAGTAGGGTTTTTCTTTTCCCGGACTTTTTCATTTCCCGGGACAGCGGGATTTTTTTCTGAATTTCCCGGGATCCCGGGAATTCCCGCTCATTTGAAAATAAATAAATCCGACATATGTATTGGAAAAACTCGATTTCTAATACAACACCGTCCGACAAAGTTAATTTTTTGGTTGTACCTATGAGAAAATCTACTTAATATATTCTGAAAGCAGAGCTAAATATAAAATATCCATGTCTTCCACTTTTTCTAAATCAATTCGTCTACAGTTTAAATCGCGAATTAATATTGAGGTAATATATTTATATGGAAGACCGTCTTAATTTTAAAAAACTCTTAGAAATAACTGAATATTAATTCGCGTTTTAAACGGTTAAACGAATTAATAAAGACAAAGTGAAATACACGGGTATTTTATTTTCATCTCTTCTTTTAGGACATATTGGAATTGTTCATGGGTGCAAACTTGTGTCGGACCAGTTTTGTAGTCAGAACCAAGATCGATTTTTTACCTAAACATTTCTTAAGTATGGAATAAATTGGCTTAAATCTTTTTATAAAAATAGAAAATAAAATATTAAATAATTTTTTAACTTTAATTGGTATTTTTTGATTAGAAATTTTTAAAAATAAATTCCCAGCCAGCAATTTCGGAGCGCTCATAAATAAGATTCTTAAATGGCTCATAGAAATGATTATTGTTTTTTTGAAAACACTCTTTTTTTTTGGTAGAAAATATGAACCCTCAGAAAACAACCCAAAAAGTTGTCTCTACAATCTAAAAAGCTGTCACAAAATGAGGGTTAATTTTTCGGACTCAAAGAAGATTCCAAAATTTTTTAAAATTATGAGGAAAATTTGGATTTTATATGTTCTTTTTTCTGAGTCATTTCTGAGTACACAGGGGTCTCTTTTGGACGGACCAGTTTCATAGGAAAAAGTGGAAAAATGTTTATGTTTTTGGAGCTAATTTCTGAGTCATTAATGATCATCTTTGTTTGCTTGGTTATTTAATTTTCATAGTTGCATTTTAAATTAACATATAAAAAATCCAAAATAATTTGAAAAGCATCTGATGCAATATTTAAAAAATAAATAATTTTTAAAAAATACAATTAAAATAAAGGAGTAGGAATTGAAATTTAAATGAAATTATTTGAAGTAAAAAACACTCAAATTACTTATATCAGCTGAAAATACGAAAATATTACTATTTTTTTAAAATTTTTTATGCACAGGCTTTTTGGAGATATTTGGAACTGAAATAATGATGTTGAAATGTTGTATATATTGCTTTACTTGAACAAAGATAATCGTTTTAAAGAAAAAATTTTTTTCTGAAGTACGAGTATTTTTATTGGTAACTAAACCAAATTCAGCTGCCATTCAAAAACAATTTGGCCTAAATAATATTTTTTTTTATATTGTACACTCAACCAAAAAAGTCTGTAATGGCTACTGAAAATTTTGCTGTTATTACGGGAAATTTAACTGTTTTGAGGCCAGCTGTATTTTTTGCTAATTTTAGCAACATATGTCTGCTGATCTGTAGTACAATAATATTAGTAGAACAAATTAGTAGCCGCTACTAAATTTTAGTAAAATTTATGTAAAATACAATTCAAAATCTATTTGCTAAAATCAGTTAAAAAACTTACTAAATATCATAATTTTAGTACGATGAAATTAGTATAAATAATTAGTTGCATCTACTAAATTTCAGTAAATTGCTGTAAACTGTAATTTAAAATCAATCTGCTGAAATTAGTAAAAAATTGTACTAAAAAATAAAAAAACTGTAAAATCTAAAAAAAAAAAAATTGTTTTCTTTCGATTGTAACAAGCGTATAATTACTTCATTGTACTTGAAATTTGGAGTCAAAATTGCAAACGGTTCTCCAGTTATTGCCGTTTTATGCATTGGAGATGCAATAAAATTTTCTGAGTGTTATTTCTAAACTAAGAATATATCAGTAGTAACAAATATAAACTAAACAAGAATTGTAAAAAATAAAAAAAAAAATATTTTTAAATAAGTATATTTTTCTGCTAAATTTAGCACTCGGTTTTGAAAAATTATTAAAATGTTTTTCTGAAATCAGCAGCGAAAATTAGTAAAAAAAATCCGTAATTTGTAATAAGAGAATAGCAAAAATGATTACTAAAAATAAAAATTGTACTAATAATCAGTATAAAAATAGTATAGTGCGATTGGAAACTGTTTACAAATTTACTTACAAACTTTTTTATTAGAGTGTACTAATTCAGTTTATTAAGCTTAATTCGCACAAAATCAATATCATGTTCAGAAATTTTACATATCTCATTCCATCAAATAATTCCTTTAGTGTTAATTCATAGGATTGATTCTCAAAGCTTAATGTTTAATAGAATTCATTCTTATATTAAATTCATTCCTTACCGATATACAATCAACTTGAATCATTAATTGTTTTTATTAATTCTAATCTTTTACGCAATGGCTTATTAAAACTATTATTTCATTCAATTTGTAAAAGATCTAAGATATTGAGTCTGACAACACTCCAGTTGATAATCCAAAATAAAATGCGATAAATTTAGGAAGCTAATATTGTTTTCTTAATTACAATCCATAGAGTTAATAAAGGTAATTAATATAGATTCAAACCAAGCATTTTTTCCAATCTTTTACAAAATGAAGAAAAGAAAATCTTTCAGCTTTTTGTAATAGAATTTAATGTATAAAACACTTCATCACTCAAATGAATTAAAATTATAAAAATAATGAATGCGCAAAAGAATTCATTCACTATGTACGAAAATAAAAGGAATGAAGCCAGTGAATGAATTCATAGGGAATGATAGAAAAGTTCAAAAAGTTAATTAGAGAATTAATACATTCTAATCTATGGGTTCTAATGGGATGTAGGGTATAGATTTAGTATTTCTGATAGTTAAACATCAGCTCAAACTCAATATACCTTCCCCATAAAGTGTTGTAGCGTATAGATAACAAAAATCCGTACAATATGGTCATTTAAGTGTGGGTAGTAGACGATTACAAAAAAATATATACATACATATATCCACATGCGATTTTCTTTACTGAAGATCAATAAGTTTTATGAACTTTACATGAACCAGGCAAACCACAACATCAATAGCAGACTTCATAGGGATAAACCATAACAAATCAACACATTTTCCGATTTACCACCTCCGATTTGAATGAAATTCACTATAACTATAGTACAAGAACTTAATGAGGCATAAAGATCGGAGGCCAGACCTTTTAAGTTTTCTATAATATGACGTCACGAATATTGGAAAAAATGTTAGAATTTGACTAAAGTATAGTTAGAAAATTGCCTACAACTTTTTAACTATACAAGTTACAAAATTATGAAGTC
Organism: Leucophora obtusa; assembly: GCA_949987735.1. Lineage (NCBI taxonomy): Eukaryota > Metazoa > Arthropoda > Insecta > Diptera > Anthomyiidae > Leucophora > Leucophora obtusa. The sequence goes on from OX465296.1 coordinate 176,612,309, forward strand.
ATACTTTTAAAGTAAGAAGTCAAGGGTCATTTTTGGAGGTCTGGAGTTCCAATACCCATATTTAAAAATAAATTTAATTTAATATTCTTAAAAAAATACATATTTATTACTGAATCACCTTCTACACAGAGGGAATTTTGCGGGACGAGTTGCAATGAACTCCAATAAACTAATGAAGTTTTCTTCATAACGTAAATGAAAAATTTCTTAAATTCGATGAAAAACCATTATATATTTTATGAATCTAGTTTTCATGAAACTTTTTCATTGAGTGTATGAAATATTTTATGAAAAATTCCATTAATTCAATAAAAAGTTTTAATGGACGAGTTCCAATGAAATTTCTTTGGTTTTACGTAAAAATTAAAAATAATTGTTGAAACAAAAGTATACCACGGCTGTCTCATTCAAAATATTTATTTTGTTTTGGGGTAAAAATTGTTGTTTTTACAAATGTTATTGACAACGAATACACAAACATACATATAAATAGTACCCAAAGGTTACTTTTATGTAATTATTGCTTTCAAAAAGGAGTTGATTTATAGTTGGTTTTACCAAATCAGACAGTTCATATACGAAAGTACAAAATTCTCGTCCCGTTGAATTTTTGTACCTTATGTAATGTCTCGGTTTGTGTAATAACGCTATCATTTTCTTATTGCGAACAACTGAAGAGTTGGAGTGATGCCCAGGAAACAATTTTATTGTCTATCATGAAAATAATCATCCTTTTTTGAAACAACAAATAAAATCTAATATGTATAACAATATCATATTAGAATTTGGACTTGAGGTAGAACAATATTCTAACTAAATATATGAAAATATAGAAAGTCCGAAAACACAATTTTTGTATTTTTTAATGCAAAAATTAAAAATAATTGTTGAAAAATTCATTAATGTCATGCAGATAATTCTCTCAGTGTACATTAGTAGAAAATTTCAAGGTGGTAACTCGTTTCGTGTCTGAGTTTTATCTAAAAATGTGGTTCTAAGTATGATTTGTACTGGCACATGCTCTTCAGGGTCGACTTTAGATAAGTGCTCCTCAATTTTTTTTTTTAATCTGGTCCAAATAGGATATATTTCAGATTTTCGAACAAATCGAAAAAAAGTTTTGAATTTTGTTGCGACACATCATTTTCAATTGATTTCTGCATGTTTAACACAAATATGAAATTATAAAAGAACTTTTGGGATAACGTGGAAAAGTTGTTACTCAAAATCGATTATAATTAACAAAAAAAACAACTTAATGAGCTTCAAAACATAATTTCATATTCGTGTTCATCATGCTGAAATCAATTTAAAATGATGTGTCACAACTTATAATTCGATTTCTTTTTTTATTTCTTCAGAAGACCTGAAATTTTTATCGTGGTGTAACTCAGAAACGAATCGAGATACAACCTTAAAACTTTCCACAACTGAAGAGGGGTATTCAGTAATAAAACGTATTTTTTATAGAATTTAAAAAAATATGCATTTTGAGATATGGGTATTTTAACTCAAGATACCAAAAAATTACTTCAACCCTTTCATGGAGAAAAGCGATATGTAAATCTCTCTAGATGCTTACCTAAAAAATGAGACCAAAATTAATTCTGTATCTTCTACAGTTAAAAAGTAATAAACAGTTTTATAACAGCATTTATGTCAATTAATAACGTTTTATCCAATTTTCATGTCGTCATATTTCGGAAATCGAAAGTGCCTGGCTTTTGAAATTAATGCATCGTTGAGCTCTTTTATTGTACTACAGTTCTGGAGAATTTTGTTTAAATCGGAGGTGGTAAATCCACATGGTGTGTTGAGTTTTTATGGTTTCACCTCATACCAAAAATAATGAATATGACCAAATATATATGGATACTTATACAAAAAAAAAGTATGACCAAATCAATAAAAAAAAAACACAATCTAAAAGAAAATAGCTAATAAAGAAGAATATCGAAAAGACCAAAACCAAGAGCAATACCAAAAACCTGAAGATATTAATGAACAACTTTTAAAACTTGATGTAGGTCAAATTATATGAGGTTGTATGTAGTAAATGAAATGTTTGATGGCAACATGTTGGCAGCACTTACATATATTTTTTTTTGTGGCTAATAAGAAAACAAGATCATGGCAGAAGATATAGAAATATTATCTTATTATCTAATGCTTTTAATTAAATGAATAGAATTATTAAAAATAAAATATGTATTTTTTTGATCATAAATTAAATGTTAAATGCAATTTTTATTACGAAATTATGTAAACTTCGAGCGATTAAAGAACTTCTTTGTTTTACACATAGAACCGGCATAGAATATTTAACTAATTTCAATTGTGGTTTGTTGTATGTACGGTCAAAAAAGTGTGACAGTTACTACATGATAGTTGTCTGTGTAGTAATCTGTAGTTATTGTTTTTAACTGCACTTTCAGTTGGTTTTCTATTGAAAAACACAAAAGAAACTATTATGACAGTTAAAAAAAAGCAACCACAGAAAAGTACTGTATTTCGCAACATTTGTTTAAGGCAGTTATTTTTATTATTTTTATACACACCTGCCAAAACAGTATTTTTAGAGAAAATTGCTTACACTTTTGTTAGTAATATAAAAAAATAAAAAATTTCGTTGAATTTTATATTTATTGATATATTTTTAGTTTGTAAACAAAAATCAGAAACTTGTATTGTAAGCAAAAAATCGCAATAACTGGAGAACACTTTGGAAATTCTACATACTTCAAATTTCAAGTAAGCTGAAGTACTTAATTACATATTTTCTGCAATCGAAAGAAAAACTTTTTTTTACTAAAATACTCGCTTAATCGTATAATATTAGAAGAAGAAAAAAACAAACTGCAAAAAAACAATATTTTTTCCATTTTTTTGAAATTTTTGTATTAGAAAATTTCCAGTTAATTTTTCGACATCGTTAATTATTTTAATATGTCACCTATTTTTCAACAGTTAAAAATGATTAAATGTTTAGTTATTTTAAAGGTAAATACCGTAGGTTTAAGTGCCATTTTCAGTAGATTTTACCGCCAATTTTTATGAGCGTAGTACTTAACAATTTAAAAATAAAAACTGTTTTAAACTAAACGACCACATGATCAAAGTAACCATGGTACACTATGGTGTTTTAAAGAATATAATTGTTTTTGAAATCTAAGAAAAAACCGGTTTAGCTTCGGTTTAATAAAGTTAGTTAGTTAAATAAACTTAAAGTTTAACCCCTCAATTCATAAATGCTTTGTAAAGTTAAAGCAGGTTTACAAAACATCATTTTCATAAAAAATTTGTTCAATAAATCTCCTATAATTTTACAAAGCGTTTATGAATTAAGGGGTTAAAGAACAAATTAAAAATACAGCTTAACAACAATGAAGGTATTCAAAGCTAAGCACTCCGATAGCAATAAACTTGGACATGTTGTAGAAATTAGAATTTCTGTCACGGCTTTTGGGACACCTCGGAAGTGTAAGCGGCCCAAATGTGGTTAGTACACTCATACAAATAAGTCCGTAAAAATAGCAGAAAAAGTTACTAAAAATTTGTTAAAAATGATACTGCAGAAAAAACTGCTAATATTAGCAGAATCAGTTTGCTAAATATTAATAAAATGAAAACATCAAAAAAACTGTTAAATTTACAGAATTTTAGTAATACTTGAGCTAAATTGTTGTTAATTGCAAATAACAATTTAACCTGCTAAAATTAGCAAAAAAAAAAAAAAATTGCTGAATAGTAGTAGAATAAAAATAGCCAAAAAAACTGTTAAATTTACAGAATTTTAGTAATATTTGAGCTAAATTTTTGTTAATTGCAAATAACAATTTAACTTGCTGAAATCAGCAAAAAAAATTGCTAAATAATAGTAGAATGAAAATAGAAAAAAAAAATGTTAAATCTACAAAATTTTTGCTAAAATTTTATGAAATTAACAAAACTTTTACAGATTACTAGTGGACTGGAAAAAGGTAAAAAAAAGGAGCAAATGACATGAAAATTAATTAATAAAAAATAAATGTGCATTTAAAAATAAATTATTTATTTAATTCAATTATCAATATCAAATTGAACATAATTATTATAAAAAATAATAAAATAAATGTTTGAACGAAAAGTTACATATAACATTTCAATATTTGAAATTTTTCTCCAGCACCAATTATGTTGGTTTTCCTTTTAAGTTTTTAAATTATTGAAGGGGGAAAAAAATTTACTAAAAAATCGAATGTTGATTAATAAATTCTGACATGAATTTTCTTTTTGTAAAAAGAAAAATCGTATTTCAATAAAATAAACGTTTTAATGATTTTTTTTTTTATTATTTGTTTTGAAGTTTTATAAAGTTGTTTCCAGAGTTTTCATCAGAACTGGCTTTGTCCAAATATGTTGACAAACTAAGTGCTGCTGCAGACAGGTCGTCCTTTGGGATTTCAGAGACCCTTCTTTTGATTTTCATCGGATATGTACTTCCGAATTTATTCGAGTTTCCATTTTCACCTCTAAAGATCCACCCACAGGAAAGAAGGTGTGGCCGATTAAAAATATTGTATTCTTTAAAGTACAATATTGGGGGGAAAAAAATGAGGGTCATCCCAGTAAACTCCAGTTGCTCCCCAGAGATACTTTTAATCACAATTTTCATATTAAAATGGTTCGTCCAAAATAAACCTTGATCTTTGAAAATTAATGTATTACGATAAATAAAAATTTTTCTCATAAATTTTAATAATTTAGATATTTTATGAGTAGGACAAATTTTCAACCATTTCAATAATATGCAGTAATTTTTATGAGTCATTTAACATTCTGTTTATAAGCGCTCCAAAATTGATGGTTTAGTTTACAAAAAATTTTTTAAAATTAGCAAATCTTCTGTTAAAAATTAGTAACTTAAATTCAGCAAATTAGTAACTAAATTCAGCAAAACAAAATAGCAAACAAATTTGTAGGTTAGTAATGTTGAGGTAGCCAAAAAATTAACTAAAAATTAAATTTTAACTAAAAATTAGTTAAAAATCTGTTAAGTTGAAGTACTAACAGTTTTACTAACTTTTCTACAAACTTTTTTCTATGAGTGTACTAATCCAATTTCGTAAAAATGACTGTACCTGCAAAAGGGGAAAATTCTTCCTCCTAAAGACCTGCTCAAACCTCTTTGGCTAACAAAGACTCTGGAAATGAAATGGGTTGTAGCGGGGAACAAAATGAAATGAAATGGAGAACTAGTAAAACTGAACACTAAAGTAGAATGAATAGAATTGAAACACTAGATGGATGGAAAGAAATGGAATCTAACGGGGAACGATTGATATTGAAACACTAGAGACAATGGGAACGAAACAGAATGGATCGTTTTTCCTGCTTCAGATAATAAACACAATACAAAATATAATGGAAAAGGAATCTTAAATCGTGACGGAAAAAAAGTAACAAAATAGTAACGAAAACGGAATCTGACTTTTACAACAGAGAACACATCGACAGTCAATTTGGTTATCTCTATATATAAAAGAATAACGTGACTGACTGACTGACTGACTCAACATCGCCCAGCCCAAACCGCTGAAGCTAGGAAGTTGAAATTTGGTATGTAGGTTCCTCTTTTGGGGTAGACGTCCGCTAAGACGGGATTTTTTGAAATTCCTACCGGAACGGGCAAAAAGGGGGAAAGTGTCCCCCTTGACGGCCTGCCAAAACCCCTATGGCTAGAAAGCTGAAATTTAAGATATGTGTTCCTTGGAGTAGGGGCTAACTTTTCTGGAAAGTACTTTCTAGAAATTTGGACAGGGACGTTGTAAAAATGGGGGTTAAAAAGGGGAAAAATGCCCCCCTTGACGGCCTGCCCAAACCGCTGGAGGTAGGAAGTTGAAATTTCGTATAAAGGTTCCTCCACTATCGTAGACATCCACCAAGACGGGAGTTTTGGAAATTTTTACAGGGACGGGCAAAAAGGGGAAAAAGTCTCCCCCTTGACGGCCTGCTCAAACTGCTGGAGCTATGAAGTTGAAATTTGGTATGTAGGTTCCTCGACCGGTGTAGACGTCCGTTGAGACGGCATTTTTGGAAATTCTTATCGGGAGGGGCAAAAAGGGGACAAAACAAGTACCTTTTTCCAAAAAAGTACCTTTTTCCAAAAAAAGTACCTTTTCCCAAAAAAAGTACCTTTTTCCCAAAAAAGTACCTTTTTCCAAAAAAAGTACTTTTTTCCCAAAAAAGTACCTTTTTCCAAAAAAAGTACTTTTTTCCAAAAAAAGTACCTCTTTCCAAAAAAAGGACCTTTTTCCAAAAAAAAAGTACCTTTTTCTAAAAAAAGTACCTTTTTCCCAAAAAAGTACCTTTTTCCAAAAAAAGTACCTTTTCCAAAAAAAGTACCCTTTTCCAAAAAGAAGTACCTTTTTCCAAAAAAAGTACCTTATTCCAAAAAAAGTACCTTATTCCAAAAAAAGTACCTTTTTCCAAAAAAAGTACCTTTTTCCAAAAAAAGTACCTTTTTCCAAAAAAAGTACCTTTTTCCAAAAAAAGTACCCTTTTCCAAAAAAAAGTACCTTTTTCCAAAATAAGTACCTTTTTCCAAAAAAAGTACCTTTTTCCAAAAAAAGTACCTTTTTCCAAAAAAGTACCTTTTTCCAAAAAAAGTACCTTTTTCCAAAAAAAGTACCTTTTTCCAAAAAAAGTACCTTTTTCCAAAAAAAGTACCTTTTTCCAAAAAAGTACCTTTTTCCAAAAAAAAGTACCTTTTTTCAAAAAAAGTACCTTTTTCCAAAGAAAGTACCTTTTTCCAAAAAAAAGTACCTTTTTCCAAAAAAAGTACCTTTTTCCAAAAAAAATTCCTTTTTCCAAAAAAAGTACCTTTTTCCAAAAAAAGTACCTTTTTTAAAAAAAGTACCTTTTCCCAAAAAACATACATTTTTCCACAAAAATAACTTTTTCAAAAAAAGTACCTTTTCCAAAAAAAAGGACCTTTTCCCAAAAAAAGTACCTTTTTCTAAAAAAATTTTCCTTTTCCCAAAAAACATACATTTTTTCAAAAAAATACCTATTTTCAAAAAAAGTACCTTTTCCAAAAAAAAGTACCTTTTCCCAAAAAAAAGTACCTTTTTCTAAAAAAATTTTCCTTTTCCAAAAGAAGTACCTTTTCCAAAAAAAATACCTTTTTCCAAAAAACATACATTTTTCCAAAAAAAAAACACCTTTTTAAAAAAAAATACCTTTTCCAAAAAAAGTACAAATAAAGTACTTTGTAAAAACAAAGTATCTTTTTCCAAAAAATTTCGTTTTTCCAAAAAGTACCATTTAAAATAATATATAATTTCAAAAAAACTACTTTTTTTCCTCCCCCCACGGGTATCTCCACTAAACAAGGTTTCTTGATATTCGGCATAGACGTGCGCTAAGACGGGATTTTTGGAAATTCATACCGGAACGGGTAAAAAGGGGAAAAGTCTCCCCATAAACAGTCTCACAAATTGGAAAAGTGCCTGCCAAAACCACTGGAGGTAAGAAGTTGAAATTTGGTATAAAGGTTCCTCCACTGTAGTAGACATCGACTAAGTTTGTATTTTTGGAATTCCCTACAGGATATCCCAAAAGGAAAGTCGGTATGTGAGTTCCTCCTTCTGTGTAGGCGTCCGCTTAGACGGAATTTTTGAAATTCCTATCGGGAGGGGAAATAAGGTAAGTCTCCTCCTGACGGCTTGCCCAATCCCTTTTGGCCAACCTAAAATTTTAAATATGTATTCCTTGGAGTAGGACTAACTCACCGGCAACGTAATTTTTCTATTTTGAAACAGGAACATAGTAAAAATGGTGGTTGAAAGGGTAAAATGTCCCCACTAACGGCCTGCCCAAACCGCTAAGGCAATGCAGTTGAAATTTGATATGAATGTTCCTCATCCATCGCAGATAGCCGCGAAGATGGAATTTTTGTAAATTCCTAAAGGGAGGGGCAAAAAGAAGAAAAGCCTCACCGTGGGGGCCGGTAAAAACCCCTTCGGCTAGAAACCTGAAGCTTAAAATGTGGGTCCCTGGAGTGAGGGCTAACGTATTAGAAAGATACTTTTTGAATTTTGGACAGGGTCGTTATAAAATGGGAGCTCAAAAAGGGAAAGTTGCCCCTTAACGACCTGTCCAAACTGCTGGAACTAGGAAGCTGAAATTCGGTACTTAAGTTCCTCTCAGCCTGCTCAAACTGCTGGAACTAGGAAGCTGGAATTCCCTGTCGATGGATTTTCGGAAATTCCTACCGAGAGGGGCACAAATAGTAAAAGTTGGCTAGAAACCTGAAATGTAAAACATATGTTACTTGGAGTATCTGCTCACTTACCGAGACGGTGCTTTTTGGACAGGGACATTGCAAAAATGGGGATTAATGAAGCGAAAATTGCCGCTTAAAGGCCTGCCCAAACCGCTGGAGGTAGGAAGTTGAAATTTGGTATTAAAGTTCCTCCTCTATTGTAGACATCCGCTAAGATGAGATTTTTGGAAATTTCTACAGGTAGGGTCAAAAACAGGAAAAGTCTCCCCCTTAACGGCCTGGCCAAACTGCTGGAACAAGGGATCTTAAATTGGGTTCCTTCTCCAACGTTGACGTCCCCTAAGACGGTATTTTTGGAAATTCATACCGGGAGGGGTAAAAAGTGAAAAAACTTCCCCCTTGATGGCCTGGCCAAACTACTGGATATAGAGACCTAAAATTATGTATGTAGTAGGTTCCTCCTCCAACGCAGACGTCCTCTAAGAGGGAATTTTTGGAAATTCCTACCGGGAGGGGTAAAAACGGAATAATTCTCCACCTTGATGGCCTAACCGAACGCTTCGGCTAGAAACCTGTAATATATAATATGTTTCGGGGGGAGGGGCGCCCCACCCCTAAACCTTAAGGCACGCCAACAACGTAGCGGGCTGCGACCGCTATCTTTAATATTATAAATCGCTTGCCAACCCTGCTTTACGTTTTTTATTTTCATTTAAAACACAAATGAATAAAACTACTTATGGGTCTATCTACCTAAGTTCGCACTTTACCAAATTATCTTGACATACACACGTATATTGCAAATTATTATGGATTCATTACTAACAAACCACTTTCATGAGAAAAAGTGATCAAATATTTATTTATTTTAAACCCATTGTTGTGCAGAATTATTTATTTGTGGTGCCTGGGTAAAGGCTTTTATTATAAAAAGTGTACTTTAAATAAAAAGCGAATTTAAAAAAAATTGTCGGGGGGAGGGGCGCCCCCCCCCCCCTAAACCTTAAGGCACGCCAACAACGTAGCGGGCTGCGACCGCTATCTTTAATATTATAAATCGCTTGCCAACCCTGCTTTACGTTTTTTATTTTCATTTAAAACACAAATGAATAAAACTACTTATGGGTCTATCTACCTAAGTTCGAACTTTACCAAATTATCTTGACATACACACGTATATTGCAAATTATTATGGATTCATTACTAACAAACCACTTTCATGAGAAAAAGTGATCAAATATTTATTTATTTTAAACCCATTGTTGTGCAGAATTATTTATTTGTGGTGGCTGGGTGAAGGCTTTAAATAAAAAAACTTTAAATAAAAAGCGAATTTAATAAAAATTGTGGGGGGCGCAGCCCCCCGGGGGGGAGGGCGAAGCCCCCCCTTAACCTTTAAGGCACGCTAACAACGTAGCGGGCTGCGCCCGCTAGTATTTTATATTTTTCTTCTTGCCACATTCCAACGTATTGTTGTTATTTGAAATTAGTTAGAATAAAAGGTTATTGCTGTTTTTTATATATTTTATAAATTACAAATGCATGTCCATCACTGTTGGTAAAAGTGGCACAAAAGTGCCATTTGTGGCACTATTGAATGTTAAATGGTACCTTGGCACTCTCCATAGAATTTTGACACTTTTTACGAAAATTTCTATATAATTTGATAAAAGGTCGATATCGCTGGTTTTTCATTAAAAGCCACGCCTATTAAGAAAGGGTAGCAAAATTAAAAAACAAATGCTACACTAAATATATCTACAATTTTTTGGACCACTTCCAGTTCTTCGGGGACAATTTAATCATTATTTTGATATTTAAAAATAAAAGCAACGGGTATTGTCAAATTTAATTGTAAAATTTTTTGAAAGTCTTGGACCTGCTAACTTATCTTAAAATAACGTAAGTTTAGTGCTTTACTATAGTTAAGAATGGCATTTTTATATGAAAATATTTGTGGTAGGTAATGTTAAACTCGGGTTACTTTTTAGATAAGTTGCCCGCCTTTTTTTTTTGTCTTTTTACTTAACCCTTAAATGCATGATCTCTACAATTTTAACCATTTTTTTATATATGATTTCTAAAGGCGTGTACATTTCAAGAAAAATACCAAAAAAAAATGCCAAATAGCTAAATTGTGATTATTTTAACGTGTATGTAAAAAAAGAAACAAAAAAAAATATTTGAAATATTAATTATACATTTATTGTTGCCAAAATTAATTTTATTGCGAGAATACCACTTTAAATATTTAAACAAATATTTTTGAATATTGCACTTTTTGTAAAAAAAACGCGTGTTTTAGATTTTTCCTATAACTGTTTAAAAAATCTGAATTATAGTTTATAAGAGAACTTTGTGCAGAAAGGGCCCCAATGCCCAAAAATTGAGTTTTATGCATCAAGTGGCGTTTTTTATTAAGAAACTGGTATGTTGCCAAATGGCTACACCATGCATTTAAGGGTTAAAGTAACTAAATGTATAAATATTTGAAATAAAATCTGAACATATTTTTTTTGAAACATTAAATGTTGCTTAATTTTTTTTTGGCACTTTTAAAGCATTTTTGGCACTTTTTTGGCATCATTGAGGCACCAAACGAAAATTCTCAAATACCATCACTGATGTCCATGACGAAGTCAGAGTATAAGCACAATGAATTGGTCCCCGTTTTTTTCATTCAATTTGACAATTAAAAGCGTGCAACGATTTCCGTGAGAGATAAAAATTATTTTATTTTTTCAACGGAATTTCTTATTCTCCTGTTTTTACTCTCAGATTATTTTACTAATGTTGCCAGATTTTCACACAATTTCAAACACAGTACAAGTTTAGTACGATTACATGGTTGATTTCGTCATGCACATGCATTAGTAATATCAAAGGATTTAATTTTATACATTTATAAAATATATAAAAACAGCAATAACACAATAACACTTTCACAGCCTGTTATTCTAACTAATGTAAAACAACAACAATACGTTGGAATGTGTCAAGAAGGAAAATATAAAATATAACCAACTTGACTTTCTATGTATTCTGTGTTGTAAAAGTGAGATTCCGTTTCCGTTGCTATTTTGTTTTTTTTTCCGTCACAATTTAAGATTCCTTTTCCATTTGTATTGGGCTTATTCTCTCAACCATGTAGTCGTACTATGCTTGTACTGTTATTGAAATTGTGTGAAAATCTGGCAACATTACTAAAATATTCTGAGAGTAAAAACAGGAGAATAAGAAATTCAGTTGAGAAAATAAAATAAGAGAGATAACTCATGGAAATCGTTGCACGATTTTAATTGTCACTTTGTATGGAAAAAACGGGGACCTCTCATTCTGAAATACTAGAAAAATGGAACGAAATAAAAGGAACTGAGAACGAGTGGAATTAGAACACAACTCAGTGAATGAAGTGAGCTTGGATTTAAGTAATATTTGTCGATTTAAAAACGTTTCTTTTTTATTTTTGCAACTTTTCTAGATTTTTAGGTTTTTTGGAATAGAAATTTAAAACCACTGCTAATATAAATATTCATTACAATTGATATGAATGCAATTGTTATGAAACCAATTAGCTAGTCCAAACAATTTACGTTTTTCTACTTAATTTTTAGTTATGACTATAAAACAGGCCCTAAGTGGAGTCGTTTTTAATGCTCGCAACACTTGCCCTTGATAAAGAAAGCGTTCGCGTTGTCGGAGTTTTACAAAATTTTCGGAAAACAATCGCTTTTATATGTGTTAAAAAATCGAAAGTGATTTTGTTACAGCTAGCAAAACAAAAATATATATATAAATTAATAATATAATCTAAATTATTGGCCAAAATCACACTTTTTTCTAAAATTTTCAAATTTAAAACGACTTATTTCAGTTAGACCTATTCTCTGAGGTGTAGTTAAAAAACTCTATGCGCTAATCACTTTTTTATATTTTGTTAAACAAAATTTAAAAGTCAAAATTAGTTTTGCAAATATGTAAAAAAAAAATACAATCCCATCTTTGGTCATACCTGGGACAAGGTTAGCATAATCCAAGAGAGACAAAAATGTACATCTAACTATTTATAGATCTTAGAAATTAAACTGGAGTATAAAATTGTAAGTTTTTGAAGAAAATATTTAATTTTTTCTCAATTTTCATAATTTATCCCATTTTAGCCCAACAATGGTCTGGGCGAATTGCAATTATTTAAAGATTTTCCAACCGATTTTGGATTTTTACGCCTTGTAATTCAATCTATATTACGATTCTATTGACAGTTTTTAGAAATACAGTTATTTAGGAGCCAGTATTTTCAACAAAAAAAGCCAAAAAAGTAATTTTTTCCTCTTGTAAATCGTATTGTAAAACTTTGAAGAGCTGAACATTTTTTTGAAATAATTTTTCCAGTGACCTCACAAAATATGCCCCGGGGAGCCGGTTTCGGAACAACTTTAAAATCGAAGATCCAGTCTACTCTCTACTCTTTCATATAACCTATTTAACATCAACAGAATGCACTGCAATAGTAGTGGCATCTTCCGTTAGTCCAAGGTAAAAAATTTTTTTTACTAATGTTAAGAGTTTTTGATATCTGCTGTTTCAAAGTATTTTTTAAAGGTTTTTCTATAACAAAACAAAATAATTGAAAACCAAAAAAAATATGCTGCACAATGTTGTAGTACTCTTATATATTTTTTTATGATGCCATCTCTATTTTGGTATACTCCTCTCGGCAGTTTGAAGTACTCCAGCATTGTGAATCCAGCTTAAACCCAGTGTAGAAACGGTAATGACAAATCATTATTTTTTGGACTACCAGTAAAGACACCCACTTACCTTCTATATTATTTTAAAACATATAAAAATGAGTTACTGATAATGACTTATTTTTATCATTATTTCAAATAGAAAATAATTTTCTACATTTTTTTGAAATCTATTTTTAGACTCAATATTTTATAAACACTGGTAAGGATATATGTAACCACATATTTTTTGATTTTTTGTATGTTGGCGAGTAAGCTTACTTGTGTGCAGCACGTCAATTATGTTTTTATCTATTAAATATTACATGTCGATATAGCTCAGATGGTAGAGCTATTGACTGGCAATTTGTAGACACAGGTTCGATTCCCGCACCAGCAAATTGTATTTAAAGAAAAAAAATACAATAAAAATATTTTTTTTTATATAATTTATTTTTTTGAAAATCTATTTTTAGACTCATTATTTTTGCCAGTACTGGTAAGCACATAGGTAACGCTATATTTTTTGATTTTTCATATGCTGGTGTGTAACCATAACTCATTATTTTTCGCGACATCGCCATATAAAGGTAATAAGAAATGTAATAACAAAAGTAACTAGTTACCATTACCAAGTATGTAGTTACATAACCACATATCTGGTAATGATTTTCTACACTGGGAAAGCGCTCGAAAAATGCAAATGTTTTATAGGCTTTAATGGCGACAATATGAAATTGAAAATTTTTAAATTTTAAAAAGTTATTTCAACATAGCAATAGTAAGAACAAACATGCATAAAGTGACAATGATGATTGTAATAAAAATTAAAATATAAAATTGCATTGATTGTATTTAAAAAAATAAAATAAATAAAAAAATGTTTAATTGATTAAGTGAAAATCAGACATCAACATCGACTCAATTACATGGAGAAAAATAAACAAACAAACGAACATGAACAACATCTACAACACTTCAACACACATTACGTGACATCAATTGAAGTGACACAATTTTTGTTGTTGCGTATAATGGTTGATTTTCTAAAGACAAAATTGATGACGTTTTTATAGAAACCAAAAACAATACAAAAACAATAGTGAAAACATGATACAAAAATAAAATATTGAAAAACAAATGTAATGATGATCAACATCATGTGTTGTTAGCATTAAAAAAAGGTCTTTTAAAAACATTTATTTTATATTCATGGAGGAGGCGCTGTAAAAACGTACAACAATTTCAAATGCCTGAAAGAAGATACAATAATAACACTGTCCGACAAAATTCATGTTTAAGCCTAAACCACATAAACGGAGTGTCAACAGTGTTTTACGGCAGTGCGACATTTTGTCGATAAAGCAGGTCCTTGTATTTTCTTTATTTGTCACCGTCGAGAAATTAGAAAATTTTCTAAATAAATAATAGCTGCCTTCAAACAAAATTCATTAAAAATTTTTTAAAAATAGTGAAAAGTTTTCGCGAATATCGAGAACAAAGTTTGACAGCACTGCCACTGTTCACTGGCACTTTTATTATCTGGTTTGGGTTTTACGGTGCACCCTTACTCAACAATATATTCTGAAAGAAAGGACAAAAATAAAATTTCTTTTTCATCCAGTTTTTCTAAATCATTTCATTCAATCGCTTAACATGTGAATTAATATTTGGTAAACATTTTTGTCTATGTTTTCGAACCGGAGTTTCCCGAAGCAGTTTGTTTTTTCGATTCTTCAAACAAACCATAGACAACATAGAGATTAATCAGAAATAGGTCGACAACGACAACGAAAGTTGCTTTTTCATATATTTTGTATGGGAAGCAAAATGTCGCCATGTCGTCCGGCGATTTGTCGTCGGAATAGAATATATTCTATTTTCGTGACGACACACTAATACACACTTGAAATATTTGTCAAATTGTTGCCATATTTTTAAATAATTAAGGAGTGCCATTAGAACAGAGTTGTTAGAAATTCGTATTAGAGCTGCAAAAATTCGCACTTTGTTTACAAAAAATTTATTTTTTTGACAGAAGAAATATAATTGAAATTTAAAATACATTATTTACCACAAAAAAGCAAAATTAAATACAATAAAATATAAAACAATAAGAATTAGTGAAAGACCAATTGAATTGGTGAAGAATTGTGGTGAAACAAATACAACCATATTCTTGTTTTGCTTTCCTTTTTTTCTAAACGTCAACAAATGTCGACGGTCGATTGTCGCAGAATTTAAATTAATCGTGACGACTTTTGCTGTCGTTGGTCGACAATCGACCCAGTTGTGATTAACCTCATAGCTATCAAACTTCATACTTTGAAGAGTAGAGTTTGCTAAAAACCGAAAAATTTGAAAACCGCGGTTTCGGTTTTTCGAAATTATAAAAACCGCGGTTTCGGTTATTTTTCGGTTTTCCTGTGATAGTAATAGAATTGTTTCAAAATAATTAAATATGTATCAAAATTAAGTAATTTAACACGCTCAAGATATTTATTAAAATACGACTGAATTTCTCACATGAATGAAGGCAATAATGCCACTTCTTGACCTTTTCGTGAAAAAAGGAATGGAAAACTGTTATAAATTAAAAGTTTTTATTCTTTTTCGGCACCTAAAGCTGTATTTTAAAGAGTTTAAATTTTAGCAATTTGATATAAAGTTACAATTTTATAAATTTAGCGGACTACCAAGTAAGACTTTTTGAAAAATACGCGGTGAAAATCTGAACTGACTATATGAAACTCAATATCTCTTAAGCCACATGACTTTTTGTTGCAATTATTTTCAAAAATTATAATGGGTTTATGTTATCCGTAATAAAAACAAAAAATTCTTTAAAGTAATATTGAATCGAGAATATTTTAATTGCAATTAAATACAAAATTTTGTAAATATGAGCTGAGCTCATTTCGAAATTCAAGACTCAATAATATGCAATTTAATTATTTATTTTTATTGGTTAATGTACTTGTTAAAAACCGACTTATTTTTGTCGGTTTTCGGTTTCGGTTTTGAGGCTTGAAAAACCGCGGTTTCGGTTTCGATTAAAACCGAACAGCAAACTCTATTGAAGAGTATGTCAAATTTTTCAATCTTCATACCAGATGGCATTTGAGAATTTTTGCTTGGTGCCTAAATGATGCCAAAAAAGCTATAAAAGTGCCAAAAAAATTAAGCAACATGGAAATGTTTAAAAAATTATGTTCAGCTTTTATTTCAAATATTTATACATTTGCACCCTTATTCTAAACTTTTTAACAATAACAAAATTGTCACAAAACTGGTGTGAATGGAAATTATTATAATTTTGGTATTCTGAGAAAAATTTTCACAGCAAAACCTTGACAAAATTATCATGTAACAAAAAGCACATAACAAACAAATATTTTCATTTGTCAACAATTTAAAATATAAAAATTTTCTTTTCTTTTGAAGAATGTTATAATGTTTCTTCATAGAAATAAAATATGAAATACCTAATTCATATTTTCAGATATTATTTTAAGATGCATCGAACCTCTTACCGATTCTAAAATTCCTCCAAAAGATTAGGTATTAACATTGGATTTTTGGGGCTAAAGTTGTTAGGAATAAGCTCAGGGTGCTTGATGCTAAAATTTAAAGGAAAGTCCAAGTGCTTAGAACTAGTTCTCTTGTATTCTGCGGTTCCTGGACATTTTTTTAAGTTTTCATTTCATTTAAGATTTCATAAAATTATAGAAAAAATCGTAATTTTTCACAAATTACAATTGTTTGATAATTTAATTTTATTTTTGGCAGAAAAAGCTTTCACCATTGTATGGTGAAATTTTTAAAACTTTTGCTTGTCATAAAAAAACTAGAATACCATAACAAATTTTTAAACGCTCTTAAGGTCTTTTAGAACTTTTATAATTCCGAATTTTCGTTAAATGAACGATTTTTTAAATTTTAATTTTAAGAAGTCTGGCATTTATGAAACGATTAATACAATTAAAATATTTCGTATGTAAAGACCGCTGCAAATATATTTAAAAGCAAATTAAATTTCACTTGAAACCAGGACCACTAACATTTCATTAAATTAAACTTACAGTTTATTTTTTTTTTTTAATAAAATGAACCCTAAATTAGTCAAAACAACTGACAAAAATAACTTACGAGTAAATACATAGTTTTTGACTTATTTTTTAGAAACCAAGAGGACTGAATAAAATGAATATTAAAAATATTCAGTATTTTATGATGTTTGTTTTTTTTTGATGACTTACGAAGGTAGATGAAATTTAAATTTCCTTTACAAGTGAATGTTATTTTCAATTAAAATAACAAAACTGAAATGCTACTTTAACAACTAACAAATTTTGACTGCAGAAGTTCCCCGAGTGTAACACATTGCAACAAGGATTATTATATTTAAATTATGATAAAAGATGTATATAGAATTAGACCGATCCTACTATAATTGTTTTGCATTTTTAACCCTGATTTTATCGAAATTCGGAGATGATGAGGTAATTTTGAAGAGATATTGAGAAACTGCGAATTTTTAAATGCTTTTCTTTAGAGTTTTGCTTAGAATTCTTTAAAAAATTTGTAATTTTCAGAAATCATCGGAACTAATTGTATTTTTACCACATTTTACTTTGATTAGTCTTTTAGCTTTCAATAAATTTGGTCATAGGTGCAATTTTATGTCGGACGGTGTAATAATACAGTAGCGAAAGATAAAAACCTACACTGGAGTGCGTTCAGAAAACGTGTATGATTGTCACATTTTATAAAAACTATATACATTAGCGCATTACGAGTGTAACTTAATAAGAGGTTTGAAGACATTCTTATTTTCTATTCAAATATGTATGAATGTTATTAATGTAATATACTGAGCGAAATTTAATCAAAGCTGACAATATACAAATTTAGTTTCGACCATACTCTTCTTTTTCCGCTGACAAGGAGTTATTCTTACCAGGGCATGATGCGATTTGGGAATATGTCATATAGCAAAACGACAAATAAGTGACAAGTATTTATTTTAATGTCCTAATTTCACTTAATGGTGAGTTCACATATGTCTTCAAATCCTTTTATTTCTATGGAAATCTCGCCAGAAATCTTGACCGTTTATATTTCCACTTTATGACAGTAGCGAGCTTTCAATTTGACAACTTAATTTTTTTGTACAGTACTATAGAAAATAACCTCAAGTTAAAAATATTTCTGAAAACCATTTTATTCTTTAGCGGAGTACAATTTATATTACGAGTATTTTATGTAAAGATCTAACGCTAATTATGTTAGTGAATTTGGTTTTTTGTAAGGACGACAAGTTAGAAGCAAGAATTTTCAATATCTACTTGGGAGGAAGACATGAAATTTCCAAAGCTTTGTTTATAGTTATGCTTTGCCGGAAGCAAAAATTGTAACTGCTCAACACTTCTCATAATTATTAGTACATATCCATTGGGATTAAATTTATCTTTATTTTGTTTTTAATAATTATTTTACTTCATTATTTTTTTGTTATTTTTAGGTTATTTTTTAGTTATTTCGTTAGAATATTGTTCTACCTCAAGTCCAAATTCAAATATGATATTGTCATATTAGATTTTATTTGTTGTTTCAAAAAAGGTTGATCATTTTCATGATAGACAATACAATTGTTTCGTGGGCATCACCCCAACTCTTCAGTTGTCTGCAATAATAAAATGATAGCTTTATTACGCAAACCGAGACATAAGGTACAAAAAATTAAACGAGACGATAATTTTGTACTTTCGTATATGAACTATCTGATTTGGTAAAACTAGCTATAAATCAACTCCTTTTTAAAAGCAATAATTACATAAATTGTAATTGTTGGTTGCAATTTCTTGAAATTCTTCCAGAAAAGTTAAATTTATTTATGAAGAGAAAATTCATAACATTAACCGAAACACTGTCACATTATCCAAAAAATTTAACCAAGAATATTTTAGGCATAGTGAACAAGACTCTTTCAAGTACTGTTGCCAATTTAGCTATTTTCTCGTCGAATCTAGCGATATTTCAACTCGTTTAGCGGGATAAAATATGATTTAGCTATTAGCGGGAAAACTAGCGATTTTTTTTAAAGACAGTTTTGGTGTTTTCTTAGCTTTTTTTACATTTACTTATTTCCTTGACAGAATTTGTGAATCATAATTATTTAGCGATTTATCGCTAAATTTTTATGGAATACTTAAAAGTTGAACAAATTTAGCGATGTATCGACAATTATTTTTGAAAGTTTTAAAAAGTTCGAAAAATATAGCTATTTTTGGGAAATTTTTCAACATAATCCGAAAAGAAAAGACAAATTGCTAAATTTTTTAAGTTTTTTATAATTTAGGTATTTTCTAGTGATTTTTTAGTTTGATTTAGTGATATTTTTAGGAAAAAAGTTGGCAACAGTGCTTTCAAGCTCGTGCAGTGGTTTATGGCTTTTCGGCAAGAATGAATATCTTGCAAACATCTCAGCTAAGAGGTTGGTCTCAAGCTGGCCATACATTTGCAATATTATTGTACAACTTCTCGTTTGAAATCTTTAATCTACTACCACACATGGTAATAGAATAAAGAACTAAAACGGGAAGTTGCACAATAATATTGCAAGTGTATGACCAGCTTTACAAACCGGTTCCGTAAATATTAAGTCATCCTTTGTAAAAAACGGCTCTTACACTCATAGAAATAAAGCTGTAAAAATAGCAGAAAAAGCTACTGATATTAGTTAAAAATTTTCTGCTAAAATTAGAATTATATAATTTATTTAATCGCAAGTAATTAAAATATTTCATCGGAAAAGTTAAATTTAATTACACAGTTCAACATTTTTGAAATCATCGAGTGCAAACTCCTTCTCGTGTGGAATTTCTCGAAGTACTTATCGAAACTAACAAAACCCCATTTGGGTTTTGCTAGTTTAGCTGCTGTTCGGATTTTATGGCCTCATGTATATTTTGGCTAAAACTTTATCTTTCCGAAGGACATGAAATTTTTCTCACGGCTATATCTTGGAAACCAATTGGAATTTTGTTCGGCACAATTGTAGCTAAAATTTGCTAAAATTGCTAAAATGTCGAAAAATTTTCATTATTTCTATCTTTTTCACCATTTTTGGCCCATACCTGCCAAACTGTGGGAAATTCAGTAAAGTAAACTTCAAGAAAAATATTCCTTATAATATAGTTCATAATTCTTCAAAACATTAGAATACTGGAAAATGCTTCTTTCACATTTTCCAGCTGTATTTTTTATCGAAAATTCGAGAAATGTATGAAAAATGTAGCAAAAGGCAAAAAAAACATTAATTAATCAATATCCTTTTAAGTTGATGCTCTCGTTGAAGCCTGTGAAGTTTATGCTCTTGGTTTTTTCGTTGGTGGTTCAGGTCCATGAATCATCTGAATCATCATCATCATCATTTGAGCTTGATAGCACAGTCAATGGCATATCTCTTTCGGTGTGTCCTTCAAATCTATCGTGCTCCGCGACTTCGGTGCCTGCATTTTCATATTAGGATACCTTATGACTCCACCAACAAACTTCTGCATACAGCTTTTTTCCTTTGTATCGTTTTTCCATTGGCATGGTGACCTGATGAAATCGCTCTCCTTGTTCGTCCGATTCGGTGGGCAATTTGTGTAAGAACTCATCAAAGTGGTGATGCGGAAAATGTAATTTCAATGTCATAGATGCATTGATTTTATGAAAGTAATTGAGCATTGTTTTCACCAATTTCTTTGCTTCGTCTAGCTGTACACGATTCTTTCCTAAAACGCCCTCGATTACTTACAGCTTTTAGTGCATCCCAGGCTCTCCAGTGGTTGTTTGTCAGCACGTTCGTGAATGTTTTGCTTTTCATTAATTTTTTTATCCGGCCTATTGGGAATACATGTTGCAAATTTGGAAATAATTTTGTCATTGCTTAGTTTTGGAAAGATGCTTTTCAAACAGTTGATGAATTTCTTAGCAATTCCCAATTTTATATGCAGTGGCGGCAACAATATATATTATCTAGAGTTTGCTGTTCGGTTTTAATCGAAACCGAAACCGCGGTTTTTCAAGCCTCAAAACCGAAACCGAAAACCGACAAAAATAAGTCGGTTTTTAATAAATACTTAAAACAATAAATAATTAATTAAATTACATATTATTCCCTATAAACAATTTCACTGGAATTCAAGTTGAAAACAAGTTCAATTCAGGCCCTGTTTTCCAATTTCAAGGCTTGAATACAACTCTAATTACATTTTATTTCAATAGCATACTCCAGCAAAAGGGAAACAAAAATTCAAGTTTCAAATATTTTTGTTAAATATACAAATGCTAGAATTTGAAATGTACTTTACTTCAAGCAAAATTTAAAGCACTTGAATTTTTAAAACATATGTGCTTATTGGATTGAGTCTTGAATTTCAAAAAGGGCTCGGCTCCTATTTTACAAAATTCTGTATTTAATTGTAATGAACAATTTCACCATTAAATTTGAACTTTGAAGATTTTTTGTTTTTATTATTACAGATAATATAAGCTGATAATATAATAACCAAAAAGTCATGTAGTTTAAGAGATATTGAGTTTCACGTATTCAGTTCAGATTTTCATCGCTTATTTTTCAAAACATTTTATTTCGTAGTCCGCGAAATTTATTGTATGAAATTCTAGCCTTATATTGTTTTAAAAAGCTTTATTTGCCGAAAAAAGAATAAAAATTTTAATTTATAACGGTTTCCGCATTTTTTATTGGCTTTATCAATGGCATTGCAACTCTCTCAATATTTTTTATTTAAAAAAATATTAGGCGGCTTGGAACAGGAACGAACTCCGACTGGTTAATCAGGGATGGAAAAGACTCGCTTAATCGGGCTTTTATACCAAAAAATGTTAGATCGCTCTTACACATTTAAAAATGTAAGTAACTAAAAAAGACCTTCCTCTTTGGCTCGTTAAAAAACATAAAAATTAAATATTTAGATATTAGCAAATATTAGCACATATTGCAAAAAAAAACATTTGCAAAAAGCGAAATTTTTGCAACAATATGGCTGAGTTCCAAAACGTCATTTGCAATGCAACTGAACAAAGTCATGCATTCGTAAACGCAATTGATGCGCATATAAAAAGCAAACTGTGCATCACAAATGTTGTTGATGCTTTGTTGACAAGTTTTTATTACAAAGTAAGCAACAGACTTGTTTGCTTTGTATCGAAACAGTAGTAAAACCGCAAACACTGCAATGTGTTTTGACGTTTAGGAACTCACCCTATATTCGCTTGCAGAATGTCGATCGCTTTAATTCTCTCTTTTAATTCATTTTCTGTACCATAAAGCCTTTTTCGAATCCCGCCGTTATTTTGCAATTTTTAAGTGAGGTTTTTTTAAATATATAACCTAGGGATTAAATTTTTGTACATAAAAGTCTTTTTTCAAATTCCGCTATTATTTTCCAATTCTTTACGTGAGTTTTTTTTATTTATTTATAATCTAGGGGCTATACTACACATTTCATACAACAAAGTTTGGTGGCTAGTTGCAAAAAAAAATCGCGAAAAATAAAATTTGCAAAAAGGAAAATTTTTGCATCAATATTTTTGTTTGCAGAATCTAAATCGCTGATTACCTTTCCTAATTAATTTTTTGTACCACAAAGTCTTTTTTCGCGTTCCGCTTTTTTTTGCAATTTTTTAAGTACGTTTCTTTTTAATTTATAATCTAGGGACTATAATACACATTTCATACAACAAAGTTCTGTGGCTAGTTGCAAAAAAAAAAAATCGCGAAAAATAAAATTTGCAAAAAGGCAAAATTTTTTCATCAATATATTTGTTTGCAGAATGTAAATCGCTGATTAAGTTTTTTTAATTAATTTTTTGTACCATAAAGCCATTTTTCGCTTTCCGCGATTATTTTGCAATTTTTTAAGTGTGGTTTTTTTAAATTTATAACCTAGGGTCTATAGTACCAATTTTGTACACAAAAGTTTGGCGCTTAGTTTGCCAAAAAAAAAAAAAATAAATAAATCGCGAAAAAAGTATTTGCAAAAACGAAAATTTTTGCGTTATTGTATTCATTTGCAGATTGTTAATCGCTGATTGAGTTTTTTAATTATTTTTTTCTACCACAAAGGTATTTTTCGCGTTCCTCTATTATTTTGCAATTTTTTAAGTGCGGTTTTTTAAATTTATAATCTACGGAGTATAATGCCCATTTTATATAACAAAGTTTGGTGGTTAGTTGCAAAAAAAGAAAATTTTGGCATCGTTTGTAGAATGTAAATCTTTTAATTAATTTTTTGAACCCCAAAGCCTTTTCTCGCATTCCGATTTTATTTTGCAATTTTTTACGTATGGTTTTTTAAAATTCATAATCTAGGGCTATAATACTGTTGGAATAGTATAATTCCATAGTATAGTTCCATTCTTGATTTTTATAACTAAATTATTATTTTCCATCCCTGGTTACAATTGATGTTTTGAGTCATACAAAGAGCGCACATAATGACCCTGCAAACATATAAAAGATACCTTCCAAGAAGATATTAAAACGATATCTTCTATCAGATATTGTTTTTGAGGCTTAAATTTAATAATGAAAAAATTAAATCGTTTTTTTATTGTACCGGGAGATTATTTAGCGATATCCCTTTTATCTTCCATATGAGTTATTGCTTTCATATTGCCTGGAAGTATTGTTTTAGTGTAACAGTTGTTTCCGACGGAGGAAACTTCCGGAATACGACATTGATATTGCCGGCAATAAATGTTTTCTTCCCGGCGATATGTTCGGAGAATCTTCTTCGTATTGCCATGTTTGGTGGGTGATATTGGTTTGAGTATGTTCCTGTTCCAAGGCACATAATAGAACAAATGCTTTCTCAGTGATAGAGAGTCCCCCAATCTCTTTATTATGTATACTCTTTGGCTTTATTGCCTTTATTCGAGTGAGAAATTCAATCGAATTTTAATAAATATCTTGAATGTATTAAAATATTTAATTTTTATACACATTAAATTACTTATTTTAAAACACCCTAGTAAAAATGATTTTTATATAATCATTTATGATTATTATTATAACTTTTCGAGTATTGTGAAACATATATTTTTATATGATTATATCAAAAGATATTTAATTATATAAAATTATATTAACCAGATCCACCATTTTCTGGATCAAATCATGTATGGGTTAATATAATTATATAAAAAATATATTATTTGATCCGAAATATGGTGGATCTGGTTAATATAATTTTATATAATTAAATATCTTTTGATATAATCATATAAAAATATATGTTTCACAATACCCGACAAGTTACAATTGAATAAAATCATAAATGATTGTATAAAAATCTTACATGAATATATTAAAATCATTTTTACTAGGACAATTCTATTAATATCACAAGAAAACCGAAAAATAACCGAAACAGCGGTTTTTATAATTTTGAAAAACCGAAACCAAGGTTTTCAATTTTTTCGGTTTTTAGCAAACTCTAATATTATCGATATTCTTTATTAAAGATTCATTAACTAATTTTAATCGTTTTTCGGTTTCGAGAGTTCTTTTTCTCCAGTTGTCACACTGATAGTGGTCGACTTTCAGTGTTGCCAACTCTTGATAATAATTTTTTGAAAAATTTAAGTCAAGATTTTAAAAACACATTTTAGCTTTGTAAAATCGTGTAAAAAAGGTTCAAAAAATGACAAAAAAAAAAAAACGGGTAAAAAAGCACCGAACTAATATTTCAAAATTCTGAAGTTTAAATATAACGAAGTTGCTATTTAAAATTGTACTACAAATATTGTGAAAAAATCTATTTTTTGTATATTTCGTATTATATTTTCAACTTTGACAGAAATTCAAGAAAAATTGAAAAAAGAAGAACAAATACCAAAAATATAAACTGTACAAAAAGCACTGCCAGAAATCTGAAAAAGCACTGTAAATACCAGCTTTTTATAAACGGGTATTTGTAAAAAAACACCGGGTACGGGAAGGAAAAAAGCACCAAAAAATACCCGAAAAGCACTGAAATGGCAACACTGTCGACTTTACTTCGCGAATCCCAATCACAACGGAAACAAACGAATTTCAGATAACCATCTTTTGAAATAACACCTTGCAATATAGTCACAACTTTCAGGTCACAGCAAATCTTCCTATTATGTTCATAATATTCGATTTTCTTCAATATATTGTCCAATTTTGCAAAAGATTCCTTCATATTTGGGCCCAATGCTAATGGAATTAACGGTTTTTTGTTTGTTTGGTGCAACAGCACAACCTTCAAACTGTCACATAAATGACAGCATGCATCCAGAGTTCCAAACCGACCGGCTTAAAATTGGCGCCCCCGACCGATTTTAGGCTACTTAAGCCGCTGCCGTTTGACTCGGCTCGCACCGGCTTAAAATATATATGAGCCGGCAAAAAACAAAGCCTTTGAATTTATTATCACGCCGCCGCATTTTAAAAAAAAGTGGGACCTTTGTTTTTACAAAAAATATTTTTTTTTTATTAAAATCCACAATTTTTTAACAAAATTGCATGAGGCTACATGTATTGATTGCTAGGGCTAGTTCAAGCTTTATATGACTTGCAACAACGCCATCTACACTAAGAGAATTAATGAATTTCTTCATAGTTTCAATTAAAATTGTCACTGGAACTCGTCCATTGAAACTTTTCATAGAATCTATGAAACAGGTTTCATTAAAGTCAATGTTTATGAAAAGTTCATAAAATTAATGAAACTCTTTATAAAATTAATTGGCCACTCGTCCAATGAATAAATCATTCAGCCAATGAAGAGCTTTATAAAATCTATGAAGCAATTTCATTTCCTATAATTTATTAAGGTTGGTTGTTCTCGTTGGTAAGCTGGAGTGGATAAATAAATAGTACTTAGCAAATGCAAAAGGCGTAATAAAATCGTAACATATTTTACGGATGTACAAAATATATCTAAAGAAAAAATTCATTAAATAAAAAAGGGTCATAAAAAAAATTTCGAAAAAATTAATATGATTTATAAAAAAATTTCATAGTCCAAAATTAATAATAAAAAATTAATTAAAAAAAAATAAAAATTATAAAAGATTATTCTCTCAGGAAATGACGATATTTTATAAAAAAAGTAAATACTATTGAATAATTTCATATATATAAAGAACATTTTTCATTAAATTTATGGAGATCTAATTTATGAAATTCAATGAATTTTTTTAATGAAATTTTATGAAAGAAAAGTTATGAAAAATTTCATAATATTAATTAAATATTATATACATAATGAAATTATATCATTAATATCATGAAGGAAAATTCTCTCAGTGTATGAAAAAAAAATTTCACATAGTTGCTAAATTAAAATCTCTTCATGAAGACGTCCTTACGAAATTTCCAACTAGGAAATTAGTATAAAAATAATAAAGTGAAATTGAAAACCGTTTTCAAATTTTTCTAATAAACTTTTCTCTGAGTATATAAAATATTTTGATATTGATTAACGACGTATTTCACAAAATTCTATTCGAATATATTAGTTAAAAAGGATTGATTTAATAAAATTTCACTGAGTGCATGTATCTTTTGCATGACTTAAAAAGTGTACGTCAATAAGCCAAGAACAATTCAAGAGATAAAGAATGAGATAATTCGGCACATTAACGACATTGAATCTCAATTATGTCTCAGATTCATTGAAAATATGGACCATCGGATAGAGGTATGCCACCGAAGCCGTGGCGAGCATTTGGCCGATATTTTGCTTCACACATAGTTGTCATATATCCTTCTATCATAATATAAAATATTAATATAATTCTCTGAAACATATTTGTTTTATTTACAATTAACATCGTGCGTTTTGGTTGGACCACCCTTTACAAAATACATAAGAAAACACTTACAACACAATAATATTTTCGCACTATTTTATTTTAACTAATGTCCAACAACAACAATAGAAGTAGATAAATATAAAATAAAGAGGACTTGACTTTCTGTATGTTCCGTGGTGTAGACGACAAATAAAATGACAAGTTTTTCAGTATTCAGTAGCTACTTTGTTCAATTTTTTCTTCACGATTTAAAATTCAATTTCCTTTTCCTATTGGGCTTATTCTCTTAGTGTATTGACTAGTGTTTTTAAAAAATTAACAGAAGTTTTGTTAAATTAATTTATCATTTACTCTGATTTAAATATTTTTTAAATACAAAAAAAAAATAATTCCTTTGGGTTCTGCTAGAAATTATGGGTCCCTGAAGATGAGTTGATTTTAAAAATGAAATTTTTTTTATTAAATTAAAAATCATTAGAACTTAAAAACGAAACACAGAATATAAGATACAAGTTTAGATTAAGCAGCCATGTGTAGAGAAAATTGCATGTTTTATACATAAAGAATATTGACATGCAATATAATAATAAACACTGCAGCTCGTGCTGAAAACATTCTATTTTGTTTAATGCTTTTCTTTTTATGATTCTTGAAAGTATGAAGATCATACAATAGACATGTCTCATTTACGATTTCTTTTTTGCTTAAAAAGAGATAAGATATTCAAAAGTATTTACTTTAGTGCACAACTAAGTATGTGGCTAGTTTTTAGAATAAATTTTAAACACAGATATAAAAGTTTTTATTGTTATACCCTGCAACATATATGAAAAGGTATATGTCGGTTTGTCATTCCGTTTGTAACATGTCGAAATGTTGGTACAAGATCCCATCAAGTACATATATTTTTGTTCCTTTAGCCACATTCACAATGATGGAGTACTAAAATAGAGATGGCATGATACAAAAAATATGTAAGTGCGAAAAAGAAAGGAACAAAATCCACTCTGCAGAGTGGAGTACGCTAACATTGTGAATTTGGCTTTATGCAATTTTAAGACAGTCTTGCGATATCCGTGTGTACGCTTCCTTATTGAAATGGCGATCACGACGCGAATACGCAAGATAACCTGCTCGTTTTTATCTAACTTAATAGACATCCTTTCGAGAAGTTTTGTACTAACAATAAACAAAATCGTTGCAGCGAAATTCGGTGAAATTCAGGTCGAAATTTTAAAATTTATTGAAATAATCTACTGCAGAAACATTTTTTTCTTCTATAAGTTCCAAGAAACTCAGATAAGAAGTATTTTTTTATATTGTGTTTTGCAAACTCGTTTTAAATTAGTGCCAAAAACGTCAGAATTTTTAAACACTGTTTTCAAATTTACAATTTAATATTTTTTAAAATTGTTGTAAAGACATTTTAAAAAAAATAACGATGGACTTTAAGGTTTTATTAGAGATTAAAAACTACAAAAATTGTAGGAATTCCTTTTTTCATTTGGCTAAAAGAAGAAAAAAAGAAAAACTTACCTAAAAGATAAATGCCAAAAATCAGCATACGAAAAATCTAAAAATATGTCAATACCTATAGTACTGACAAAAAAAATGAGTCTAAAAATTGATTTTCAAAAAAATATTTTTTTTTTAAATAAAATTTTCTAGTGCGGGAAATGAACCAGGTTCCCAGTCAATAGCTCTACCATCTGAGCTATATCTACAAGTAATGTTTGATAGATAAAAACATAATTGACCTGCTGCACACAAGTCAGCTTACTCGCCAACATACAAAAAATCAAAAAAGATGTGGTTATATATATCATTACCAGTGTTGAAAAAATATTGAGTCTAGAAATAAATTTCAAAAAATTTTCAAAAAATCTAGAAAATTAATTCTATTTGAAATAATGATAAAAATAAGTCATTATCGGTAACTCATTATTATATGTTTTAAAATAATGCAGAAGGTAAGTGAGTGTCATTACTGGTAGTCCAAAAAATAATGATATGTCATTACCGTTTCCGCACTGGGTATTTTAAAAAGTTATTAAAAATATTGAAAAATAAATAATTTAAATTTCTTACAATTTTTCACAGAAATTTTTATTGCCAAATTTAAAAATTGATTTTTTAAAAAAATCAAAATTTCAATTTAAAAAAAAAATGCTTACTACGAAACCGGCCAATCCTTCTACCAGTGGCGGTTCAAGCTTTAGATTTGGGGGGGAGGGAGAATTTTAAAATTGTGTTTATTACTCATACGTCACGTAAACATTTATAATTAACCACCTGTTAACCCATTTTTGCCCACTTATTATTCCACCGAGTATTTTCTCGACTACCTTTGTACTGACTACCTTCGCGTGAAAAAATACGTGTTATATTTTATAAAATTCGAAATTCGGTTTAGACAGAAATTGAGTAATTTTTCGGAAGTAACGAAAACCTTTTATAATTTGTTTGGAACAAACTATTATGGGCCAAAACTAAGAATTAATTATACCGTTCACCACTACGTGGACAGGGTATAATAAGTTTGTGCTGATATTTGTAACACCAAAAAATATTGGACCTAGACCCGATCGATCGACTAAGAATCACTTTTTGTTTCGATTTAACGATGTCCGCCTGTCTGTCTGTCCGTCCGTCCGTCCGCCCGCCCGTTCGTCCGTCTGTCCATGCATTTTTGTGCGCACTCTAGAGGTGGCAAAAATTAAGATATTTTGATGAAATTGGGTACACCGACCTAAGTCTATTGATTTTGGTTAAAGTCGGTCCATGGTTAGACCTAGTGCTCATATATGGGGCCCCCAAAATTGGCTTATTTCCACGCTGCTGGACGCAAATATGATGATATTTCAATAATCTGACGCTGACTCACATGGTCCCAAGGACAAAGCCTATTGATTCTATAGGATCGGTCCATATTTGGACCTATCGCCCATATGGGCTATATTTCCGATTTT
Source organism: Leucophora obtusa (assembly GCA_949987735.1). Lineage (NCBI taxonomy): Eukaryota > Metazoa > Arthropoda > Insecta > Diptera > Anthomyiidae > Leucophora > Leucophora obtusa. Next base: position 176,642,137 of record OX465296.1, read on the forward strand.
GTCTTCTTTTATCATTTTATAGAAAATTTTGACACAAGTCCATTTTAACCCATTCGAATTTCGGATCTGAAGATTAGATGGCTATTAACCAAACTGGTGTAGGGTATTATATAGTCGGCATACCCGACTTTAACTTTTTTACTCGTTTTTTCTAAAAATTGACTTAAGAAAAAATTTGCAAACAAAATTACTTATATAAATTGCATTTAAGACAAAAATCATTTTTAGTTCTGATTATCAAAATATTCCCTTTAAGTAGGGCATACACGTTCAATATTATTGATCAATTTTTCAAAAATCAACCAATCAGAACATTTTATTTTTAAAGACTTTGTGCTGATTGGTTGATTTTTGAAAAATTGATCAATAATATTGAACGTGTATGCCCTTCTCTTTAAAAAAATTTAAAGTAAGCATATCGGAAGAAAAACCTAATATTTATTCTGAATCTTTAGCACTAGACTAAGAGAATTATCTGCATGATACTAATGAATTTGTGAATAAAGCCAATGAAGTTTTACTGGAACTCGACCATTGAAACTTTTCATTTCATTAAAGGAATTTTTCATAAAATGTTGTGACAAATTGCATTTTATTTATTAAAACTTTCATACGCTCAATGAAAAAGTTTCATTAAAACGGGATTCATAAAATATATAAACCTTTTTCATAAAATTTAAAAAATTTTTCATTTATTTTGTGAAGAAAACTTCATTGGCTTACTGAAAAATTTCAAAAAAACTCACAAAGCAAAATTTCCTCTGTTTATTTTTCTCAATATATATATCGGCAGAGTATTTGCCGAATAGTATCTTAACATATAAAATGTGTAATTTTAAGATTATACACTGAAAGAATTATCCTTCATGATATTAATGATACAATTCATAGAATTTTTTTTTTATGAATCAATAAAGAATTTCATTATGTATATAATATTTAATTAATATTATAAAATTTTTCACAACTTTTCTTTCATAAAATTTCATAATTTCGTTTAAAAAAATTCATTGAATTTCATACATTAGATCTTCATAAATTTAATGAAAATATTCTTTATATGTTTCAAATTGTTCAATAGTATTTACTTTTTTTTTTTATAAAATATCGTCATTTCATTTTTAAAAATTTTATTTAAACATTTATTTCTCAAATATAACAGTTTTATGTAACCACAAGGCCGAGTTTAAGTGATGTGCATTAATTTCCATACTGAGAGAATTATCTTTTATAATTTTTATTTTTTTTTTAAATTAATTTTTTATTATTAATTTTGGACCATGATTTTTTTTTTTTTATAAATCAATAATTTTTTTTGAAAGTTGTTAAAGCAAATATACTTTTAACCGCATAAAGTTTAAAAAAATGTTAAACAGCTAATGTTTATAATATTCGCGTTATAATCGAAAGTATGCCACCAAAACTTTTTAGGAGATAACGCGAAAAAGTTATGTTAGATGTTAAAATCTATAAACATTGAGATTTCAAGTTTTAAATATTTAAAACTCAAAAATGTTACAGTTTTGCTAAAACTCAGCAAAAGTGTTTTTTTAGGCGAAATATACAGATATATCATACTTGGGAATCTTTCATTATCATTGAAATTTCATTACCATTTAAGGGTAATGAAATATTTTTCATTAGAAATTACACTTATGTGCATAAAAACTAATTACTATGGCAAGGAATTTCATGCACTTAAAAATAGAAAATATGCGCAAAAAAATGCGGCTAAAAAAAGACAAATATGCATTAAAAATATAAAAAATATGCAATAAAAATTATTATTTTGGCAAAAATAAAAAAAAAAAAAATGCAGAAATATATGTATTTAAGTTATTTATTTTGCAAACAGACACAGAACTTCGAGCTTTTCCATAGGTAAATAAGGTTTTAAGATTGTTTATTTTTAAAAATATTGAGAAAAAAATAAATATTTTGATTGAATCAATATATGAAAGTGCGTACATTTTTTATATTTTTTCTCCCAAAAACTAAAAATATGCACAAATATGCATTTCAATGCACAAAATATGCATTAAAAAGGCACCAAATATGCATTTGAAGTCAAAATGTGCAGAAACATGCATTTTTGTCAAAATATGCAAAAATATGCAACTACAAATCGATGCCATTTTTTTTTCTAAATTTGATGATTCGGATACGTATTTAGTCCATATTAGTTTTGTACTATTGAGAAAAAACATGCATTTGCATAGAATTCCTTGCTCTAAACACTAATTACTATTGATTAAAACCTATTTGTTTACAAAAAAAAATTCAGATAATGAAAACGTACAACGGGTTTGGCCAGGGAAGTTATAAAAGATAATTTTTTAAGGAGGATCGATTCCATTCCGTTCTACTTTACCTGAATACAAATAACAATGGAATGGAAAGTAATATTTAATTTCAAATGAGCATGAGCTTAAATAAGCTACTTCCATCCCCCATTTTAGCGAGTTTTTCTCCATTTTTACGTTTTTCTGTCAATGGCATATATTTTTTGCATTTAGTCTATATGACGCGTTTGAAAAAACAACACTTTACTAGAAAAATAAAAATGCCCTGCTGGCAGTCCGTCTCCAATATACAAAAATTTCCTGCACTTGTACGTAAAAACCATACGTCAGTGTGGCAGCATTTGTGAAAAAGGTGACAAAGAGGAGATAAGAAGATAAACGAAAAATATCTAAAGTAGAATGTTTGTATGTCTGTTTGATCACTTCTGAAAGTAAATTATCATATAGAGACAATCTGACAATAAAATATAAACAATAATACAATTTAATGGAAAATCACTGATGAAGCCTGTCCATAAAAAGGCAGAAACTAGATCTAGTCTGATTTGCAAATTAATAATGTGTCTATAACTTTGAAAAAATGTTTATTCTTCTTCTTAACCTCAAACCTACTTAATTATTTTTTTAATTGATGCATTATCAATGTTAATGAAATTTAAAACTTAGTCAATGAAATTAGATTTTAAAAACATTACCACTAATTAAAACAAAATATTGATATCAATGCAATGGCAATGAAATCATCAATTAATTAGTCCACCTAATTAATTAGTTCCATGTATGAAATATATCAAACATTTTGGCATCGAATTTTTAACTTTGTCTATCTAGTAATGGCGCTAAAGGCACATGTACACGCGAGAGAAAACTGCTAGAAATTGAGCAAAAAGCAACCCTAAATAGCTTAAATCATTCACAATAGAGCTATTTAGAGATTTTTCTTTGCTATACCTCTAACAGTTTTCTCTCGTGTGTAAATGTGCCTTTAGATAATCGCCATTCGAATGTTTTAAATTTTGTACACTTTTTGAAATAAACTCGTCGGTATAAATAATTTTAGTTTTATGTAAGAGCATAGAACCTGCAGCACGATGTTTTAACTCTTCACGAACAAAAACAAAGTGTAACTGACAAAAGGTTTGTTGGTAGGAGACATCTCTTTATTACTTTTGACAAAGAGTATACATAATAAAGAGATTGGGGGACTCTCTATCACTGAGAAAGCATTTGTTCTATTATGTGCCTTGGAACAGGAACATACTCAAACCAATATCACCCAGCAAACATGGCAACACGAAGAATATTCTCCGAACATATCGCCAGGAAGAAAACATTTATTGCCGGCAATATCAATTTCGTATTCCGGAAGTTTCCTCCGTCGGAAACAACTGCTGCACTAAAACAATACTTTCAGGCAATATGAAAGCAATAACTCATATGGAAGATAAAAGGGATATCGCTAAATAAACTCCCAGTACAATAAAAAAACAATTTAATTTTTTCATTATTAAATTTAAGCCTGAAAAACAATATCTGCATACATAATCCATTGACCAACTTATAAATTATTTTGATTTCATCTTAGCCGATTTTTCCCGCGCAATTAATCTTAACTTTTCACGAGATTATTTTCTATATATCTTTGTTTGTTTTGTACAAATTTAGTTTTAATTTTTTCCAAATTGATAAAAGATTTCAAACAAATTTGCTTTATCTTCCAAATGATACAAATGTGATATTGCCGCAATATTGTCATAAAAAGTTATGACAAAAGATAAAATTTTTGAATTACTTTTTTCCAAATATCGTCGAATTATCTTCCAAGTGATAAAAGGAAGACAATTTCAAAGAAAATACTACTTGATTATTTTCATTCATATGAAATATCTTCTTGGAAGGTATATTTTAAATGTTTGCAGGGTCATTATGTGCGCTCTTTGTATGACTCAAAACATCGATTGTAACCAGGAATGGAAAATAATAATTTAGTTATAAAAATCAAGAATGGAACTATACTATGGAATTATACTATTACATTTTATTTATTATTTATTTATTATTTTATTTACAGTATTATAGCCCTAGATTATGAATTTTAAACAACCATACGTAAAAAATTGCAAAATAATACCGGAATGCGAAAAAAGGCTTTGGGGTTCAAAAAATTAATTAAAAGATTTACATTCTGCAAACGATGCCAAAATTTTCTTCTTTTGCAACTAACCACCAAACTTTGTTTTATGAAATGGGCTTTATACTCCGTAGATTATAAATTTAAAAAACCGCACTTAAAAAATTGCAAAATAATAGAGGAACGCGAAAAAAGACTTTGTGGTAGAAAAAAATAATTAAAAAACTCGATCAGCGATTAACAATCTGCAAATGAATACAATGACGCAACAATTTTCCTTTTTGCAAATATTTTTTTCGCGATTTATTTTTTTTTTTTTTTGCAAACTAAGCACCAAAGTTTTGTATATAAAATTGGTACTATAGACCCTAGATTAAAAATTGCAAAATAATCGCGGAAAGCGAAAAAAGGCTTTATGGTACAAAAAATTAATTAAAAAACTTAATCAGCGATTTACATTCTGCAAACAAATATATTAATGAAAAAATTTATCCTTTTTGCAAATTTTATTTTTCGCGATATTTTTTGCAACTAGCCACCAAACTTTGTTGTATGAAATGTGTGTTATAGTCCCTAGATTATAAATTAAAAAGAAACGTACTTAAAAAATTGCAAAATAAAAGCGGAACGCGAAAAAAGACTTTGGGTACAAAAAATTAATTAGGAAACGTAATCAGCGATTTAGATTCTACAAACAAATATATTGATGCAAAAATTTTCCTTTTTGCAAATTTTATTTTTCGCGATTTTTTTTGCAACTAGCCACCAAACGTTGTTGTCTGAAATGTGTATTATAGCCCCTAGATTATAAATTAAAAAAAAAAGGCACGTAAAGAATTGCAAAATAATAGCGGAATTTGAAAAACGACTTTATGGTACAAAAATGTAATCCCTAGGTTATATATTTAAAAAAACCGCACTTAAAAATTGCAAAATAACGGCGGAATTCGAAAAAGGCTTTATGGTACAGAAAATGAATTAAAAGAGGTAATCAGCGATCGACATTCTGCAAGCGAATATATTGTTGCAAAAATTTCGCTTTTTGCAAATGTGTTTTTTTTCGCAATTTGTGCTAATATTTGCTAATATCTAAATATTTAATTTTTATGTTTTTTAACGAGCCAAAGAGAAAGCTATCTTTTAGTTACTTACATTTTTAAATGTGTAAGAGTGATCGAACATTTTTTGGTATAAGAGCCCGATTAAGTGAACCTTTTCCATCCCTGATTAACCAGTCGGAGTTCGTTCCTGTTCCAAGCCGCCTAATATTTTTTCAAATAAAAAATATTGAGAGAGTTGCAAGGCCTTTGCTTTTGATAATGTTGCTAGTATAAACTCAAGTGAGAAAAATGATATACTAAAATAATGGGATACAATTTTACCTAAATGATCTCTTTTTACGCAAGCTACAGTTACCCAGATTAAGACGTATCTGTGTGCATGGGTCAGGCAAAATTTTCCACCACTTTCCTTTTTAATCCATAGTCAGTTTATGGTTTTTACTAATGCATTATTAATCCGTTTGTTAGTTTGTTTCTTGAGAAGTCATTAGAAACTTAAAGTTACTTATCTATTCTTATTATAAATTGCTGCTTGATACATTTTATGCTGTTGTTGTTACACTCAAAAAAAAAGTCAGTAAAGTCAGCAAAAAATGTTGCTGTGTCAGCAAATTTTTAGTCAGCGAGCTGATTTTTACCAAAAAAAATAGTAACCTTCAGCAAAAGTTTTGCTAACATTTACTCGACTGCAAATGGAAAAATCCGTGCTAAAATCACTAAACTTTTTGCTGAATATTAGTAGACTGAAAAAAACTCAAAAAACTTGTAGCGAAATTTTACTTTAGTTAATTTATTTGATGAAAATTTAAATACAGAATATGTGTAGAGTTGTGTTTCTTTTTTTGTCATTTCCGTTTTCAGACAAGCTGCGACATCTACATCTTGTGTATCTGGTTGTCGTCCACGCTATGCATGCGTTTATCAGCACAATTTTGGTAGGAAAATAAATTAGTAAAACATTAGTTCAAAATTAGTTTAGTGCTAAAAAAATATAACTAAATTTTTTGCTGTAAACGGAATTTCAGCAAAAAAATTGCTGAAAACTAGTACAATTGATATACAAGACGTTTTACTAATTTTTCTACTAACTTATTTTTTTGAGTGTAGTTGTTGTGTAAAATTTCACACAATTAGTATTTGCAAATATGAAAAACAAAATTTAGCGTTACCTGTAAAGTGTAGATGTTGCACAGATATTCCGCAATTGCTCTGGTCTGACTAAACACAAAGCAGGTGATATTAATACATGTTTTTATAAAAAAAAAATGATGCTGAAGAAAAAACTGCTAAAATTAGCAGATTTTTTACTAAATAGTAGTAAAATGAGAATAGCAAAATTAAAACTGTTAAATTTACAGAATTTTATTTATATTTAGGCTAAAACTTAGTTAATTGAAAATAGCAAATTGTACTGTAAAATCTGCAGAAAATTTTGCTAAATATTTGTAGACTAAAGATAGCAAAAATAAACTGTTATATCACAAATTTTTTGCTATTTTTTAGCTAAATTCAGTTGAATGCAAATAGCAGTCTATTCTAATAAAATCAGCAGAGATATTTGCTTAAAAATTATAAACTGCTGTTTTCAAAAGGCTCGATTTTTATTTGCATAAAAAAAAATCGAAAAAAAACTTTGAAAATTTTAAATTTTTTGGTGATTTTTTAGTCTACTAATTATTTAGCAAAATTTTTTGCTGATTTTAGCAGATTAATTTGCTATTCTCTATTTACAAAAAATTAGTTCAAATATAACTAAAATTCTCTATATTTAACAGTTTTATTTTTGCTGTTCCTATATTACTAATATATAGCAAAACTAATCTGCTAATTTAGCAGTTTTTTGCTGCAGCAGCATTTTTAACTAATTTTTAGTAGTTTTAACTAAATTTTTTACGGCCTTTTTTCTATTAGTGTATAATAAAACAACTTATTTTTAGAACATTTTATTTTATATTTGTAAATTTGTTGAATTTTTTCAAATGTCAATCTCTGTTGTATTTTATTTACTATTACAAGTTAGTAAATTTAAAAAAATGTGCGTAAAATTTAAATTTATCAAAATCTATACAAATCTACGCACAACATTTTTAATTAAAAACACATAATGCCCTTTATTATTTTATATGTATATCATTGTATATGAACGTTTGTACAACATAATTTTACACATTTTATGTTTACATCGAGTGTATAACTTAAAAAGACACAATGGTTTGTGTCCTTAATAACTTATATGGCATTTTGTAGGGTATTGCAGTGTTACCACCAGTAAAGCAAAAAAATACACAGCCGTAGGTCAAAAATTATCCAAAACCGTATCAAATTACACAACAAATTAATATTATTTTTATTAGTTTAAAATAACCGTTATTTTTATAAAAAAAAAAAAAAAAATAATACATGCACATATGTGACCTTTTGGACTCTCCTGCACACAGTGGGCCAGAATCAAAATACTATAATTTGGAAATAATGCACTTCTTACCGGCTGGCTACGTTGCTGTGAAATTTCACATTGTCAGAGAGCTTAAGTTTTGAGGCCTGAAACCATAGACGGAACGAGAGCTGTGCCACTCAGCTACAAAGAAAGGCATCACTAAAATGTGAACATTTTTAAAGCTTGCAAATTTTTTAATTTATCAACAGATTTTAAAAACGTAACAAAAAAACTATCATTAGTAGAAAGTTCGCAAATGCTGTTTGAATTACATTCTACCAATATGTTCTTAATTTGGAGAAAATCTGATAATATTTAGACACAGTTTACCTGCAAAGGTCTTATAAAGCAATTATAGAGTGCCACTTATAGTAAAAATAGCCTTTGCATATTAACTAAGACTGAATTAATGAATTATTTAAGATATTTTGGTCTGCCCCACAGTACCTACTGCCGTAAGAAAATTATTGTCTGATCAAATCCCTCAAATTTCTCGCTCATGAGAAAGTCATAATCATAACAAAACCAAATTTCTTTTGCTTAATTTCTAATGCCACCCAAGACAAAAATATTTATTTATTTTGCATTCAGTTTGACAAATATTTTCTCGAAATATTAACATAATATTGAGTTTATATACAAATAATAAAGGGTGAACACACCAAAATTGCGACACTTAGAAACTAATACCATAAAAACACTATATGGCTTTGAAATAAAATTTTTTTTTTATTCGAATACTTTGAAGTTTAAAGGTAATAAAAATATTAAAATATTAGTTATTATTTGTTCCATATGCAACTGATCGGACTTTTCGTCGCACACGCGAATTCATCTTTTGCACGAGTGCATCATCGATTTTTCGCGACGCCGACAACCACTTGGTTTTGAAATCTGCAATATATTTTACCAGTTCACCTGTCTTCTTCAATATTCCCTTCACTATTGACCAATATTCCTCAATAGGGCGTAGCTCTGGGGTATTGGGTGGATTGCAGTCGCGAGGTATAAAATCGATTTTATTTGCATTGTACCACTGCAATGTGTCCTTGGCATAGTGGCAGCTTACCAGGTCCTGCCAGAACAGTAGTTTGGTGATGTGACTCTTAATAAATGGCAGAAGACGCTTTTTGAGGCACTCATCCCGATAAATTTGAGCGTTCATTGTTCCAGATCCCAGTGTAGAAAATCATTACCAGATATGTGGTTATGTAACTACATACTTGGTAATGGTAACTAATTACTTTTGTTATTACATTTCTTATTGCCTTTATATGGCGATGTCGCGAAAAATAATGAGTTGTCGTTACACACCAGCATACGAAAAATCAAAAAATATATCGTTACCTATGTATGTGCTTACCAGTACTGACAAAAATAATGAGTCTAAAAATAGATTTTCAAAAAAATAAATTATATAAAAAAAAATATTTTTTATTGTATTTTTTTTTTAATAAAATTTGCTGGTGCGGGAATCGAACCTGGGTCTACAGATTGCCAGTCAACAGCTCTACCATCTGAGCTATATCGACATGTAATATTTAATAGATAAAAACATAATTGACCTGCTGCACACAAGTAAGCTTACTCGCCAACATACAAAAAATCAAAAAATATGTGGTTACATATATCCTTACCAGTGTTTAAAAAATATTGCGTCTAAAAATAGATTTCAAAAAATTTTCAAAAAAATCTAAAAATTTATTTTCTATTTGAAATAATGATAAAAATAAGTCATTATCAGTAACTCATTATTATATGTTTTAAAATAATGCAGAAGGTAAGTGGGTGTCATTACTGGTACTCCAAAAAATAATGATGTCATTACCGTTTCTATACTGGGATGCGATGAAAGGGCTGCTTTTACGATCACAGGAGCAAATGGCTTGCCAAACCATGTATTTTTTGGAAACTTGGACTTCATTTACGACTTGCAGCAGTATAAAAATCTTGGCCAGCAATATATTTGAAATTTTGAAAGCAGTAGGTTTCGTCCTCCATGACAATTGGGATTCGTACAACTTGCGGCTGCGGGATTTCGCCGTAACATTCTACTTTGCGTCTCGATCTGGTGCTGTTTGAGCTTTAAAACTTCTCAGTGAAGCTTGCCGCTTTACCTTTTGTACGAAAGAACGTGAGGAATTCTTCGGATCTTGCGAAAATGCCCTGAGGACATTTGCCCCGAGCACTGTTTATATCATTTTGGTCATGCTCCGCTACCAGGCTTTATAGCAATTGCCAGGCCTTCTCTGTAGCGATGTAAAACCCTGGAAAATGTCGAGTGGTGAACTTTTACATTTTTAGCTATTTTCGGTGGTCATTTTTGACGAAACTGAAAGTCCAATTCGAATGAAATGTCTTATACATGAAATTTAGGTCATGGCCTACTCAGGGAATTTGAATTTCAAGATATATAAATTTTTTTGAGTAAGTTATAAGCTTTCCAAAGTGTCGCAATTTTGGTGTGTTCACCCTTTATAAAAAGCTACACCCAAAAAATTACGTAGTTGCATAGTTAATCAAATTCATAGTTGATTTAAAATATATTTAAAATAGCTATGGTAGTAAATAAGAACTACGTGTTTATTAAAAATTTAGTTGTATACAATATTTAAAAAATGTCAAAAGTATAATAAAATAGAAGAATATACTTTCAAATCACTTTATATTATTGCAAAGCGCAGCTGCCTTAACAAAAATAACAAGAAACTATCATTTTTTTATTGGCACATTGATTTTTTTCCCACCATTATTGCTGTTAATATTGAAAATTTGATACTTGGAGGATTTGACTGAACGTTATCCAGAAGAGTAATGTAAATTTCGTAATTGTTTACTGTATTTAGATTTTTAAATTAATAAATATTTTTATAAATTATCTTTCGTTTTTGCAACCATTCACGTGTTTGTCAATTTTTTTATGTGGTTTATTTTTATTATATTAAAATGCCAATAGTTGATGGGTACTATATTCAAATCATTCTTTTATTTTACTACCAAATCGTTAGCCATAACTTCCTCCATGGTTGATTTATAGATTTAAAATAAACGTAGTTGTCATCCACTACTCTATGTTAACTACGCGATAGTGAGGGTTATTTCACCTATGACATAGTTGAAAAAATAGTGATCAGCAACTATGTAATTTTTTGGGTGTACTTTTTTGATTTCCCCCAACTAAATTGGGTTTCGCGTAGAATAAATTTATAAAAATAATTAACCAGAAACATAAAATTTGTGCAAGATGTTCTACAAATAAACTCATTTTATCAACTGTGGGACTTGAAAGTATGGAATTAACCCTCTAACCGGCCTAAGCTTTTTTGCAATGAAATTTATACCATGTGTTCCTCACGAAAAATAAACAGTAAGTTCTTCTACAAAATTTTTTTTCGTTGCCTACTTTAGGCGATATGGGCCAAAATAGTTTAAGGGTGAATCTCGAAAACTAGCGCATAAAACTTACTAGGTTTAGGCACAAATTACTTCTCTTACCAAGATGTAATTGCAATAAAAAAATTACATTTTTTGTGCTGTTACTTAAGAGGATGTAGCGATTTTCGTTTTTCGAAAAACGCGAAATTGAGCGAAAACGCACCAAAACTTCAATTTATATTATTCAAACTTATAAACTTGGCTACCTATACCAAATATTATCGTTTTACCAAATTTCAGAAACATCCGTCCTTTCGTTTTGAAGTTAAGGCGATGTCCTTTAAAGGTGTCCTTATGGAATCCTGTGCGTCCTTGGACCAAAGTAAGGAACTTTTTGAATAGCTTAAGCTTCAATCTTACTTCGTGATCACTATAAATTGTTTTAGTCAATTTAAATATGTTTTTAAGATTTTTGAAAATCTTGGTTGTTTTAAAATATTTAATTTTTGAAATTTTACGAAATTTTATCTTTGACACTTTCTCGCTTTTGTATACAAAAAAATTCTTCACAAAAAATTTAATAAATTTTGTTTTCTGTTGAAAAAGCATAATTTCTTATTATAAAATACTCCTTTGGCGCATTTCTGGTCAATTTAATATACCCCGCCTGGAGGCGGGCTTGCCGGTTAGAGGGTTAAGTACACTTTTTAGTAAACAGCGAATTTACACAAAAACTACACAAAAATGTCATTATTCAAAAATTATCCAAGGAATGTGTAAACAGTCCCGTTTTTGAATAATTATTCAAAAAGTGGCAACACTGGGGTATTGTTAAATGCTCTTTCATGTCTTTTCATAAATCTTTTAATGCTATAATATTCAATTATTGCATTAATTTGTAATTTTTAAGGAGAGTTCATGAAATTAAAGATTTGGGAATTGTCTTTGATAACAAATTAATTTTTGTAAATCATTTGAATTATGTAATTCCCAAATCTTATGCTATTTTAGCTTTTATTATTGTTGCTATGTGAGGTCAATGTTAGAATATGCTTCAGTGGTTTGGTGTCCATTTTATCATAATGGTATCAAGAGGTTAGAAATGGTACAGGAAAAATTTACAATTTATCCACTTAATATTACTACTGATCCTCCTCCTTCATATAATACCAGATGTGCTTTAATTAATTTGCAGTCCTTGGAACAACGTAGATCAATCCAGTCTGTTGTGTTTTTGTATGACATAATTAATTTTAATATAGATTGCTCGGATTTATTAACAGTAATAAATTTCAATGTTCCTACTAGATCATTAAGGCAGCAAGATTATTTCGTAGAATTTATGCATAGAACAAATTATTCATTAAATGAATTGCTAACTCGATCTCAGAAATTTCTTAATAAGTTACCTGATAATTCCTTGCTAGATTTTAGCTATTCTAAGAATAAATTTAAATCAATTTTAAATGAAATGTTAGCATATAAGAAATAGTGTAGCGATTAGTCTGTAAGGATTGTTAATCTATAGACTGAATAAATAAAAATAAAATAAAAATAAAAAAAATAAACATCTGTCATTTATTCTCACTTAGTCGAAATCGTGTAAACAACAAAGTTTGTTTTTTTTGCATCGAAAATGGCGAATTTTGTCCCAACAAAGCATCATTTGCGGGAAGTTTTGCTTAACTTCTTCAATTTGAAAAAAGTGCAGCTGAAGCACATCGATTGCTCAGCGAAGTTTATCCTAAATATGGTTCCATCGATTTTAACGCGCGAGAGATAGCTTGTGGGGTTCAGAAGTTGTGCGTTTAACACCGAAGGCAAAGCCGCCCAGGACAGCCAAAAAAGTTCGAAGATGATGAATTGGAGGCATTGCTCGATAAAGATTGTTGGCAAACTCAAGAATAACTTGCAGAATCATTGGGAGTCACTGAAGCAGCAATTTCAAAACATTTGCAAGTAGCAGGATTCATTCAAAAGCACACTCAAATAAAAAAGTTTGTAAAAAAATTTGTAAACAGTTTCCAAAGGCACTATACTATTTTTATACTGATTACACTGTGTGACAAATGGTAGGGGTCAGTGATCGGGAAGGGTTCAAACTACCGGGGAAAGTTATTTCGGTAAAGCAGAAGTTATACGTGTCCCGGCGTTTCGCTGGGTCAACCCTAGGAATCGAGATATATCGATTTGACCTTTGGTGGTCTTTTTTTTGACATAACTCGAGAACCACTAGTCCGATTTTGCTCAAACAATTTTAAAAAAATTAAAAATTACAATTCCTTTAATCTGTTCATATAACGTTTTTCTATATACTCAATAGTTTTGCCGGTAAAAATAAATGTATGAAGAAAAAAATATTTTTTGCCTAAAATATTAAAAAAAAGTAATAAACAAAAGGTTATTGCTTTTTATGGTAGCGGTAACAAACATTTATTTTTACCGGCAAAACTATTGAGTATATAGAAAAACGTTATATGAACAGATTAAAGGAATTGTAATTTTTAATTTTTTTAAAATTGTTTGAGCAAAATCGGACTAGTGGTTCTCGAGTTATGTCAAAAAAAAGATATATCTCGATTCCTAGGGGTGACCCAGCGAAACGCCGGGACACGTATAACTTTTTTTCATTTTCTAAAATTATGATATTAAGGAAGTTTTTTAACTGATTTTAGCAAGTCGATTTTGAATTGCATTTTACATAAATTTTACTAAAATTTAGTAGCGGCTACTGCAGTAGCAGACATGTGTTGCTAAAATTAGCAAAAAATACCGCTGGCCTCAAAACAGTTAAATTTCCCGTAATAACAGCAAAATTTTCAGTAGCCATTACAGACTTTTTTGGTTGAGTGCAGGGAAATTGGGTACCATACGAATTGAAGCTGAGAAACGTTGAAAAAGGAGTTTGCATGTCCGAAGTTTTGCTTGAACGCCATAAAAAGAAGTAATTTTTGCATCGAATAATTACAGGCTATGAAAAATGGATCCATTAGAACAACCCGAAGCGCAAGAAATCGTACCGGCCAACCAGCCACATCAACGCCAAATCCGAATATCCATGACGCCAAGGTAATGGCCCAGAAGGGCCCCATCTATTATCTGCTGCTGAAATCGGGCCAGACGATTACAGGGGACATGTACCGAATACAATTGATTGGTTTGAAGTGAGCATTGGACGAAAAACGCATGGAATATGCGACCAGACATGAAGCTGTAATATGCCACCATGACAACGCTCGGCCACCTGTTGCAAAACCGGTGAAAAATTATTTAGAAAAGAGTGGTTGGGCAGTTTTGGCCCATCGTTCAATTCAGCATTGGGTATCCGAAATTGGCTTGATTCGATCTTGGCCTCAAAAAATGAATAGTCATTGCTAACGATGGCCAATACTTTGAATAAATTTTATATTTTACCAAGGATTCATATAAGCTGTGTGTCATATAGGCTTTATGTTGGCACACTTTTAACTGAAGTTTAAAATTAGTACCCGTACCTAACTTTTGAGGACCTTCCTTATAAACATTTATATGTATTTGGTACAACATAAATTGTTTGTTGTTTTCATTTGTTACTTTAACATCATTCTCCAATTCTTTTTTCCTTTCTTCTGAAGTCTACAAAAACATAAAAAGTAGCACACAATACTACACACTGGTTTAACACTAATACAACCATTTACAGTTCCGTATTTATTTATGTATTTAGCATGACCAAAGTAAGAGAAAAAACTGCATATGGATTCCTATCTTTTAGTAGATGCACTTCTCCTTGATCATGGCCAATCAGAAAAATACAAACGAAAAAGCGGTGTCAAAGCACTTTAATAGGTGGTACAAGTACTGGCAAAAAGCGGTTTCCCATTCCCAAAATGATAACATCATTAGACAAAAGGACCGACTGTTCAAAAAGTGCCGGAAAATCACTGGAGGAACAAAATTTTTGAACGTTGGCAAAACGCTGGCAAAACCAATAAATAGTTGGTCTGGAAATATATTTTCCAAAATAAAATTTAAATAAAGTTTATATGTATTTTTGTTGGTCCTGCCGTGATTTGAACCCAGGCCGTCAGATTGACAGAGGATTGCTCTACCCACTGAGCTAACGAGAAATATAATACTTGGTAGCTAAACACATAAATGAGTGATAACAGTTGGACAACTGTTGGCTGTACTAAAATGCTAGTACTGGTAAACAGTTTTTTGGAACTAATATGCCAGCATTGGGAGAAAACAAACAAAAAACTTGATTTTATAAAACCAAAAAAAGTTTTAAATTAAAAAAATCAAAAAAAAAATTTTTGCCTGCAACCGTATTTGAACTCAGAACCTCCTGACTACTATCATTTTTTAACGAAGCGTCATCATTTTTAAAAAATAATTGCTCTACCAGTGTAGAATTGCTTTTTGTACAGCTAGGTAGCACTGGATAACCGCTGGTTGCAAACGTTGGCATAGCACTCTAAGCCCATTCTTTGTCAGTGGTTTTTTTTTTATAAATCACCGAAATTTTTGTAAAACAAATACTGGTAAAACGCTTTTTGCTAACGCTGGCAAAGCGTACCAAACGAGTGTTCTCCCAGTCGATTATTTTTAACACCGTTGTTACCCAGTGATATGCCAGTGCTTGATTTTTTGTACCACTGGCGATTTCTGACTGGGTGGATATGAATTTAAACTTCTTTTGTAATGCATTATTTTCTTACTTTTATTGTTTAGACAATTCATGTTTCTTTTTATGCTCTTTTTTGTTTGGTGACTCTGGATTTATATGAAAATAATAAATTTATAGAAAGAAAAAGGTAAAAGGCATTTTATTCATTGCATACATTCATTTAAACTTAAAGACGGACAGACAAACATTTCGTTTGTAAGTAATAAAATATTTTCTCTAGAGTACTTTTTCTTTAGTGATATTTTTTCATTATATTTTTCTAAGTATTTCGTGAAATGATATGAAATTACATTTTAGTTGTTTTTTTTGTGCTTGTAGATACTTTTTGTTGAATGTTTGTAATTTATGTTTAAATTTCTACAATATATTATACTTTCGTGTATTAACATGATTTCTGTTAGTTAATTCACGAAAGTTTTTTTTTTTATTAATTGTTTTTAGTTTTGGGGAGATTTTGTTTTAATACCCCACTAAACAATTTGGTCAAAATAAAGCACTTGCCATCTTTTTGAAATATGGAAGTAATTAAAAAATTTGTGAAAAAGCTGAAGCTGCTGACTAGACGCTACCCCACACCAGTCGGGTTGGAAATGGGCACTAGGTCTAAATATGGACCGATTTAAACAAAAATCAATAGAATTCGTCCTTCGGGCAATATAAGTCGGTGTACCAAATTTGAGCACAAGAATACATGATCAGACAGACGAACATCGTTAAATCGAAACAAAAAGTAAATTTGAGTCGATCGGTATACTAAAAGGTGGGTTTGGGGTAAATTTTTTTATTTCCTATGTGATCTTTCAAAACGCAAACACACGTATATTTTTTATTTGGTCTCCTTTACCAGAATTCTCTGTCAGAACCCCGTAATTTGGGAAAAAGTTCGAAGTCGTTGTGCAGTGTTATTTACGTTTTGCTGATGGCTTTTGGAAGTCTTGCTTTATCCCCAATAGTTTCCATCATCTCCTTACTAAAATATATACCTAAGTCCTTTCTGTTCCATGCCTCATCGAAATCGACTTCTGGTATGCACACTTAAGGCCAACATGAATGTATTTAAAATATTCTGTGAAACATTCCCCAGTCAGAAAAATACAAACGGGAAAGCGGTGGCAAAGCACCTTAACAGGTGGTACAAGTACTGGCAAAAAGTGTTTACCCATTCGCAAAATGATAACATCATTAGAAAAAAGGACCGGCTGTTCAAAAAGCGCCGGAAAAGCACTGGAGGAACAAAATTTTTAAACGTTGGCAAAACACTGGCAAAACCAATAAATAGGTGGTCTGGAAATATATTTTCCAAAATAAAATTTAAAAAAAGTTCATATGTATTTTTTTGATCCTGCCGTGACTTGAACCCAGGCCGTCAGATTGGCAGACGATTGCTCTACCCACTGAGCTAACGAGACATATAATATTTAATGGCTAAACACATAAATTTTTATATAATTTATTTTTTTGAAAACCTATTTTTAGACTCATTTTTTTTTTGTCTGTACTGGTAAGCACATAGTAACGATATATTTTTTGATTTTTCGTATGCTGGTGTGTAACCATAGCTCATTATTTTTCGCGACATCGCCATATAAAGGTAATAAGAAATGTAATAACAAAAGTAACTAGTTACCATTACCAAGTATGTAGTTACATAACCATATATCTGGTAATGATTTTCTACACTGGGTAGATACCAACCATATATGCTATGCATAATGAGATATGACAGATCTATTGTCATATATAATAATAAATGATCATATATAACATAATATATGATCACATATGGTGGCATATTCGTGTAAGATATTTTTATATATGATTATATGCTGTAAGATATAATTACATATGATTCCATATATGGTGCAAGATTAACAATATAATTTGAGATACGATTATATATGGTCCCATATTTTCTATGTGATTAATATATAATTATCAGGGCAAGTTTTTTTTGGCATTTGCCATTAAATGCCATTTTTGCCATTTTTTCACTTATTTTGTAAAAATGCCATTTTTACAAATTCTTGCCAAAAAAGCCATTTTGTCTATTTTTTTAGACTTTTCATTTTAAAAATGCTTTGAAATTCAGTAAAAACTCATTTTGGAAAAAATTAAAAAAAAGATATTTTTTTTATAGTTGATTTATAGGAAGAAGAAGAAAACATTTTATATGACAATGGTTTAACAGATACAAGGGAATCATATTTAATATTTTATAAAATTCCATATTTTTTTTTAAATCATACTAATATACGGCAAATGCACTTTAGCAGTTCAACGGTAAATTCCTTCATTATTGTACAGGGTCCGCCAAATAACTTTTTTTTTTTGAAAATGCTATAAAAAAAAAAACTACTGAATATTTTCTCAAATTTCTTTTTTTATTTGAAAGTACAATCCTTCCGGTTAATAATGGAAAATAATTTCATTCATATGGCTGCCTCGGCTGGCCATGCAGTAGCCTACACGATCGGCCCAATTTTTAAGTACATTATCGATTGTGTGCAGCTGTATTTCACCAATGGCTTCAGGAATATTGTCCTTTAAAGCGTCAATTGTCTCTGGCTTGTCGGCGTAACACTTATCTTTGACGGCACCCCACAAATAATAGTCCAACGGTGTCAAATCGCAGCTCCGAGGTGGCCAAACGACATCAGCTCTGCGGCTGATAATGCGATCTTCAAAAACAGGGCGCAAAACATCGAGTGTAGCTTCGGCTGTGTGGCCCGTAGCGCCGTCCTGTTGAAACCAAATGTTGCCAATATCATCCTCTTCAATTTTTGTGAACAAAAATTTGTTCAACATGGCCTGATAACGATCGCCATTGACTGTAACGGCCACTCCTTGCTCATTTTCGAAGAAAAATGTCCCAATTATGCCTCTGGACCAACCACACATAACCATATTCGTTCAGCGGAAGGATAAAACTAATTATCTGTCAAATCAGACATGAGCTAAGTGTTACCATTCACGAAATAAGCACTAGTTAAAAAAAACGTTAGATGGCGGACCCTGTATTTTTGTTAAAAACATTCAGAAAGACACTTAAATCAACTATTATACTTTAAAATTTTTGGAATAAGCGTGTTATTTTTGCGTTTTTTGTGCCAATTTTACTATTTTTTCGTGTCATTTTGCCTGCCAATTTCAACTTTTTTTGTGCCATTTTAAACTTGCCCTGATAATTAAATATAGTCACATATTACCTGAGAGACCCTACTATCAAATCCTAGCTCGGGCACAAAAAAATTTTAACTCAATTTGATTTACTTATAAATATTTTTTTAACAGATCTTAAAAAGATTATACCATTTTGTGTCAACAGCATCTGCAAATTAGGTTTTCAATTAATAGTATTTTAAATATATAGTAATTACATAGATATCGTGTTGTATAATAATTTCGTTAAGGTTCTGAATTTGAGTTGTTCCAGAGTGAAAATGTTTTTTTTTGTAATATTTCTACATAAAATTTTGGCAATATTGTTATTTTTTTATTACTACTTTTAGTACAAAACAACTTGTGAAAAAGTGCTGGATAAGAGTATTTTCTTCAAAAGGATTGCTAAGTTTATACATGTCATACCTTATTTAAAAGACATTTATATTACCTTTTCAACAACATGTATTTTGTTTTTATCCTATTATTAATTTCACAAATACAGACTGTGGAAATTTAGACTCTTGACCCATACCTATATATCGTGGCCTAGACCCTCCAACAAACATTTTTTTATCTTCTTCGCCAAAAAAATTCTGTGAGTGAAAAACATTTAAGATTTTTAATTTTTGTTTTTTTTTTTGCAATAATTTTATTAATATATTTTTTTAAGTCATTTATATATACATATATAAATATATATAACTATATATAACGCAATGACACGAACAATGTTGTCTTGTACAGCAGTGTGTGGCTGAGTGAGTGAAGTGATCGACTACAACGCTAGCAATCTGGGTTCGAATCCTGCCGACGGCGTTTTTTTTTTAATGAAATAAATATTTTTAAGTAAATGAATGTTTCTTTTTAGTTTGACTCTAGTTCATAAATTAATATCACTTTCTGTTTAAATTATTTTCAAATCAAAGATAGATGATACAATTTTTAAAATAATAAATACCCGAGTAAAAAAGAGTATATATAACATATATTTTTTAATATTAAAATATATGATAATATAAAATATTGTATGCGACCTTATATGTTTTTATATGATGATATATTAGAAATTTTTTTTAGAAATTTTCTCATATGTAATCATATTAAATCATATATCAGTATTTGCTTTATTGTAATTGTATATATAGGAATATATTATTCATAAAACCTTTCAAAATTTTATATATAAATAGATACGAAAAGTATTTATAATTTTATTTTTTATATAACAATATCGTCGGCTTGCCTGCAAGTAGTGTTATGTGTTCTTTAACAGGCTTTCAGGAGGACGAAAAACTGATTTATATTATCCTTTTATTATATTTCATTGACATCATCATGCCTTAATAATGATTGTAGTAAATAAGGTCGTGAATCATTAGGGCATATGATATCAATAAAATATCTTAAAAGGATTATATAAATCGGTTTTTTCGCTCAAACCTGTTAAAACCAAAAACAGCACTTCGTGCAGGCAAGCCGACGATATATTAGTTAATATCAGACCCAAGTTCGATATTAACTAATATATTGAAGATTAATATAATATTTGATCAAAAACAATTTTTTTATATGTTTTACTAAATTTTTTCATTAAATTAATATTTTCTGAGTTTTTTTTACTTCTAAAAGTTTTTTTTTAATTTAAAAAAATTAACATTTAAAATCATGGCCCGGCTTGTAATGGGTTAATAAATCTAGGCATGTTGCATATCATTGAAAAGGAATTTCAAGTACCTTTCCAACGATATATATATTTTATTCTGGTCTGATAAGTTTTGAGTGGAGAAATAACCATTGGATATTGTTGTAGATCATCTTCAGCTCCATAAATCGGGAACTATGAGCCTCCAACAAAAAAGAAGTGCATTGCCGGGCTAGCCATTAAAATTTTATTTAAATTACAAAAAAAGCTTAACACATTTAAAAAAAAATTTCTAAGTCCAAAGAAAATTCCCATATTTCATAAAAAATGATCTAGTCTTTAAAGAATAACGGATTTATACATTAACGTCTTTAATAGTTACTCATTATCAACAGTAGCTCTGGCTGATAGTCAGGCATGTGATAAATATATAAAACGAAAACGATCTGATTTTCAATGGTAAATATTTTACGATCTGTACAATACCAATTATTTTTTATTTCCTAATTTAGATGTCCGGCATCAAAAAAAGCGATAAATAATAATTTGAAGCCAATTTGATTTTCGCGAAACTAGTTATTCTATATTGAAAAACCGTTCGTTTTCGTTTTCGATTTTCATCATACCCCTGAGTGTGTAGGACCCGAAATCCTGCTACCCTCCAAGTTTTTTTTTTATCATTTAAATTTAATCATATCGTATTGTATTAACTTATATCCAATTTGATGGGGACAAAATTCGGATATAAGTTTATCATTTTATATAACTCTGTATCCTTGTAAATACAATTATATCCGATTTGATACAATTTAATATAACCATTTTTCGGATGAAATTATATCCAGTTACATATTGCAAATATATCCATTCACATATAATTTTATATATGCTTTTTTACTCGGGTAATTTTTTTTTTAATTTTTTGTATTATTTTTTAAATTTTATTAAAATTTAAATAATTCCAAATATATCATAGGATAAATTTTGATCTCAAATTATCCAATTCGATCTGCCAAAATCAGCCTGTACATTTGTATCTAATTGGATGTAAATTAATCCGATGCGATATTTTGGGATCTATTAGGATCTCAATTTTATATTATTGGGTATTATTGGATCTCCCAATTTTGAGATCTATTTGGAACTATTTTAATCCTGTAATAATTTTGAGATGAACTTGGATAAGATTAAATGTCGACATATATCAAATGAGATATGGTTACATATGCTAGATATAATGTTTTTTGATCGGGAATTCAGATAATATCAATTGAAATATAGAAATCGTGAATCTGAATTTTAATTGATATTTTCTGAATTTCAATTGATGATTTCTGAATTGCAAAAATTGTAGTGAATGTGTCACAAAATATTTAAAACGAATTCATGCAAGAGTAGAATAGTGTTTTGTATATAGTAATGGTGATAGAATTTTCAAAAACTTTCCCCTCAATTCATAAATGCTTTGTAAAGTTATAGCAAGTTTACAAAACGTCATTTTCATACAAAATTTGTTCAATAAACCTCCTATAATTTTTAAAAGCGTTTATGAATTTAAAGGTTAGTTTTTAGTAAAATACAGTGTTGCCATTTTAGCATATTTTCTCCTAGATTTAGCAGATTAAGTTCGAAAATTGCATATTTTTTTTTGAAAAATATGCTAAATGCTTTTTAGCATATTTCGTTTGAAAAAGAAAGAGTTTTAGTATATTTTTTTCTAAGCACGATTCAGTTTTTATTACTTTTTTTTTCAAAAATTACGTACACTACTTTTTTAAATAATTAAACGAGTATACGTTAAAAAAAACTGTCAAAAATGTTTGTCTCAAATAGAAAACTTAACAAAAACGCGGCTAGTAGAGTAAAAATTGCAATATTTTTTACGCAGCAGATTTTAGCATTGTATGTGGTAATTAACCTGATATTTAGCATAATGAATATTTTAACATTTTTGTTTGACATATATTTAGCATATTTTTCTTTTTCAACGATTTAGCAGAATTTAGTATATTTTTCGGGGATTTAGCATACTTGGAACAAAACTTTCTGGCAACACTGGTAAAATATTAAAAAGTATGTTTAAAAAAAAACGCATTTTTAGCAACATCTGCAGCAAAATGTGCCAAAATTAACATTAAAGTATGCATTTATAGTAAAATATGTAAAAATACTTATGCAGTTACAAAAAAGTATGTAAAAACCATAGCTCTTAAATTTCGATTACGATTACTAATGAATTAGATTACATTTTGAAAAGAATTGTATTGATTATATAATTCTCTATTAAACAATTTCTGATTACTAATTGATTACGATTACAAATAATCTAAAAGTAATCAAGATTACTTGAGATTACCATAAAATAATCAAAAAGAATCAAAAGTACCCGAGTAAAAAAAATTATATATAATCATACGTGGCATATATTACAATATATAATTAGACATGTCGTTATGTATATCCATATATAATTATATATGACGTCTTTTTCCAAATTTTTTCCTTATATTATGCCATATATAATTTCATCTAATTAGATATCGCCCTTTATAATATTAGATATGGTATATATGATTATATATTACATAGCATGGCTGATCTTATTGCATATATAGTTATATATAGAGCTATATCTTAATATATATGGTGGCATTTTAGCAATATATAATTATATATGGCATCATTTAAACAATATATAACTATATCTGGCGCTAGTTAAACTAGATGTTATCATATATGGTGCCATTTAAACCATATATTATCATATATGGTGGCATTTAAACAATATATGGTCATATATGGTACCTCATGATCAAAATTTTTAATACAGTTCCAGATGTGATAATATATGCCACTATATATAGTGCCATATATATTTACATATGGTGTTATTTAAGCAATATATTACCATATATGGTCCCATTTAAACCATATATTATCATATATGGTGCCATTTCAACAATATATGCTCATATATGGTACCTCATGAACAACATTTTTTATACAGTTCCAGATATGATAATATATGCTACTATATATTGTATAATACCATATACTTTGATATATCATATCATTTAAACAACATACCATATGGTGCCATTTATATTGTCATATATGGTAACTCATCAGAAACTACAATATTAACTGTATTTCAGAATCTATTAATTGTATTTGAGAAATTATAATTGTATTTCAGAAATTATCGAATGTATTTCAGAAATTATTAATTGTATTTCAGAAATAATCAAATCTATTTC
The DNA here is from genome assembly GCA_949987735.1 of Leucophora obtusa. Classification (NCBI taxonomy): domain Eukaryota; kingdom Metazoa; phylum Arthropoda; class Insecta; order Diptera; family Anthomyiidae; genus Leucophora; species Leucophora obtusa. The sequence goes on from OX465296.1 coordinate 176,666,177, forward strand.
AAAATTTGTTGATTGTATTTCATAGTTAATAGAGAAAAATTTATTAAATACATTTCTAATTTCTGAAATACAATTGATAATACCTGAAATACAGTTTGATAATTTCTGAAATACAATTGATAAAACTGTAATTCAATTGACTAGTTCTGAAAAACAATTCATAAATCTGAAAAATAATTCATAAGTTCTAAAATACAATTAATTATTTCTGAAACACAATTGATAAACCTTGAAAACAATGGATACAATTGGAAATGGTGTATAGCGTCAAAAAGATGTAAATGGGCGCTGTGGTGTAATGGTTAGCGCGTTGGACTGTTACACGTGAGGTTGCGGGTTCGAGCTCCAACCAAGGCAACATCAATTTATAAAAAATTGTAATATGTATGAGGTTTTCTATCCCTCATACACATTGCAGTGTCCTCCTTCGGTGTTCCCATAGCACTTAACCCTACCGAAGTAAAATAATATAACAGGGCTATGAACTAAAAAGCTTCAACAAAGTTCGCCAACTCACCATCAGATGGCGCGCAACAACTGTTCTAAAATTCAACATCTCGCGCAATTACAGTGTTGCCATATTTGAAGCCCTTCATCTTTCACCACCTTTCACTTCTTCTCTATCCCCTTTCCAAAGGAAGCAACACCTTAATAAATAGGAAGAATTTCCTGTGTTGCTTCTCTTTAAAAAAAAAAAAAAATTATTTTATTAAAAAAATTCAATTTAATAAAAAAAAAAAATAAAATTTTATAAAAAAATTTATAGAAAAAATAATTATAATTTTATAAAAAGAAATTCATTTTATAAAAAAAATGCATAGCCGTGCAACTCGAGACCTTCTGAGTTTAAAGCTTATTTTAACAAAATATTGTAATTTTTATAAAATCAGTGCTCTGTCAGTGTATTATTTTTTGAACAGTTGGCAATATCTGGCTGGCATCTTATTTAATCCCAAATAAAGGAAGATCTTACATAGTACCAAAATATAATGCGGGATCTATTTTTATCTGTCATTTCTGTGGATACCCTATTAAAAAAATTAATGAAGTACAACATACAATCATATCTTTTTTTGATACCGGCCAAAATAAAATTTTATTCGAAAAATGGTGGATCGTACTGCAGTAATTTAGATCCACCTTGGATCTAATATGATGAAATACGATCCGAAAAACAAGTTTATCTAATTATATAAAATTGGATGTGACATAATGATAATCAAGAATGGACATTTACATTTAATGCAATCTGAGCGATATCTGAATGATTTCCCAACAAACCAAACGATATCGTTTCGAATTCGTAACGATATCATTTCGATGATACGTTTGTCCGAGAATGATATCATTAACGATTCATAAGTAATAGGTACTGCGAAGAAAAGTGCACATTCGTTAATGATATCGTTTTTTCATGAAATAACGATATCGTTTTGATATCGAAAATTTCAGGCAGTCATATTGCAAAATTTTTGTCGTTATTTTATCACCATTCTATGAAAATATGATATCATTGACAATATCGAAATAAAGAAGTATATATGATATCTTTTACGATTAAATTAGAACAAGCAAATATGATTTTTTCAGAAAATTTATCGTTATTTTGAAAAATTATGATATCATTATGAGTTCATATTTTTGTATCATAAACGATAGCAAATATGATACTTAATATGAATTCGTTAACGATACTGTATCGGTTCATGGTTTATTGGGTTATTTTTGTCTAATGGTATCAATTAAAATGTAACTTTTTGTATTAAATCTAATTTTATATAATTAGATTAACCCATTTTTTCGATCTGCCATTTTTCGAATCAAATTAGATCTAAGTTTATCCCCAAATATATTGCTGGATCTAATTTGATCTGCAATTTTCCAGATCAATTTATATCTAAGTTTATATACAAATATATTGCTGGATCTAATTCGATGTGCCATTTTTCGGATCAAATTAGATCTAAGTTTATCCCCAAATATATAGCTAGATCTAATTCGATCTGCCACTTTTTCGGATCAAATTAGATATACGTTTATCCAAAAATATATTGCGGGATCTAATTTGATCTGCCAAAATTGAGATCAAATTAGATCTAAGTTTATCCCCAAATAAATAGCTGGATCTAATTGGATCCGCCATTTTTCGGATCAAATTAGATCTACAAATATCCGCAAATATATAGCTGGATCCGCCAATTTTCGGATCAAAATAGATCTAGGTTTATCCCCAAAGATATCGCTGGACCTCCCAATTTTGAGATATAACTTGATCTTAGTTTATCCCCATATATACAATGGGATCTAATACGATATGATTGCATACACCCAATTTTGAGATCTAATTGGATCAGCTAGATATTACAGCAGATCTTAAACAATATCAAATTGGATATAATTAGATATTGCGCGAGATCAATTTTTTTTACTCGGGTAATCAAAAAATAATTCGACTACTTTCAGAGATTACTTTTGATTCTTTTTGATTATTTTCAAAAATATTCGGAATGAGTTACAGTGCCTTAGTAGAATTATTGCGTAATTGAAATGTTCTGAAATGTCATTTGAAATTTGAAAAAACATTTTGGATAAGTTTTCATGGTAAAAATATAGAAATTACTTTGGTTTTTTTTTATTTATTATTTATGATTCTTTTTGATTATATTTTGTCGTAATTACAAATAATCCTGATTACTTTTAGATTATTTTAAATCATAATCAATTAGTAATCGTCCGAAACTGAATATAATCGTAATTTAATCTTTACCTCACCTTGCAAAAGAAAGTAATCTAATTACTAATTATTATGATTAGTAATCATTACTTAACAGCTATGGTAAAAACATACATTATTAAATCGATGGCAGTTTGCTGCAAATTTGTTGTTTCGCAAATATGTATATTTGATTAACGCTGTTCTTCAGATAACGACAACAAACATGTATTTGCATAAACTTCCGAGCCCTAATCATTACAATTCTTCAAAAATTCATTAGTACTACAGATGATAAAAGTAAGCCATTTGGAGTTATGTATTACTTTATGCTTTAAGGTAGTGCAAGAAGTATGGTTGTTTTTATGTTTTAAAATAATGCAGAAAGTAAGGAGTCCCAGCTAGGGTTACCACCTTTTTTTTTGGAAATAAAGTACATTGGTTATAAAAGGTTAAAAAAATAAAGTACACAACATCAAAATAAAGTACAATTTAGTTTTCTTTATTGTTAAATTTAAAGGCATATTTTTTATTGCTTTTCGCAAGTTTTATCAAATAATTATCATTACTAAACAATTGCACAGCATCATTACAGTCTATATTTAAGTTAAAATAAATTAAAAGTTCATTTTTTATCAGATTCAGAGACGCTTTGTTTCTTTCGTCGCGCCATTTGCTATTCATTACAGAAAAAACTCTTTCTGTAAATGCTGACGTGGCAGGGATAGATAGTAGAAACGAAATTACTTTGTACAAATTCAATAAATTATCATCAGTCTTCTTGAATAATTCTCGCCATTTATTTGCAGTAGACAATTCTGCAAAACCCTCAGAACTGTATATTTGAGCATAAATTTTGTTTAATACCACAACTTCTCCATAAAGTTCATCCATATTTATTTTAAGTTTCTGCAAATTTAAATTTTCAATTATGTTAACAATATTATCAAATTCAATATTGCTCTTTAAATTTATATTGCTAATTGTAAATAACCAGTTTGTATTATTGAAATCAAACCATTTATGCAGGTACTCTAAGGCTTTATCAATAAATAATACAAAATTCATGTGAATTTCTCTTGTCAGTTCCGTTGAAGACAAAATTTTAATTCTTTTGCCTGTTTCATAGCCAAAAAAGAGATCTTGTTTTCTTTGTGTTAGTCCATTTCTTAGATTGACCATTATTCCATGAATATCTAAAACTGTTATACAATTGCCTTCTAGACATTTTATAGCTTTGTTAAATAAATTTAACATGTGACTGCAAAAATGTAAATAAATTTCAATCATATCATCATCAGTGTTGTTGAGCATCAATAAATTTTTTAAAATCATTGGACAGTTTTCTAAGCTTACAAAATAACTTCTAATAGGTGGCCAATTTAATAATAATGTGTCAACGCATGGCAAAAGAGAGAGCCATCTTGTTCCCACATGGCGTTTAACTTCATGGAAGTCTCCATCTACTGATGCTATAAATCTTTTCAATTCATCTCTTCTTACAGCAGAATGTGAAAAATGAGCATAAATTTTCAAAATAACATTTTCAATGTCATATGATAAAAAGCTCATGGCATGTTTCACGCAATTATGAACTACTAGCGGGCGCAGCCCGCTACGTTGTTAGCGTGCCTTAAAGGTTAAGGGGGGGGGGGGCTGCGCCCTCCCCCCCGGGGGGCTGCGCCCCCCACAAATTTTATTAAATTCGTTTTTTTATTTAAAGTTTTTTTATTTAAAGCCTTCATCCAGCCACCACAAATAAATAATTCTGCACAACAATGGGTTTAAAATAAATAAATATTTGATCACTTTTTCTCATGAAAGTGGATTGTTAGTAATGAATCCATAATAAATTGCAATATACGTGTGTATGTTAAGATAATTTGGTAAAGTGCGAACTTAGGTAGATAGACCCGTAAGTAGTTTTGTTCATTTGTGTTTTGAATTAAAATAAATAACTTAAAGCAGGGTTGGAAAGCATTTTATAATATTAAAAATAGCGGGCAAAGCCCGCTACGTTGTTAGCATGTCTTAAAGTTTTTTTTTTAATTCCAGTTTATGTAAAGGTAGACCTGGCAATTCAAGTAAATTCACAAATTCAGTTGGAAAATTTACTGCGTCGGTTTCTTCCACCGGTGCTTCGTTACATGAAGTTTAAATATCGGAATATATAAGTTCCATTCCTTTTCTAAGGTTTTTTCTCTTTTAGAAAATTTGTTTAACTTTTTCGAGAGTAAGTTTCAATGCTACATAAGTTTCATATTCCGTGGATAGTGTTTGAACAGGTCATTCCCTCTTCCAATCCATTTGCATTCTCTATAATTTCAATTCTACTCGTTCAACGTTTATATCCATTTCATTCCACTTGTGTAGTGTTTCATTCCACTCGTTTCCTATTTAGTTTCTTAATTTTAGTGTTTCATATACACTTGTTCTTTAAGTTTTAGGTTTCTAGCTAAAGACGCAGACGTTAAGGGGGGGGGGGGCAATTTTCCCCTTTTGAACCACCATTTTTACCACGTTCCTGTCCAAAGTCCTAGAAATGCCTTGTCGATAAGTTAGCCCATACTCCAAGGAAAACATATTATATATTACAGGTTTCTAGCCGAAGGGTTTGGTTAGGCCATCAAGGGGTAGAATTATTCCGTTTTTACCCCTCCCGGTAGGAATTTCCAAAAATTCCGTCTTAGAGGACGTCTGCGTTGGAGGAGGAACCTACTACATACATAATTTTAGGTCTCTATATCCAGCAGTTTGGCCAGGCGTCAAGGGGGAAGTTTTTTCCCTTTTTACCCCTCCCGGTATGAATTTCCAAAAATCTCATCTTAGCGGATGTCTACAATAGAGGAGGAACTTTAATACCAAATTTCAACTTCCTGCCTCCAGCGGTTTGGGCAGGCCTTTAAGCCGCACTTTTCGCTTCATTAATCCCCATTTTTGCAATGTCCCTGTCCAAAAACCACCTTCCCGGTCCAAAAAGCCCATACTCCAAGTAACATATGTTTTACATTTCAGGTTTCTAGCCAACTTTTACTATTTGTGCCCCTCTCGGTAGGAATTTCCGAAAATCCATCGACAGGGAATTTCAGCTTCCTTGTTCCAGCAGTTTGAGCAGGCTGTCAAGGGGGACACTTTTTCTTTTTTTGTCCCTCCCGGTTGGAATTAGGCTGGAAGAGGAACCTAAGTACCGAATTGCAGCTTCCTAGTTGCAGCAGTTTGGACAGGTCGTTAAGGGGCAACTTTCCCTTTTTGAGCCCCCATTTTATAACGACCCTGTCCAAAATTCAAAAAAGTATCTTTGTAATAAGTTAGCCCTTACTCCAGGGACCCACATTTTAATCTTCAGATTTCTAGCCGAAGGGGTTTTTACCGGCCCCCAAGGTGAGGCTTTTCTTCTTTTTGCCCCTCCCTTTAGGAATTTACAAAAATTCCATCTTCGCGGCTATCTGCGATGGATGAGGAACATTCATACCAAATTTCAATTGCATTGCCTAAGCGGTTTGGGCAGGCCGTTATTGGGGACATTTTTCCCTTTCAACCACCATTTTTACTATGTTGCTGTTCCAAAATAGAAAAATTACGTTGCCGGTGAGTTAGTCCTACTCCAAGGAATACATATTTAAAATTTTAGGTTGACCAAAAGGGATTGGGCAAGCCGTCAGTAGGAGACTTTTACCTTATTTCCCCTCCCGATAGGAATTTCAAAAATTCCGTCTAAGCGGACGCCTACACAGAAGGAGGAACTCACATACCGAGTTTCCTTTTGGGATATCCTGTAGGGAATTCCAAAAATACAAACTTAGTCGATGTCTACTACAGTGGAGGAACCTTTATACCAAATTTCAACTTCTTACCTCCAGTGGTTTGGGCAGGCACTTTTCCAATTTGTTAGACTGTTTATGTGGAGACTTTTCACCTTTTTGCCCGTTCCGGTAGGCACTTCTATGCCGAATATCAAGAAACCTTGTTTTAGTGGAGATATCCGTGGGGGAGGGAAAAAAGTAGTTTTTTTTTTAAATTATATATTATTTTAAATGGTACTTTTTGGAAAAACGAAATTTTTTGGAAAAAGATACTTTGTTTTTACAAAGTACTTTATTTGTACTTTTTTGGAAAAGGTATTTTTTTAATAAGGTGTTTTTTTTGGAAAAATGTATGTTTTTTGGAAAAAGGTACTTTTTTTGGAAAAGGTACTTCTTATGGAAAAGGAACATTTTTTTAGAAAAAGGTACTTTTTTTTGGGAAAAGGTACTTTTTTTTGGAAAAGGTACTTTTTTTGAAAAAGGTATTTTTTTGAAAAAATGTATGTTTTTTGGGAAAAGGAAAATTTTTTTAGAAAAAGGTACTTTTTTGGGAAAAGGTACTTTTTCTTGGAAGAGGTACTTTTTTTTGAAAAATGTATTTTTTTTGGAAAAATGTATGTTTTTTGGGAAAAGGTACTTTTTTTGGAAAAGGTCCTTTTTTTTGGAAAAGGTTCATTTTTTTAGAAAAAGGTAAATTTTTTGGAAAAAGGTACTTTTTTTAAAAAAGGTACTTTTTTTTTGGAAAAATGTACTTTTTTTGGAAAAAGGTTTTTTTTTAATAAGGTGTTTTTTTGGAAAAAAGTATGTTTTTTGGAAAAAGGTAATTTTTTTGGAAAAGGTACTTCTTTTGGAAAAGGAACATTTTTTTAGAAAAAGGTACTTTTTTTTGGGAAAAGGTACTTTTTTTGGAAAAGGTACTTTTTTTGAAAAAGGTATTTTTTTGAAAAAATGTATGTTTTTTGGGAAAAGGAAAATTTTTTTAGAAAAAGGGACTTTTTTTTTGGAAAAGGTACTTTTTTTGGAAAAGGTACTTTTTTTTGAAAAAGGTACTTTTTTTTGAAAAAGGTCCTTTTTTTGGAAAAAGGTACTTTTTTTTCGAAAAAGGTACTTTTTTTGGAAAAAGGTACTTTTTCCCAAAAAAAGTACTTTTTTGGGAAAAAGTACCTTTTTCCAAAAAAAGTACCTTTTTCGAAAAAAAAGTACCTTTTTCCAAAAAAAGTACCTTTTTCCAAAAAAAGTACCTATTTCGAAAAAAAGTACCCTTTTCCAAAAAAAGTACCTTTTTCCAAAAAAAGTACCTTTTTCCAAAAAAAGTACCTTTTTCCAAAAAAAGTACCTTTTTCCAAAAAAAGTACCTTTTTCCAAAAAAAGTACCTTTTTCCAAAAAAAGTACCGTTTTCCAAAAAAAATACCTTTTTCCAAAAAAAGTACCTTTTTCCAAAAAAAGTACCTATTTCCAAAAAAAAGTACCCTTTTCCAAAAAAAAGTACCTTTTTCCAAAAAAAGTACCTTTTTCCAAAAAAATTACATTTTTCCAAAAAAAGTACCTTTTTTCAAAAAAAGTACCTTTTTCCAAAAAAAGTACCTTTTTCCAAAAAAAGTACCTTTTCCCGAAAAAAGTACCTTTTTCCAAAAAAAGTACCTTTTTCCAAAAAAAATTCCTTTTTCCAAAAAAGTACCTTTTTCCAAAAAAAGCACCTTTTTCCAAAAAAAAGTACCTTTTTTAAAAAAAGTACCTTTTTCCAAAAAATGTACCTTTTTCTAAAAAAATGTACCTTTTCCAAAAAAAAAAAGTACCTTTTCCAAAAAAAGTACCTTTTTCCAAAAAAGTACCTTTTTCCAAAAAAGTACCTTTTTCCAAAAAAAGTACCTTTTTCCAAAAAAAGTACCTATTTCCAAAAAAAAGTACCCTTTTCCAAAAAAAAGTACATTTTTCCAAAAAAAGTACCTTTTTCCAAAAAAATTACATTTTTCCAAAAAAAGTACCTTTTTTCAAAAAAAGTACCTTTTTCCAAAAAAAAGTACCTTTTTCCAAAAAAAGTACCTTTTCCCGAAAAAAGTACCTTTTTCCAAAAAAAGTACCTTTTTCCAAAAAAAATTCCTTTTTCCAAAAAAGTACCTTTTTCCAAAAAAAGCACCTTTTTCCAAAAAAAAAGTACCTTTTTTAAAAAAAGTACCTTTTTCCAAAAAATGTACCTTTTTCTAAAAAAATGTACCTTTTCCAAAAAAAAAAAGTACCTTTTCCAAAAAAAGTACCTTTTTCCAAAAAAGTACCTTTTTCCAAAAAAGTACCTTTTTCCAAAAAAAGTACCTTTTTCCAAAAAAAGGACCTTTTTCAAAAAAAAGTACCTTTTTCAAAAAAAAGTACCTTTTCCAAAAAAAGTACCTTTTCCAAAAAAAAGTCCCTTTTTCTAAAAAAATTTTCCTTTTCCCAAAAAACATACATTTTTTCAAAAAAATACCTTTTTCAAAAAAAGTACCTTTTCCAAAAAAAAGTACCTTTTCCCAAAAAAAAGTACCTTTTTCTAAAAAAATGTTCCTTTTCCAAAAGAAGTACCTTTTCCAAAAAAAGTACC